>JABMCL010002408.1:0-17500 GCA_018857735.1 Alviniconcha marisindica
TGGCGCCGGCGCCCTCACGGCGGGAGCGAAAACGCTGCGCGTTGTGGTGCTCGGCATTCTGAAAACCGTCCCTCGTCTCCCCGGGCTCCGCGTGTAAAAGAGATCCCACGGACCTCCCGATCACCGGGGGTGCCGGGTTCGAATTCTGGGGCGTGGTGATAGGGACCACGCGTGCGGATGCATCGTGCTCCGAGCCACTGCAGTCTGTGACCATGGACTCCGGGTCCCGGGTCTGGCTCCCGCCACTCCGCCCACTGTGACTGGCTTTCTGGGAGGTAGAGGTGGCAGCCAGTACCGAGTCACTCCGACTCCTAACCACTTTGGGCGCTTTGCCCTTTGGTTGGCTAGAGGGGGTGATCCCCCCCCGCTTTTTTTTAGGCAGGGGGTGCCACCTTTGGGGCCCCCACGGGGGCCCCTCCGCAGTGGGAGGTGGCATCTCTTCCGGCAGCGGAGACTTGGACAGAGAAGGTCTGTCCTTAGCAGCCTCCGCCACCATCTTTTCTTTGGTGTAGGTGCTGGAGTTGGCACCAGGGCCGCACTCCACCACCACAGCTTGAACGCTATTTAAAACACACGTTATTTAAAACACAGAAACTCGGCTGGCCTGTGAAATTTTGCCAACACCCGGGAAAAATAGGCACTCTCAGGGGGCCGCGCCGAAGCCACGGCACCATCGGTGACATCGATTGTCCCAAAATGCTCTTTAGCATCTGAGGACTTTAAAAAGACAAAGGCAAAGACGAAAGTCTGCACGAATGCTAAGCAAAAAAGGGCCGTGAAGAAAGAAAAACTGACAAAGCCGTAAAAAAGAAAAAAAAAGAAAAAAAAAACAGCCCAAAAGCCTGTTGCAAAAAAAAAAGACCAAACCAAAAATGTTGGTGGCAAACGAAAAATAGCTGCCCTAATAAAGCAAGCAAACAGCTAAACCCCCAAATAAAAGAAAGTCCAAACCACAAAAGCTGGGGGAAACGAAAAAGGGGCTGCCATAATAATAAAAATAATAGAAAACTTTTGATGCGCTATTCTGGTGTCCCCCAAACTCATTGCGTTTTACAACTTTTTTCAACTTTTTCAAAGTTTCAAAAACATAATACATAAATTAAAATATATATTTTAATATATAATATATATATATATATTATATAATATATATATATATATATATATAAAAAATTTAACTAAAGTTAAAACAAGTACATGTGCCATATGAGAAGCAGCAATATATAAAGAAAATGAATAAATACATTACTACCTCCCCTTTAAATTCCATCCCTCCAGTCTCCACCCTCCCCCCAACTCACACACACACACACACACACACACACACAACACACACACCCACACACACCACACAAACCCACACACAAATAGAAATTCCGGGCCGACCAAAGGAAACAAAACAGCTAAAACCCAACCTCAAAAACGAAAAGGGGCCCCCTGAAACAAAAGGGTGGAAAAAAAAAAAAAAAAAACCCAAAATCACAACACAAAAATCTTCTGCAACAAAAGAGTGGACGACACATTTACTACATTTGTTGCAGCCATAAAAAAGCACAGAGATAACTGTGCCATAAACAGATGAAAGCCAAACAACCATAAAATAAAAGTTAAACTTAAAATCCCCAAAACCCTCACTAACCCGGGTTCATCTAGAAAAAAAAAGGCTGCAGACTGATAAAGCAACGCTACAAGACTACCGATGACAAAGCATGGGATGTAAAAAAAAAAAGACAAAAAGAAAATGCAAAATGGCTGCCCCCAATCAGGAACTAACAAGCGGGTACGAAAGGCCAATAACCAGAGATAAAAAAAAAAAAAGAACCAAAAAAAAGAACGCATGGGGAAAAGAAAAAAGGAAAAGGAGAAAAAAAAACCAAAAAACCCAAAAAAAAAAAAAAAAAGAAGAGAAGGAATAATGGCAAGAACCCGGGAATAGCCCAACCCCGGGCCCAAACCCCAACCAAGGAGGCCACAAATCGCTAGTCTATTGAACTAGAAAAACAAAATTTTCATCGTTACATATGATGAAACAAACAAGGTAAAAAAATAAAAAAAAAAAACACCCCAAAAAAAAGGCAGGTCCCTGCGAGGTTAGCCTGTTGTAAAAAAGAGTAAACACAAAAAAAAAAGAAACCCACGCACCAACAAGGCTCGAGAAAATGAAAAAAAACAAGGGGGAAATAAACAAAGGCCCAAGCCCCACCCAGTACGGACCTATAAGTTGTTTTGAAGCGATTTGGGCGTTTTGTGGCCCCGAAACTGCCTTTATTCCCTTTAATATTAGTGAAAAGGCCAGCTCCGCGATATTTTCCCCGATTACTTTGGTTTGATTTTCCATAAATAATTCTTTGTATAAAAATTTCCCTATCCCCCAAATTTGGAAATTTTTAAAAAAAAATAAAAGTTTTTGAAAAACACCGGTTGTGAACTGTCTTTTTACAGGTTTGTAGCCGACTTTGTAACCCGCAGAACAGTTTGACTTAATTGTTGTTTATGAAATTCTCAGGGAATGAGACAACCAGGTAAAGTTTACCTAGCTATATTGGCTTTTTTGGAAACCCTTTTTGCCTTTAACCCCTTCTTTTGTCGTTATGACATGTTTTTGACTTATGTTTTTGATTCAAATAATATTTGGAACTTTTATTCTCCATTGAATTCGTCAGTGTCGAAAAAGAGGGGGGAGTTGAGCGGAAAAAATAGAACGTTCTGTGAGTGAGTGAGTGGTGGATGGTGGGGGTGTTTGTGTGTGTGTGTGTTGTGTGGGGTTGCGTGTCTGTGTGTGTGCAGTATGTTGAATCACTTTCCCGTAGTCGTGAGTGCCACGTGCAAATAATTAACGCAGACATGTTTTTAACCTAACCAGCTAGCGTTCTCAGTTTCGGTGGCCACAGAAGCGCTCGACGACATCTGATACCCCATCACGCCGCCAAATCCAAGGCGCAATGCACCGTATAGTTAACAGCCCACAGAGCACAACACAGCACAACACACACACACACACACATCGTGGTACTGGCGAAGGGGTGAAAATCATTCAGCGATACAGCAACACCGGCGTTTTCTCGAAAAGTAGGCCAGTCTGCACTGACCCATGATTAAACTGACTGTGTGTCGGCCTGCCTGCATATGCATTTCGTTTGTTCGTGTACAGTAGCCACATCACCAGTCAAACATGTGAACTTGTGACATGAAGTAAGGTGTCACCTCAAGCTGTCTTCTCTCACCATGCAGTTTGTTTGGTCTCTAGTGCAGTCCTGGTGAGGACACTGATGAGCGTCCTAATCACCTCTCTCTCTCTCTCTCTCTCTCTCTCTCTCTCTCTCTCTCTCTCTCTCTCTCTCTCTCTCTCCACCACCCTCTCTCTTTCCCTCTCTCCACCACCCTCTCTCTCTCTCCACCACCCTCTCTCTCTCTCTCTCTCTCCACCACCCCTCTCTTTCCCTCTCTCCACCACCCTCTCTCTCTCTCCACCACCCTCTCTCTCTCTCCATCACCCTCTCTCTTTGCCTCTCTCCACCACCCTCTCTCTCTCTCTCTCTCCACCACCCTCTCTCTCTCTCTCTCTCACCACCCCCTCTCTCTCTCTCCACCACCCCCTCTCTTTCCCTCTCTCCACCACCATCTCTCTCTCTCCACCACCCTCTCTCTCTCTCTCTCTCTCCATCACCCTCTCTCTTTGCCTCTCTCCACCACCCTCTCTCTCTCTCTCTCCACCACCCTCTCTCTCTCTCTCCACCACCCTCTCTCTCTCTCTCTCCACCACCCTCTCTCTCTCTCTCAAGCTGTCTTCTCTCACCATGCAGTTTGTTTGGTCTCTAGTGCAGTCCTGGTGAGGACACTGATGAGCATCCTAATCACCTCTCTCTCTCTCTCTCTCTCTCTCTCTCTCTCTCTCTCTCTCTCTCTCTCTCTCTCTCTCTCTCTCTCTCTCTCTCCACCACCCTCTCTCTTTCCCTCTCTCATTGCGCCTTGGATTTGCCGGTATCATCGTTTATCACATCACTGAAAAGTGATTTACTGTTGCTACCGCGCTGTGTGTGTGTGTGTGTGTGTGTGTGTGTGTGTTGTGTGTGTGTGTGTGTGTGTGTGTGTGTGTGTGTGTGTGTGTGTGTGTGTGTGTGTGTCTGTGTGTGTCTGTGTCTGTGTGTGTGTCTGTGTGTCTGTGTGTGAGTGAATGCAGCATTGCCTACTGTGATTTATGATCTGATCAACATTTTTTTTTTTTATTTTTTTTTTTTCCTTCTTCTTCTCTCCTCCCCCCCCCCTCCCCCTCCCCCACGTACCACTGAACCATGTTATGTTTTCGTGATTACAAGTAATTGCGAGATACGTCAACACCATTTTTGCTATGTATACATCTTATTTATTCATTGTCATTTCAAAGTATTTTCAATGATTTTGCTGTTCCTGTATGTTTATTACTATTAATAGTGGTAGTATTATTTTTATTTGTTTATATATTGTTTATCCTGTTTAAATATTAATCGGTTTGAAACATTTTTATTTTTATTTTTAATAATTTTTCTCCTTTTACTTATTCGACAGCTTAGCAAGGGTAATTGTTAGGCAAGTTAAAAGAACCTAAACTACAACCTTTGGAAAAAAAAGTTTTCGATTCGATTCGAGTTCTCTCGTTTGTTTTATGTTTTGGTCTTTTTTTAATATGGGGTGTTATATTTATTTTTTGTATATTGTTTTTCGTTTAAATATTAATGGGTAAAGTTTGTTTTGGTTTTTTTTTTTTTTTCAAAGCCCTTTTTTATTTTCATAGTTTTGCAAGGGCTAGTTTTTAGAAGGGCTAAATGAATAAATAAACCTTGGAAAATAAAATTTTTGAGTTCGATTCGAGTTCTCTCTCTCCACCCTCTCTCTCCTCTCTCCACCACCCCCTCTCCTTTCTCTCCCCCACCTTTTCTTTTCCCCCTCTCCACCCCCCTCTCTCTCTCTTCTCCACCACCCTCTCTCTCTCTCTCTTCTCCACCATCCTCTCTCTCTCTCTCTCTCTCTCTCTCTCTCTCTCTCTCCCTCTCTCTCTCTCTCTCTCCCGCCACCCACCCCCTCTCCCCCTCCCCCCTCCTCTCCTCCCCATCCCCTCTCTCTCTCTCCACCCCCCTCTCTCTTTCCCCACCACCCCTTCTCTCTCTCTCTCCTCCCCCACCCCCCTTTTTCTCTCTCTCTCTCCACCCCCCCTCTCTCTTTTCCCCCCACCACCCTCTCTCTCTCTCTCCCCCCAACCCTTCCCCCTTCCCCATTCTTGTTCTTCCCCCCCCCTTTTTCTCTCTCTTCTCCCACCCACCCCCTTTTTTCCCCCCCCTCTTTTTCCCCCCCTTTTTCCCCCTCTCCCCCTCTCTTTCCCTCTCTCCCCCCCCTTCTCTTTCCCTCTCCCCCTCTCCCTTTCCCTCTCTCACCACCCTCCTCTCTTTCCACCTCTCTCTCTCCACCCCTTTTTTCCCTCCCCACCCCCTCTCTTTTCCCCTCTCCACCACCCTCCTCTTTCCTTTTCCCCCCCCCACCCTCTTCTTTGGGCTCTCTCCAACCCCCTCTGTTTTCCCCCTCTCCACCACCCCCCCTCTCTCTCAACCACCCTCTCTCTCTCCACCCCCCTCTCTTCTCCCCCACCCTTTTTTCCCCTCTCCCCCTTTTCCCCCTCTCTCCCCCCCCTTCTTTCCCTCTCTTTTCCCCCTTTTCCACCCCTCTCTTTTCCCTCCTCCACCCCCTTCCACCCTTCTTTTCCCCTCTCTTCCCCTTTCCCCCCCTCTCTCTTTTCCCCCTTTTCCCCCCCTTCTCTTTCCCTCTCTCCCCCTCTCTCTTTCCCTTCTCTTTCCCTCTCTCCACCCCTCTCTTTCCCCTCTCCACCCTCTCCCTTTTTCCCCTCTCTTTCCCTCTCTCCCCACCCTCTCTCTTTCCCTCTTCCACCCTCTCTCTTTCCCCCTCTCCCCCCTCTCTTTCCCCCTCTCCCCCCCTCTCTCTTCCCTCTCTTTCCCTCTCTCCACCCCCTCTCTCTTTCCCTCCCCTCCACCCCCTCTCATTCCCTCTCTCCACCACCCCCTCTCTCTCTCCAGCACCCCCTCTCTTTCCCCCTCTCTTTTCCCCCTCACCCCCCTCTCTCTCTCTCCACCCCCCTCTCTCTCTCCCACACCCCCTTTTCTTTCCCTCTCTCCACCCTCTCTCTTTTCCCTTCACCCCCCCTTCCCTCTTCTTTCCCTCTTCCCCCTCTCTTTCCCCCCTCTCCCCTCCCCCTTTTCCCCCCTCCCCCCCCCCCCTTTCCCTCTCTCCACCCTTCTCATTCCCTCTCTCTTCCCCTCCCACCCTCTCTTTTCCCTCTCTCCACCCTCTCTCATTTCCCCCTCTCTTTCCCCCTCTCCCCACCCCCTCTCTTTTTCCCCCCTCCACCCTCCTATTCCCTCTCACCACCCCCTTCTTCCCCCCCTCTCTTTCCCTCTCTCTTTCCCCCTTCACCCCCCCCCCCACCCCCTCCTCTCTCTCCCCCCTCTCTCTTTTCCTCTCTCCACCCCCTCTCTTTCCCCTCCTTTCCCCCTCCTTTTCCCTCCCCCCTCCCTTTCCCTCTCTCCACCCTCTCTCTTTCCTCTCTCTTTTCCCCCTCTCCACCCTCTCTCTTTCCCCCTCTCCACCCCCCTCTTCCTTCTCCCCCTCTCTTTCCCCCTCTCTTTTCCCCCTCTCCCCCTCTCTCTTCCCCTTTTCCACCCTCTCTCATTCCCTCTCTCTTTCCCTCTCTCCCCCCCCTTTTTTTCCCTCTCTCCCCCCCTCTCTTTCCCCTCTCTTTCCCTTCCCCCACCCTCTCTCTTTCCCTCTCTCCACCCCCTTTTTCCCCTCTCCACCCTCTCTCTTCCCTCTCTCTTTCCCTCTCTCCACCCCCCTCTTTTCCCTTCTCCACCCCCTTCTTTCCCTCTCTTCCCCCTTTTCCCCCACCCCTCTCTTTCCCTCTCCCACCCCCTTTTCTTCCCCTCTCTCCCTCTCTCCACCCCCCTCTCTTTTTCCCCCTCTCCACCCTCTTCTTCCCCCTTTTCTTTCCTCTCTCCACCCCCCTCTCTCTTTCCCCTCTCCACCCCTCTCTTCCCCCTCTCTTTCCCCCTCTCCACCACCCTCTCTCTTTTCCCCCTCTCCCCCCTCTCTCTTTCCCTCTCTTTTCCCTCTCTCCCCCTCTTCTTTCCCTCTCTCCACCCCTTTTTCCCCCTTTTCCCCCCTCTCTCTTCCCCCCCCTCTTTTCCCCCTCCCACCCTCTCCTTTCCCCCTTCCACCCCTCCTTTCCCTCTTCCACCCCCTCTCTTTCCCCTTCTTTCCCTCTCTCCACCCCCTCTCTTTTTTTTCCACCCCTCTCTCCCCCTTTCCTTCTCACCCCCTCTTTTCCCTCTCCCACCCTCTCTCATTCCCTCTCTTTCCCTTCCCCCACCCTCTCTCTTTTCCCCTCTCCACCCCCCTTTATTCCCCCCCAAAACCCCCCCCTTAAAACCCCCTCTCTTCCCTCTCTCTTTTCCCCCCCACCCTCTCTTTTTTCTTCCCCCACCCTCTCTCTTCTCCCCCCCTCTCTCTTTCCCTCTTCCACCCCCTTTCTTTCCCCCCTCACCCCCCCCTCTCTTTTCCCCCTCTCCCCCCGCCCCCTCCTTTTCCCCCTTTTCCCTTCCCCCTTTCCCCCCCTCCCCACCCTCACTCTTTCCCTCTCTCCCTCTCTCTTTCCCCCCTCTTTTCCCCTCCCCCCTTCTCTTTTCCCCCTCCCACCCCCCTTCTTTTTCCCTCTCTCCCCCCTCTCTTTTCCTCTCTCCACCCTCTCTCTTTCCCTCCCCCCCACCCTCTCTTTTCCCCCCCCCCCCCCTTCTTTCCCCCTCTCCACCCCCTCTCTTTCCCTCTCCACCCCCCCTTTTCCCTCTCTCCCCCCCTCCTCTTTCCCTCTCTCCCCCCTCTCTCTTTCCCCCTCTCCACCCTCTCTCTTTCCCTCTTCCCCCCTCCTCCCTTCCCCCCCCTCCCCCTCCTTTTTTCCCCCCCCACCCCTTTTCTTTCCCTCTTACCATCCTCTTTCCCTTTTCCCCCCCCCTTTTCCTTTTCCCTCTCTCCCCCAAACCCCCCTCTTTCCCCCTTTCCCCCCCTTTTTTTCTCCCCCTCTCTCTTTCCCCTCCCCCCTCTCTCTTTCCCTTCTCCCCCCCCTCTCTTTCCCTCTCTCCCCCCCTCTCTTTTCCCTCTCTCCCCCCCCTTTTTCTTTCCCCCCCCCCACCCTCTCTTTTTCCCTCTCTCCCCCCCCTCTCTCTTTCCCTCTCTCCCCCCCTCTCTCTTTCCCTCTCTCCACCCCCCTCTTCTTTCCCCCTCTCCCCCCCTCTCTTTCCCTCTCCCCCCCTTCTCTTTTTCCCTCTCTCCACCCTCTCTTTCCCTCTCTCCCCCCCCCTCTTCTTTTCCCTTTTCCACCCTTCTCTTTCCTTCTCCACCCCTCTCTCTTTTTTTGTTTTCCTTTTTCCTCTTCGCCTTTAGTAAAGTGGGTTTTTCTCTCTTCTAAATGAAACATGAAGTGGTTACTGGACTGTGCGTTTAATGTATGACAAACAAACACACCTTTTTTTTTTAAAGTCTAGACTACCCGGAAAACCCGAGCAAAAAAGAAAATTTTTTTGGATTAAGAAGAATTCTTTGAGTGGCCGGAGTGAATTCCAAAAGATTGGGGCCTGAAACTGAAGAACTTTTTCCGAATGATTTTAGTTTGTTTTTATTTTTAACTTTTTATTAGAAGATCGGAGAGAGCGAGACGGTTCTTAAATGCGGAAAAAAAAAGTAAGGATAAAAACCCCCCAAAATGGCGGTAAGCAAGAGTCGCGATCTTGTACTGGCAGCGGAATTCTACGGGTAGCCAGTGAAGTTCCATCGGTGTTACGTGATATCGTCTTCTTTTTTTCATCACGAGCCCTGCTGCGTTATTCTTCACCCGCTGTAACCGAGCGATCTGGTCTCCTGGTAGACCTATGAAAACTGATTCGCAATAATCAAGGCATGATATGACTATTGCCGCAACAAACCTTTCAACAACGCTTTGGGACAGGTACTGTCGGATTGACGCGATACGTCGGAGCTCTAGGAAGACCGCACGGCAAATGTTGCTGGTGTGCTGCTGCATTGACAACGTTCTATCAAGATGGACCCCAAGATATCTAACCGACATTTTGAAAGGAACACTGTTTCCTCCAGTGTTTGCGCACTCACTGTCGACCGACTCAAGACGAGATGCAGAGCCAACATGCATAACCTCAGTCTTATCTGTGTTCAACTTAAGCTTGTTGCTATTCATCCAGAGCAAAACATCATAAATACATGTCTGAATACAGGATTGAACAGAAGTGGACCGATCGGGTCGTGCACTTTTGGACAGCTCTGTGTCATCGGCGTACTTGTGATAGTCACAGTTATAGACAGAAATCACATCTGACAGAGGCTGAGAGTACAAAGTACATGATGTAACTGATCCATCCTCTGTCGCAATCCTATTCGCACGACTGGCTGACTGCGAATGCGTCAACAAGCAATACCACAATTCTAAAAACAGGTGCCTAGATATATATACAGAGGACATTAAGAACCAAGCGTTCCAACGAACCATAGGGCCCATCCTGTCGCAACGCTCACTACCATAGGGCAAGTTTCTCCGGCATCGGCTGCCGATCGAGACAACAGCAAGAGGCCCTCCTCAAAACTAAAGTGCTCGGTGGAGTCAACGTGGCTTGCTCCATTCCACAACCAACAACTGAGGGGGTCATCAGACCAGTACCAACCAGTGTAGACTGTCAATTCCTGGTAGACCACCTGACTGTAAAAGAAGTGCGCCGCCTGACTAACCGGGACGGCACACGATCCCAGGCAATCACAATAACCTTCTTCTCAGCGCAGTTACCAATAAGCATTAAACTGGACTACCAGGAGTTCGCGGTACATGCCTATGTGCCACCGGTCAGGCGATGCACCACGTGCAACAAGCTGGGCCACCTTAAGGCACAATGCAGGAGCAAAGTGCCGGTGTGCCCACGCTGCGGCAGTCGGGGCCACACGCCTGACGTGTGTCCCAACAAACTTTGCTGCCTCAATTGATTGCGGAGGCCCTCACTCGGCAGCCTACCAAGGCTGCCCACAACAACGTTTGCGCCTTATCGCGAACAGAATCCGGTCTGGGACCTTCATCCCATACGCGGAAGCCTTAAAACGAGCACACGTAGAAGTAGAGGATAGGGAAAAACCTCTACAGCCGATTGCAGACTGCTCCGCACGACCCCTTCTGGCGTGAGGAGCCCGCAGTCTCAAGAACGTTCGAACCACCAAAACGTAGCTACGCGGATGCTGCGGGAAACAAAGTTCAAACCTGTATGCCAGCTGCACAGAAAAAAGCCACCACACTGGCCGCTAGGGCCCTAAAAACAAAAGCCCAGAAAAAACAAGTCCAAACTAACATAGAAACGGTCCGCCTCAATAGGCTGGAGCAGAAACTGATGGAAAGAGCCACAGAAAAAGTAGTCAATAATGTTACACAACGCCTTACTAAAAGAGCCACAGAAAAAGTAGTCAATAATGTTACACAACGCCTTACTAAAAGAGCCGCAGAAAAAGTAGTCAATAACGTTAAACAAAGCCTTACTAAAAGAGCCACAGAAAAAGTAGTCAATAACGTTAAACAACGCCTTACTAAAAGAGCCGCAGAAAAAGTAGTCAATAACGTTAAACAACGCCTTGCTAAATGAGCCACAGAAAAAGTAGTCAATAACGTTAAACAACGCCTTACTAAAAGAGCCACAGAAAAAGTAGTCAATAACGTTAAACAACGCCTTACTAAAAGAGCCACAGAAAAAGTAGTCAATAACGTTAAACAACGCCTTACTAAAAGAGCCACAGAAAACGTAGTCAATAACGTTAAACAACGCCTTACTGCCGCAGTGGCAACTCAGACAGAAAGCCCTCGGGCATCACCAACCAAAACTGTAGAGGTACAGGTAAACTTAGAGAAAAAGGTGACAGTCGCCACCCAAACTGAACAGCTAGACGGTGGATGGGTCTCGGGACCAGACACCGAACAGCCAGTGAAGAAGAAGGAAAACGTAGTTGACATTTTGGCTCGCTTCTGTGCTATGTCGAAACCACGTAGCTTGGAAAATTCGCCCACCGATCAAGCTCAGGCGACCGAGCCGCCAGTGCCGTTTGAAACGGCAAAGAAAAAGGGGAACAGAGGGAAGAAACATAGGGACAAAGGCGCTAGCTTTGGGTACATGTAAACAACTTAACTGTAAATAATGAAACTTTTTAACCTAATCAGGTAAAATTGTAGTTGTTTCTTAACCAACTGTCTTAACATGAAATATAACTTCTGCCGATAGCTATCATTTAACAAACAGTCTTTTAAAAAGTTAAGTTACCGTTAGAAATTGTTGCTGTTTTTTAAATTGGTCCTAGGAGGGTTTTTATCCGCATTTTAATGTAAATTTTAACTTTTGAAGAAAAGAAAATAGAAATTTTAAGGCCACTAGGGCACCAAATCTTAAAATTTTAACTTTCCTCCTAGGTCCTGACATGGGTCCCCTCGATAGAGGTGGACTAATCCAAACTAAACCGTTCTATAGCCAACCAGTTCTGTTTTCAACAATTAGAATTTAAGAGCTTCTTACAGTTTGTCCCTAATATGTCACCTGACATCCGAGGACATTAAGAATGAAATCAATCCCCCCCCCAAAAGAAGCAAGCAAGAGTGTCGCTAACATGTCAACCCGACATTTTAAGCCTCGTATCATCATCACCAAACAGAAAAGAAACCATTCGCCCTCCACGCCACAGTTTACTTACTTGCCATTCGCCTTTTATGCTCTTTGGCATCTAAGGACATCCATTCACTGGATGCATGGATCAGTCCAAGAAAACCGTATGCCTGTAGACGACAGGGGAGAGGACGAGGAGGAGGAAGATGATTCATCCACAGCAATGGCAGACAGGCGAGACGGCTCGCCGGCGCGCGCGCGTTCGTGCGTGCGTGCGTCGTGGTGGTTGTGGGATGTGTGTGTGGAGCCCTCTGATTGGTCAGTTGGCGCGGCTAACCGCTCTATAAATAACTGGACGTTAAGCGCCACCTTCAATCACTCACCCAAGGATGCAATCAAACGACGAAGACGATCTACCGATCGACGTGGAGGAAAATGATTCTTCCCCAGCCACGGCGGACGGGCCAAAACCGCCGACAGAAAACCCAGGCGGCCACGAGGTGTTGGAAGCGGCACCTCCTTCACTGGATCCACAGCATGCCCTCCTCCGGCCCCATGTTGAGCTCCCGTCTGGAGAGGCAGGCCCTGGGGTATGTTTCCACTTCAGCGAACTTCCCTTGTGTATGATTATCATTATTATTAATTGCTGACTTTTTGCTTTTTTAAATATGCAGTATATCTGATTAGTTTCAGGTATTCATATAACAGTGTAGTGCAGTCGTTTTCTAACTTTTTGTCCTGTACTGTAGATTAAATTTCCTTTCATCTAGAGTCTACACAGCCGACGAAAACGTTGGAGAAAACATCGTAGAAATACTTAGGGGACAATAAACATTTTGCTCGGCTGTGCTGGTTAAGAATAACAAAGAGCGTCATTAATCTTGATTAGAGTCTAGTGGATATTTGCCTCGAGTGGTTACCTTATGAATAAATGTTGATGGGATATTGAATATACTGATATCGAACAAAAGCGATGCAAAAAATCAATGAAAACAACCGAGAGAAAAGTAAAAGCCGAAAGGTAAACAGAAACTCAGCTGGCCTGTGCACCAACGAATAGTACAGGGCTTAGGGGAAAATAGCGGCACTCTCACGGGGCCGCGCCGAAGCCACGGCACCATTTGGTCGACATCGCAGTTTGTCCCTAATATGCTCTTTAGCATCTGAGGACATTAAGAAAGAAAGAAGGCAAAGACAGAAAGTCTAGCACGAATGCCTACAGCAGAAAAGGCCGCTCAAAATTCCAAAGCAAATCTCAAATCATTCGGACAAAGTTCTTTCAGTTTCATGGCACCATCTCTGTGGCGAATTCACTGCCGGCCACTCTTAGAAATGTACTAAGATTATCCCAGTTCGAATCACACCTAAAAACCTTGTTTGCCCAGGCTTTCCGGTAGAATTTAGTACTTTGAAAAAAAAGTGTGTCTGTGTCTGTCATACGTTAAACGCACAGTCACAGACTGGTGGTGTGGCTACTGTACACGAACAAATGAAATGTATATGCAGGCAGACCGACACACAGTTTGATCATGGGTCAGTGTAGACTGGCCTACTTTTCGAGAAAATGCCGGTGTTGCTGTGTCGCTGAACGATTTTCACCCCTTCGCCAGTACCACGACTCTTGTGTGCCTCTGTGTGTGTGTGTGTGTGTGTGTGTGTGTGTTGTGCTGTGCTGTGTTTTGTTTTATTATCCCTACGTCACTCAGTACTAACCTGAATTCTGTAGTGCTTTGACTACAAGGATACTGCTTCGTGTAGCTCTGTGGGCTGTGTCAACTATACGGTGCATTGCGCCTTGGATTTGCCCGGAGTGAAAGGTATAAAAGGATGGATGCATGTTGTTTTTAATAAAATCCCAATGGAACGGAAACAAAAACGACACACTCAACACACGCAAGCACGCACGCACGCACACACTGACACACACTGCCTACCTCAGTGATCGCTAATGCCGGCGGCGTGGATTTAACATAAACAACAATTAAGTCAACACAAAATCGTTCGTGCGGGTTACGAAAGTCTGAGCTACAAACCTGTGAAAAGACAGTTGACAACCGGTGTATCATCAAAAACATCGCCTCACTTTATAATTTCTCAGCAGTCTTACACTGAATTTATGGAAGAAAACTTTACTGTATCTTCCAAGTCTGTGGAAGATGGAATACACAAGAGAATTATTTATGGAAAAGTCAAACCAAAGCTAATCGCGGACTATCGCGGAGCTGGCCTTTTTATGTAATATTAAATAGAAAAGTCGAACCTGTTAATCGCGGATGCGCAGAACAGGCCTTTTCTAACCAGTAACTTGAAATAAAGGAACTCCATTAGGAGGTTTAGATCAGAATGGGGAAAAATGGAGCCAGGCTCGGATAACGAAACTGACCTCTCATCGGCTGGTGCGAAACACAGTTTACGATTCAACACATCAATCATGAAATGATAAAAAGTGTTACAACCCATATATTTGAAACAACTCGTGGCTACCACAAATGCCTGTGACAAAAAAGAAGAAAGAAAAAAAGACCAGACCACAAATGCCTGTGGCGAAGAAAGAAAGACCAGACCACAAATGTTGATGGCAAACGAAAAATGGCTGCCCTAATCAGGCAAACAAACAGCTAACACCAAATGAAACAAACAAAACCTGCAAACATAATGTTCAACTTAATCTTGTTGCTATTCATCCAGAGCAAAACATCAGCGAAATTCCGTTGTCTATGATTATTATTATTAATGTATGATTATGATTATTAATTGATGACTTTTTGCTTTTATAGATGTGTAATATATATCTAATTAGTTTCAGGTTTTGATATAACAATGTAGTATAGTAGTTTTCCAACCTTTTGTCCTCTACTGTAGATTCAGTAAATTTCCTTTCATCTAGGGCCCACACAGCGGACGAAAATGTAGAAGTGGAATAGGGGACAATAAACGTTTCGCTCGGCTGTTCTGGTTAAAAAAAACAAAGAGCGTCATTAATCTTGATTAGAGTCTAGTGGATATTTGCCTCGAGTAGTTACCTTATGAATAAATGTTGATGGGATATTGAATATACTGATATCGAATGAAGGGTTTTATCTGCCTCCCCGCTCTTTTTCCTCTAAAGGCCTGGCAAAACGTTAAACAAAGGAAACCGCAGACTACACTTCAAACTGGAGCTTATGGATGTTTTATTCTGTTATTTTGCTCGTCTCCCTCTTCGCTCGTTTCTCAGTCAGACTCAGTATAATTATTGACACGTTACAAAAGTTTACAAAATATCTCTTCGAAAATCAAATGATCTCAAATGCGTCCACACGTCAACATGCAAAGAACTTGCTAAAATTATTGTCATGGGACTATTGTACAATGCGATTACATCAGTGTGTCTATTTAGCGCTGACAAAATCAATGGCTGAGCGCGGAGTGTATAGATTTTACAACCAGTTACGAGCGCTGACGTCACATTTAGCAAAGCCTAGTTGTTAGACACGTTTTATGCTCTCTTTTTTCTTGCTTTTTTTCTTCTTCTTTTTCCAGCTTCTTCGCCCTAAACTTATGTACAGTTTTGGCGTATCTGAAATATGTTAGACCATGAGCCAGCCTATACCCCCCCCCCCCTCCCCCCGGGGATTTTACCTCACGGTAATATCTAGGTACCTTGACCATCAAAGTACACAGTTCAGGATGTCTGCAAGTGAGCTGTTGCTGTTTGTGTCTGTGGTGCTGGTTCTAATAAATGCATTATATGGAATTCCAAATTGCGATGACCTTGTCTCTTAGCAACTCATTTATTATGACAAAAAAGGCCATTTCCATATATTGTTTTATTGTTTGAACAGTTTAATATGTTGCAGCTTTCCGTTTCTCTTTGTCTTAAATGTGTCCTTGTTATTGGGCACTGCGGACGCAGAAATATTAAGGTCCCCTCTGTTAAAAACCCAGAGCTGACGAATGTTTTCCTTAAAAGCACGGAGTAGGTCAGAATATAGCCAAGTATGCTTAGTCAGTGCCAGAATTTCTTCCTTGTCCTAATTTCCGCTTCTCCATTCCATTCACCTTCATTGTTTCCAAATCCTCTCCATACTTTTCATTTGCGTTAGTCTTGGCTGAAGCGAATTCCCGCGTTAGTCTGCGAAATAAAATAGGCCACACTGCTCATAGTCAATTTATTTAAGCAGGTTCTCATGTTGAGTACCTGCAGAATATAGACAGGCAACAAAATGTGTGTTACTGTGCCTCAAAAAGGTGATTTAGACATACTTGTGATCTGATCAATTGTTCTTTAATTTTGTACTGAATGCGTTACATGGAATCTGTCTGGAAGTATCTTTTGCAGTTGTAGATAGTGATATGTGCTAATTATTGACTGTTTTGGCTGGGATGTTTGCTTTTGATTGTGTTCTGTGTAGAACAGTGAGCCAGCGTTTTACTTGTGTTTTGGTTCCTTGCGTTTCGAACTGGCGTGAAGTAACTGTGACTGATTTGTCCTGAGGTGACCTTGTGTGGTTGACAAGACATGCAAATCTAAGAACTAAATCACTTAAACATGTGCAATGGTCCAGTCCTGATATGGTGGATGAAATATATGATATATACCGAATCTACATGGGAACCACACATTGTGCTACTTTAGGAACGACTGCAGAATTTTGAAACAAAAGACCCATCAGAAGGGAATGATGTAAGCTCCTCAATAAAACGAGAACAGCAGTGTTATCTGTTGCCCAGTGACAGATGTCTTTTTTGTGTGAAAAGACTCGAATCACAAGGAAACAACATGTTGAAAACATTAGTCAAATGTATGACAAAAAACAGCTGAGGACTCTGTCAAAGAAGCAACCAAAAGAAAACAAGATCAGCACATCCTTTTGTGTGTGCGCCTGCCTAATGGTGCTAAGATATAGGACTATCACCTCGCCTATATGCCATTTCCACTCGCATTCTCATACATTTCTCATAAATTCACATCCACACTGGGGTTGCAGTTCAGTCACCGTATTGTGACATGTAATCAATAGCATGATTATAAAGATATCAATGTGAATGGCATATACACATTGATACGTAAGTTTACATAATACAGGAAACATCATTACAAGAGATCCATTCTTTCCTTTCTAAACTAATATGTACAAAGAACATTGCTTTCACACTTTTGTAACTGGTTAGATTAGAGAAGGCCCTTTTGCCTAGCTGAATGGATTGTCTCCCCTGGACTGTCCTTTTTGGGGGAAAACGCCTTACAATAAGCTGTGCAACCAAAGTAGAAGGTTAAGCCTTTGTAGGTGCCAGATACGGACTTGGCTGCTCGAGAACCACATTACCATGCCACCTGTCGGAGAGATTGCACTCGAGAGGATGACAGACACCAGGAAACCATCAAAGACACTAAAACCATTGAAGAGCAAGCTTCCAACAAGACCATATATTTTCAGTACATCGTTCAGTATGTTATGCGCAGAATCGTTTAGAGATAAAGAGATTACCACGTTAAGGAAAATTATGAAACTGGAACATTCCAGCATCTTCTCTGTAGAGGTAAATAAGTGATAGATGTCAACAAAATGTGTCAACACACCTCATCCTTGTTGAACAGTCACAACGCCACCATGCAGAGATGCATTAATAATGCACATCGAAAGGGCCAACTTTCAAGCACTCTTGATATTCCACAGATAAGGCAACTAGAACCATTCCTCGAGCAGATGACCATGGCTTGCATATTGCGAATGGAAAAGTGGGAGGTAACTGGACAGACTGTTTCTTTATGCCCCAAGACCTGGTTG
>JABMCL010002408.1:22500-40000 GCA_018857735.1 Alviniconcha marisindica
CAAAGTAGAAAATATGCAAATATGTTGGAGTGAAGAGCGAGGCTATCATGGCGTGAGCAGGTGATAGTTTGCCACACATGCCGGCCTTGTTCGTGCTGTCACTAATACCTGTAGACTGCTGGGCACAAAATGGCAGCATTCACGGTCGTCTTTTCGCAATTTTAAACTTATGTTTTAAAGAAACTGGACCAGAAATCGAATGAAACTCCATGGAATCCGTTCCGGGATGCTTCTTCACTTCAGTTACCGTTTAAATCTAGTTACATGTGTAAAATAAAGCATGATATAAATTGTGTATATAATCCTCTCTCTCTCTCCCCCATCTCTGTGTCTGTCTGTTTGTCTGTCTCTTTCTATCAGCATATCGATGTCTTCACAAACCCTCTTTTGTCCTTCTTCAGATACACTTGACGAAGTCTTGGCCAGCCTTGGTATTGAACTCCGGAAAGATGCTGCCGAGCGGTCCGTCGAAATGGCGCCTGCACCTGGTCTGGGAGACAGGTAGATTCCTTCTGTGTGCCGTTACACGTATCTGTCTTCCTGCCAGCCCTGTTTGTGTTACTTTTTCCTCTCTGCTCTCCATTACTACCAGCCTATAACCTTTTAGAGTCACGTGTGGAAAGTGAGTATAATGTGCATTGAGACGTGCATTGATGATCTGCACTCCTGGATCAACAGCAATAAACTCAAGGTTAACACTGATAAAACCGGGATCATGCCTTTATGTGCAACATCACGCCTCAGCTTGGTTGGTAGTTCGCGAACATCGGGTGCGGGTGGGGGGGGGGGGGGGGGAGGGGGGGGGGGGGGGGGGGATTAAATTTGGGGGACAAAATTCCTTTCAAGCCATCGGTAAAGTATCTAAGGGTCCAAACAACCACTGCCCACGTACCGATTCACACACACACTCTCCCTCTTCCACTCGCATTCTCACTCTACCCTGACAAACCTGTTCAGGCAAAAACGACACGACTCGCATCTTCTGAGTGGGGCCAGTTAACAGGAGGCATGTTGCGGCATATTTTGTCGCCGGGCATAACAATTATATTGTTGCCAGCGTGTCGACGTTCACGGCACATATTGTCGGCAGTCGTCACAGAAGAGAGAGAGAGAGAGAGAGAGAGAGAGAGCGAGAGAGAGAGAGAGAGAGAGAGAGAGAGAGAGAGATATGTAGAGATATTAAATTTAGAGATGATGATGGTGATGATCATCATTTCATTTATAGAAACATGTTAGACTTGATTTTGTTAAAGTTGAAAGGTGAAATATACGGGTACTTGTTTGAACCCGTGGAACGTACGTGCATGGCAGTGGGCGACCCCAGTATTGATTCTGAGATTTGTACGTTTCTTGAGCGCACGGAAGACAGCGGACCGTCACTTTTGTGCCTCTACTCACTTTTTGAGCTGATCTATAAGAGTGAAAGAAACTCACGCAAGCACTCATATACATTCACTCATTTGCGCACACATACACGCGCGCACAAGCGCTCAATGTGATTCTCTCTTTCTCTCTCTAACTCACACACACACACACACACACAACACACACACACACACACACACACCACACACACACACACACAACACACACACACACACACACACACACACACACACCACACACACACACACACACACACTCCACAATCCATGTTGCGGCATATATCGTCACCGGTGACAATATATGCCACAACAAGGCATTTAATTGCTTCACAAACCATTTGACAAGCATATCAAAACCCATTGAGCCGAGGCCCATCTGCTTACCAGCCTAACGCCTTACCGCTAGGCCAAAGCGGCTCACATTTGTATTTCTGATAAAAGGCTATATTATGTACTCGCAGCCCCACATCACTCCAAAAACACGCTCCCCGGCAACATTTTGTATTTCATGTGAGCACACCCACACACACACACACCACACACGCACGCACGCAAGCCATGAGCACGACATGCAGCACGCACTGCCGCACGCCACACACACACACACACAACACACACAGAGATTTACCTAAATATTTCACCACTGTTAATTATCAATGCTGTAGTTGTGATCAAGGCACTTACAAGTAGATCTTTTAGTACTAGTTAGTAGTCCCACAACAAACAGCAACAAATTATTGAATAAACAATTGAATTATAAGGACAATTCTACAAAGAATGCTTGCTATGCATATCTTCACTGTTTTCCCTTCCAGTTCCATAATCAAATTTAAAAAACACACATTCTTAAACAAAATTTAAGCTGCGAACTAAAGGAAAATTCTCACTATGTGTATTTGTATTATTTATATCAACTGATAAAAAGAAAGTTATATGTCTCATAGGAATGCAAGATAGTGAGCACTTTGTTCACAAAGATATTAGACTGTAGTGAAGGTTACAAACATTGTGAGTCAGCTTAAGATAAATTCCTGTCCTTCACAAAATTATTACGGTGTAGTAAAAGACGTGTTTTGTCGCGACAAACACGTGTTTGTCGCGACAAACATAAAAATGATACGGGAGCTGCCACAACACAAAAATGATACTTGTGGCAGCTCCCGCCAATGATACCCCACAGCTGCTCATTCGCTCGTTTCTGATCAAACTTGGGTTATCAGTCCTAAGCTTCATACTATATGTAATGATCAGTGTTGGGCCGGCCAGCCGGCTGGCCGTTTGAGTATCCAGCGCATTGAAATGTTTAACATTGCACTTATTTTGGACATCGTTAACGTCATGAATGCTAATTCAATGGAGGCGCACTATTTCAGCCTCTTTTTTTATTTTTTATTCTTTATAAGTGTATAAAGTGTAGTTTTGAAAGAAAGGTAGTAGCTTTATCATTTTCCCAGGACAGGTTGGGGAGGGGGGGTGGGGGGATAAGAGTGGTTTATGGATGGATTGAACATAAATGAACAAGGAGAAGTTAACATCACATACTTTACTCTGTCAGCACAGTAATAAAACCTACGACCTAAAGCAAAATAATGAAAAGTTTTGTTGTTGTTGTAATTCAAATTCAAAATCCTTATGTACCTGTTATGTGTCAACAGATCCTCAAGAAAGTTAGAAAAACAGTTTGTATTGATTTAGAGCAGCTGTTGGTTTAAAATCTGAGTTTTTGATGGCATAAACAAAAGATCCCACAGTCAGTGTTATAATATGGCCTATGATGTGACGTGATATGGTACGGATAACATTGGAATAGCAGCGATGATTATGCAGTGTAAGAGAAACAACTGTATGTAGAAAATTGGTGGCAGTTTACCATGTTGTTTCTCTTGGCTCTATGGACTACATCCTAAACATAATTTCCACCAGTGGTGTATATAGCATCGACAAACGGCGTGCTGCTCGTTGAGTTTTACCTGGTCAATACACTCAGCCACCGTGACCATATTCTACAACAGTGTCAAACAGTTATAATTTTGTGTTCTTATCTGGTTATCTGATATAAATATTGTATATTGTTTGACACGTCTTTTTTCTTGTCTTTTTACCTTGGGGTGTATTCAAGGGAGACAAATAACATGTTTTTCGATTTCACGAATACATAATCTGCCGCTTTTTCGGACACTGTGTTGGGGCTTTCAAACTGTGCATAATTATAACCTTACTTTAGATCTACAATTTCATACCCGGATCGATGACTTTGGTCCTGTTGCAAATTCACATGTGTGTGCGTGCGTGCGTGCGTGCGTGCGTGCGAGCGAGCGTGTGTGTGTGTGTGTGTGTGGTGTGTGTGTGTGTGTGTGTTGTGAGTGGTGTGTGTGTGTGGTGTGTGTGTGTGTGTGGTGTGTGTGTGTGTGTTGGTGTGTGTGTTGTGTGTGTGTGAGTGAGTGTGGTGTGTGTGGGGGGGGGGGGGGGTGCATGCGTGCGCGCATGCTGTATTTAAGGGTAGATAACCTTGACCCCCCCCCTGCTCGCCCCCCCCCCCCACCCCCCCCCGCCTCCCCCCCCCCCCCCCCCCCCCCCCCCCCCCGGTTTTGCACTGAAGTTGGATGTGAGTCCTCTGAGCGTAATTGCTCTTATTCTATTGTTTTCACAACAAACAAAAATTATATACACTTGGGCTCCTTATATTTCTCCCATCACGACGGTCTTTATTAGCAATACAGTAGTAGGCTACTGCACCATGCAGGAATTATAAACTCGATCAGATGTTAACACAGAAATACTAAGTATGGTTTTTAGTTCAGTCTATCTAATGCCACCATGATGTTCGTCTGGAGTGAACTTTGTGTAGTGACAGGACATTAGATTGGTGTGTTTTGATTCACTGTCAGAAACAGAATGTGTCCCAGAGTTGGTTACTTCCTTGATTGAGCGCTAATTAACTGCCTTGTGTGTTACTTCCTTGATTCTTTTGAATCACTGTGACGTGCAGGTCCCATGCCGCAGAAGAGCCTGTGGCGGGTGCCCCGTCACCCTCTGCCATCCGGAAGGTCAAGACTCCGCTGAAGTGGTTGCGAGATCGGCAGTTGGGGAATCGAATGCCACGGCTACCTAGCCTAATTATGCAGCCGAATAGTGATGTCAGTGACGGCGATATAGACATTCATGAGCAGGGTGAGTAGTCCTCAAAGACCATGCCAGCAGTAGCAAATTAATTCCCGGTAGCAGCTGCTGAAGCCGACCCCTTGTGGCTGGCAGGTAGGCACTGGATCATATGCATAAGCGGAAAGTCTCCACATAGATTACTTCTGTTTGGTTTTGTCAAACGTATTATATCCGGTGTTACATGGCTGGCAGACAAGGAATATTTATGTCAAACAAACCTTACCCCACTCTGAAAACAAGTTGGCACAATGCATATGTATATTGCAGAAGAACTGCCGGGTATCAGCGTGGAGGCTCAAGAATACAGGGACAGGCGGAGGGATCGTGGGAGATGCATACGGTGTAATTATGACGAAAGGCAGGTCATCGTTATGCCATGCGGACACCGAGACCTGTGCAGGTGGTGCTTCGAGACATACCACGCTTCGGTCCGACCTGTGCGCTGTCCACGCTGCAATACGGAGTGCAGATGGCATGAGTTCCGATCTCCGCTCGGTCCGGTTTTCACTGTGTAAGCTATTTTAATCCTGTTTGCACTTTATAAGCAGAGTTTTGTTGTAGTTGCTTTTGTCTTGTAATGGTGTCTGTGTTGATCACAATAATGTTTGCGTTCTCTTTCTCACATGGCTGAGTCGCAAGGCATTCTTTATTACTAGAGGCGGCATAGACATATAACAGCTAGCATAGAGAAACACGTGAGGTGTAGCAGGAACAAAGGAGCAAGTGAGCAGGTCATTGATGGGGCTGTGGGAGGTGCCGACTGCCCCCCCGCTAGTTTCATGCCCCGCGCATCTTCCCTCGGAATGAACCAAACACTTGAAGAAGTCTTGGCAAGCCTTGGTGTTGAACTCCGGGAAGATGCAAGTGATGTGTGTCCACTGTTCCACTAGTGCGTGAGACACATTTCGGGTGTCCCGCCGTGATGCTTTAAGTCCTTTTGGGTGGCCTGTCTCATTTTGCATCGCAGCGTAATTATGACGTGCAGGTACGGGAATGACCCACCAGAGGGAGCTGGAGAGGCCGATGGGGCTGTGGAGAGAGAGAGAGAGAGAGAGAGAGAGAGAGAGAGAGAGAGAGAGAGAGAGAGAGAGAGAGAGAGATTAAATTTGGGGGACAAAATTCCTTTCAAGCCATCGGTAAAGTATCTAAGGGTCCAAACAACCACTGCCCACGTACCGATTCACACACACACTCTCCCTCTTCTACTCGCATACTCACTCTACCCTGACAAACCTGTTCAGGCAAAAACGACACGGACTCGCATCTTCTGAGTGGGCCCAGTTAACAGGAGGCATATTGCGGCATATTTTGTCGCCGGGCATAACAATTATATTGTTGCCAGCGTGTCGACGTTCACGGCACATATTGTCGGCAGTCGTCACAGAGAGAGAGAGAGAAGAGAGAGAGAGAGAGAGAGAGAGAGAGAGAGAGAGAGAGAGAGAGAGAGAGAGAGAGAGATTAAATTTAGAGATGATGATGGTGATGATCATCATTTCATTTATAGAAACATGTTAGACTTGATTTTGTTAAAGTTGAAAGGTGAAATATACGGGTACTTGTTTGAACTCGTGGAACGTACGTGCATGGCAGTGGGCGACCCCAGTATTGATTCTGAGATTTGTACGTTTCTTGAGCGCACGGAAGACAGCAGACCGTCACTTTTGTGCCTCTACTCACTTTTTGAGCTGATCTATAAGAGTGAAAGAAACTCACGCAAGCACTCATATACATTCACTCATTTGCGCACACATACACGCGCGCACAAGCGCTCAATGTGAGTCTCTCTTTCTCTCTCTAACTCACACACACACACACACACACACACACACACACACACACACACACACACACACACACACACACACACACACACACACACACACACACACACACACACACTCACAATCCATGTTGCGGCATATATCGTCACCGGTGACAATATATGCCACAACAAGGCATTTAATTACTTCACAAACCATTTGACAAGCATATCAAAACCCATTGAGCCGAGGCCCATCTGCTTACCAGCCTAACGCCTTACCGCTCGGCCAAACCGGCTCACATTTGTATTTCTGATAAAAGGCTATATTATGTACTCACAGCCCCACATCACTCCAAAAACACGCTACCCGGCACACATTTTGTATTTCATGTGGCAGGCACACACACACACACACACACGCACGCACGCACGCACGCACGCACGCACGCACGCGCACGCACGCACGCACGCACGCACGCACGCACACACACACACACACACACACACACACACAGATTTACTTAAATATTTCACCACTGTTAATTATCAATGCTGTAGTTGTGATCAAGGCACTTACAAGTAGATCTTTTAGTACTAGTTAGTAGTTGTAGAGCTTTGTATCCTCCCCCCCCCCCCCCAACAACAAACAACAACAAATTATTGAATAAACAATTGAATTATCAGGACAATTCTACAAAGAATGCTTGCTATGCATATCTTCACTGTTTTCCCTTCCAGTTCCATAATCAAATTAAAAAAACACACATTCTTAAACAAAATTTAAGCTGCGAACTAAAGGAAAATTCTCACTATGTGTATTTGTATTATTTATATCAACTGATAAAAAGAAAGTTATATGTCTCATAGGAATGCAAGATAGTGAGCACTTTGTTCACAAAGATATTAGACTGTAGTGAAGGTTACAAACATTGTGAGTCAGCTTAAGATAAATTCCTGTCCTTCACAAAATTATTACGGTGTAGTAAAAGACGTGTTTTGTCGCGACAAACACGTGTTTGTCGCGACAAACATAAAAATGATACGGGAGCTGCCACAACACAAAAATGATACTTGTGGCAGCTCCCGCCAATGATACCCCACAGCTGCTCATTCGCTCGTTTCTGATCAAACTTGGGTTATCAGTCCTAAACTTCATATTATATGTAATGATCAGTGTTGGGCCGGCCAGCCGGTTGGCCGTTTGAGTATCTGGCGCATCGAAATGTTTAACATTGCATTTTTTTCGGACACCGTTAATTTCATCAATGGAGGCGCACTATTTCAGCATCTTTTTATAAGATTATAAAGTGGAGTTTTTTGAGAAAGGTAATTTAAACTATAGTTACATCCTTTTCCCAGGATGGAGGGGGCAGGGGGGGGGGGGGGGGGGTGGTGCTGAGTGGAGAGGGAGGAAATGTACTTTATGGATGGATTAAACATAAATGAACAGGGAAAAGTTAACATCAGTTACTTTACACTGTCAGCACAGTAATAAAACATAGAATCTAAAGCAAAATAATGAACAGTTTTGTTGTTGTTGTTTGTTGTGCATCAACGTTATTTTTTAAACAGGCCCATGAGCTTTTTGGGGTAAAATTCGCAGGTTTATGTACCTGTTATGTGTCAACAGATCCCGAGAAAAGTTAGAAAAGCAATTTTTATTAATGTAGAGCAGCTATCCCTCTAAAATCTGAGCTTCTGATGACATAGACAAAAGATCATACAGCCAGTGTCACAATATCACATGTGATGTGACATCATACGATACAGATGACACTGGAATAGCACCGATGACTATGCAGCGTAAGAGAGGCAGTTCTCTTGGCTCTATGGACTACATCCTACACACACACACACACAAAGGTTTCATTTCCGGCAGTGGTGTACGTAGCATCGGTAAGCGGCGTGCTACTCGTTGAGTTTTACCTGGTGTTTTACCTGAGTTTTACATTTCATGTTCTTATCTGATTATCTGATGTAAATGTCGTATAATTATTGTTTTTATATTTCGTCTAAATCAGATACCTTAAAACAAAATTGTTTTTATTTTATTTTATTTTATTTTACCCCAAGGGTGTATTCAAGGGAGACAAATAACATGTTTTCCGATTTCAGGAAATATATCATCTGCTGCTTATTCTGACACTGTTTAAGTTAGGGCTTTCAAACTGCATAATTATGACCTTACTTTAGATCTACAATTTCTTACCCGGATCTATGATTTGGCCTTGTTGCAAGTGTGTGTGTGTGTGTGTGTGTGTGTGTGTGTGTGTGTGTGTGTGTGTGTGTGTGTGTGTGTGTGTGTATGTGTGCATTTAAGGGAGATAATCAACAAGACACCCCCGCCCCACCCGTTTTACACTTGAAGTTGGATGCAAGTTGTCTGAGCGTAACTGCTCCTATTGTTACATTTCTCCCACCACGACGGTCTTTATTAGCAATACAGTAGTAGGCTACTGCACCATGCAGGAATTATAACACAGAAGTACTAAGTATGGCTTTCATTTCAATGTATGTAATGCCACCATGATTTTTGTCTGGAGCATACTGTGTGTGACAGGACATTAGATTGGTGTTTTTTGAGTCACTGTCTGAAATAGAATGAACCCCAGAGTTGGTTACTTCCTTGATTCTTTTGATTAACTATAACGTGCAGGTCCCATGGCGCAGCCGAAGAGCGTATGGCGGGTGCCAGAGATGTGAACATTCATTTGAGTAGTCCTCAAAGGCAATGCCAGCAGTAGCAGATTAATTCCCGTTAGCAGTTGCTGAAGCCGACCCCTTGTGGCTGGCAAGTAGGTACTAGATCACATGCATAGTCCAGCGAATGTCTTCGTGGTCGCATCGTATACATTACTTCTGTCTGGTTTTGTTAGACGTTATGTCCGGTGTTACATGGTTGGCAGACAAGGAATATTTATGTAAAACAACCCCCATCCCACTGTGAAAACAAGCTGACACTATCCATATGTATATTATTACTCACAGATATCAGCGTGGAGCCTGAAGACATGGAGAGTGACTGATCACGAGAAGTGTGGAGCATGCGGTTACAATGGAAGGGAAGTAATCCTGATCCCATGTGGACACCGAGACCTGTGCAGAGCTTGTTTCTTGACATACATGCAAGCTGAAGTGCAAATGCCATGAGTTCTTCTGATCTCCGTTCAGGTTACAGCCTTTGTGTCCTGCCATGTCAGTGATTTTTAACTTTCAAAGTTAACCTAAAAACGCATTTCTTCCGCCGCTATCCGGTTTCATATTCGTGTGTGTGTGTGTGTGTGTGTGTGTGTGTGTGTGTGTGTGTGTGTGTGTGTGTGTGTGTGTGTGAGTTAGGGGCGGGGGTGTGAGGGAGAGATGGAATTAGGGTAGGTAGTAATATAATTATTCATTTACTTTATATATTGCTGCTTCTCATACGGCACATGTACTTGTATATTGTTAGTTGTCATAATTTTATGTATTATGTTTGTGAAACTTAGAAAATGTTGGAGAATCTTGTAAAGCGCAGTGAGTTTGGGTCCCAGAGAATAGCGCAGCAGAGACGCAGCAAGTCGACTTTTCCAGAGCTCGTCAGATTTTGACTAATTTGTGCTAATTACTCTCCACCAAGGACTTTAATTGTGTAAATGTGTGTACCTGTGTGAAAGAGATAGCCATGCCTGTGGGCCCGTGTGATTGCTATTTCTTATGATTTACGTGTTCCTCTGAACACTTTGCTAAAGTACAGTTTGCAACTATTAGTATAACCTTTGTGAAGGCCACAGGCCAATCAAATAAACTTTTGCGTATTGCGTCTTGCGTCTCCACACTATCCTCGTAAAATCAAATTTATTCATTCATTCAATCATTCATACATTCATTCTCTCTCTCTCTCTCTCTCTCTCTCTCTCTCTCTCTCTCTCTCTCTCTCTCTCTCTCTCTCTCTCTCTCTCTTTCTCTCTCTCATATACCTAAAGCAAAGTGCGCAGAAAAATAAATGTGCATATTCACACAGATAAACACACACACACACACACACACACACACACACACACACACACACACACACACACACACAACACACCGGGACACCTCCAACTGAACAGACACACACACACACACACACACACACACACACACACACACACACACACACACAAGCACGCATGTGCTTGAGTAGTGTAACCGGACCTACGGCCCTTTCCTCATTTTAGGTTCAGGGGCAGGCAGATTGCCAAGGAGAGACTCACAATGGAATACACAATTGTCTCTAGTCTTCCTCATGTAGTGTGCATTTCAATGTTCCTCGCGTTGAGTTCAAAATCACTACAATCGGCCGACCTTGGTATCCAGAAAAAACCTTGTGTTAGTGTTTGGTTGCTTGTGTGCTCCTCAGAGGTAGGTGTGCCGTTTCACTATGCACATATGCCACTTAAAACAGACACTAGACAAAAGATAAGGGGAGACAGAAGTTGTACACATGTACCGACATGACGAAAACACTGAGGCACGCTCACAGACGCGCACACGGACCACACTCGTCTTAGTACATACTGACTCTCACTTCCATTATACCGACAAACCAAATAAAGAAACGTATGCGATTTTATTTACACTACCGCTTATTACCAATACAACAAACACATGAGCAAACCAAATAAACCCATGACTATGCCTAACCTACGCAGTAAACCATAGCTAGCTTAGCTACCCGCATAGGCTCATTACCAGTTACCTATGAAAACAAGTTGCACCATTTGGCCCCATGCGAAAGTCAGCGTAGCACCTTGCAGCACTACTCAACATGCAGTTAACTAAAGTTACCACTTCCCCTTGCCCTTTGCAGCACAAGTCTTTTAACGAAACATACACTAAAGTATGTCTGCACTTTTCAGCACAGGAGAGCCAAATCTACAATTAAAGCTTGCACTTTTCAGCGCAATACTATTAATTAAACATGCGGGCCTGCACTTTGCTTCGCAATACTATTAATTAAACATGCGGGCCTGCACTTTGCAGCGCAATACTATTAATTAAACATGCGGGCCTGCACTTTGCAGCACAGGGAAAACAAAACACTCACTGAATTAAAGCTTGCACTTTGCAGCACTATACTGTCAAGTAAGCATGCCTACCGCATTTTGCAGCACAGGTCTCTAACTCTAATAGCTAAGTCTGAGGGAAGAGCAACACACTTTTCAGCAGGTAAACTCGGAGGTGGGGAGTGGCGGAATGGGGGGTGGACCAGCACTTTTCAGCACTGGAGAGAGGGGGTGGGGGAACTCAGGGCCCGTAACTCGAGTTAGTTTATACCGCTCTCCTGCTGCAATGATGATGATGATACTACTGCTACTGCCACTACTACAACTACTACTACTATATCTTATATAGCGCTATACTCCTTAAATAATTGTGAGCTTGCGGCACTGTACATTATGAACGACAACAAAAAGAACAAAATCATGACTTTCCGAGAAAATGACAAGTACTGTATATGCGTGCACCAACCCTAAAACATTCCACACCCACCCTCTCTCTCTCTCTCACTCACTCACACACACACACACACACACACACACACACACACACACACACACACACACACACACACACACACAGACACACACACACACACACACACACACACGCACACACACACACACACACACAACACACACACACACACACACACACACACACACACACACAGCGCTAGAGAGCAGCTAAAGAAGAGAGAGAGAGGGGGGAGGGGCAGTGTGTGTGTGTGTGTGTGTGTGTGTGTGTGTGTGTGTGTGTGTGTGTGTGTGTGTGTGTGTGTGTGTGTGTGTGTGTGTGTGTGTGTGTGAGAGAGAGAGAGAGAGAGAGAGAGAGAGAGAGAGAGAGAGAGAGAGAGAGAGAGAGAGAGAGAGATTGATTGATTGATTGATTGATTGATTGATTAAACTTTATATCTCAACGGTGAAGATATTAGCACAAAGGCCGACTCACATATCTGCGTTGCTACAGTACTACTATTAATCAAGACATTCACAGTGAAATATTATGATAGAAGGATACAGACAAATAGAACACCAATAAGAAGAAGAAGAATAAACGAGACAGCGACCGCTACGGAAAAGATTAAAAAAAAAAAAAAAAAAGCAATGAAAAACAACTGGAGCGAAAAGGTAAAAAACAAACTAGAAAACAACAACAACAAAACATTTTGGGTAATTTACAGAGACAGCAGTGGAAGGGGAGGAATAAGCTTAAGAAAACGACAACAGAGAGAGAGAGAGAGAGAGAGAGAACTCGAACTCGAACTCGAAAACTTTATTTTCCAAGGATTGTAGTTTAGGTTCATTTAGACCTGTCTAACAACTAGTCCTTGCTAAACTACTGAATAAGTGAAACATGGAGAAACAATTATATGAAAACAAAAAACAACAAAACTTTACAAACTCGATTAATATTTAAAACATGATAAACAATATACAAACAAGTAAAATATAACACTACCCCTATGAATAGTAATAAACATACATGAACAGCAAAATCAGTGAAAATACTTTGAGAGAGCGAGAGAACTCGAACTCGAACTCGAAAACTTTATTTTCAAGGATTGTAGTTTAGGTTCATTTAGACTTGCCTAACAACTAGTCCTTGCTAAGCTGTCGAATAAGTGAAAACTGGAGAAACAATTATATAAAAATAAAAATAAAATGTTTTACAAACTCGATTAATATTTAAACAGGATAAACAATATATAAACAAATAAAATATAATACTACCACTATTAATAGTAATAAACATACAGGAACAGCAAAATCATTGAAAATACTTTGAAATGACAATGAATAAATAAGATGTATACATAGCAAAAATGGTGTTGACGTATCTCGCAATTATTTGTAAATCACGAAAACATAACATGGTTCAGTGGTACGTGGGGGGAGGGGGAGGGGGGGGGGGGGGAGGAGAGAGAAGAAGAAAAGAAAAAAGAAAAAAAGAAAAGAAAAAAAAGAAAAAAAATGTTGATCAGATCATAAATCACAGTAGGCAATGCTGCATTCACTCACACACAGACACACACACACACACACACACACACACACACACACACACACACACACACACACACAACACAGCGCGGTAGCAACAGTAAATCACTTTTCAGTGATGTGATAAACGATGATACCGGCATCTGTATTGCAAGCACTGGTCTACAGAGTAAAATGAGGGGGGTTGGGGGGGGGGGGGGGGTATAAGCTGTCTTATACGTTGTGTTAAGGTGCTCACGGAGGTTTTTCTTGAAGGAGCTGAGTGAGTGACATGATCTGAGGTGCACTGGAAGACTATTCCAAAACAGGGCACCAGAAAAGGCCATGCTTGTTTTGAATAAATCTATTCTTGGCTTTGGTAACTGAAGGTAGTTGTTTCTGGAGCTAGAGTGGGGAGCTTTGTACAAGCTAGATATGTACACTGGCGCATTGTTGGTAAGTGCCCTATACATAAAAACACCCTTGTTGTAGTCCAGTTGTTTGTGAAGGTTCAATATTCCTATCTTATTCAGTTTCTGGTCAGTGGTTAGATTTTTATCTGGAAGGATTAGCTTTCCGGATCTTCTTAGTAGAGAATTTAATCGTTTTTGAGAGCATCACTACAACCGCCCCACACTACGGATGCGTAGTCAATGTGGGATTTAACGTGGGCATTGAAGAAAAGCTTTAAAGTATCAGTGTCAACAATGTACTTTAGCTTAGATAGAAGGAAGACACGCTTAGAGAGTGTTTTGCACAGTGTGTCAGTATGTGTATCCCACCGAAGTTTGTTGTCTATAATTATTCCTAAAAGTCGGTGTTCTGCCACTTGGTCAACTTTCACTCCATGTAGTAACAGATCAAGCGATAAAGGTAACAGCTGATGCTTCTGCCTTGTAGCGATTGTCATAGAGTGGGTTTTCTTTGGATTGATTACCATAGAATTATCGTCGCACCAACATGAGACCTGGTCTAAGCTTTCCTGTAAGGTGTGTTCTACCTGCATAATATCTTTTCCGGATGTGTGGAGTGTTGTGTTGTCTGCTAACATGTCGCAAGCAACAGAAATATTCGTTACATGCAATGGTAGGTCATTGATAAAAATACTAAACAGAATAGGCCCTAGGACAGATCCTTGTGGTACCCCAAACTTTACAGAGCCTTCAGAAGAATATGAGCCATGGAGGAAAACACTTTGCGTTCTGCCTTCAAGATACGATTTGAAAAACGGTAGAGAACTTGAATTCTGAAGGTAGCATCCAAGCTTGTACATCATGATATTGTGATCCACAAGGTCAAAGGCCTTTTTCAGGTCTAGGAATATCACGCCAGACACCTCAGATCTGTTCATCGCTGTCAGCCAAGAATGTGTAAGCCGTACTAATGCGGTACTGCAAGAGTGTTTACATCGAAAACCAGACTGGAAGGGGTGAATGAGTAGGTGTTTTTCCAAATAATCATTTAACTGCACATGCACATGCTTTTCGAGGAGTTTGGACAGGACAGATAACAGTGATATTGGTCTGTAGTCAGTCAAATTTGTCTTGTCGCGAGTTTTTGACAATGGGACCACTTTTGCTTTCTTAAACTCAGATGGATAATGGTTTTTCTCGATGCATAGATTAAAAATGTAAGTAAGTGAGTCTATTATGTAAGGCATTGACAATTTAAGTAAGTGGTTACTAATGCCATCGGGTCCAGACGACTTTTTGTTATCCAGTTTGGATATATATTTACCGAGTTCTGGAATGGAAATATATGGGATGACAAATGGCTCCTGCCCTCGTGTTTTTCGCTCGCAAAATTCATGTAGAATATCTGAGCATTCAGAGTCATATACATCATCCGATCGTGGTTTTGCCAAACATTCTGCCACAGAAAGGAAGTGATTATTGAATTTATCAGCCGTTAGGTTCTTTGGGATATCGGCAGAATGAGACTGGCTCCCTTTCGTGAATGTATTTAGAGCACGCCACACAGTCGAAATATTTTTTATCTCGCTCAATGAGTTTCTGGAAATAGTCCTTTTTTGCTTTTCTCACCTGATTTTTTATTTTATTTCTTAGCTTCTTATATTCTGAAAAACGTTTTTCTTTCTTTAGTTTGTCTCGCTCAGCCATTAGCTGCATTACATCTTTGTTAAGCCAGGGTGGTAATTTGGGATGTTTGACGCGCTTGTGCTTCAGTGGCGCGTGTCTGTTGATTACACTGAGGTACACATTGTACCACACCGACAAAGCTTCTTCGGGGTCAGTATAATTCAGGACCGAAATAAAAGGGGGCACAATTCAGGTCAGCACAAAATTCTGTTTTATTAAAGTGCTTGAACGATCTAAATGATATAAGAGAGTGGGTTTTGAGTTTACATTTTGAAAGTTTAAGATTTCGTACAGGAGATGGGACAATGGTCACTGATGCTTAGGTCAGATACACTGACATCAGTGAATGCATCTGGGTTGTTTGTATATATATGATCAATCAGTGTGGCAGATGTCGGTGTAATTCTTGTTGGTGACTCTATAAGTTGGGTTAGGCCCAGCAGTGTAATAGTAGAGTCCCAAGAGGAGTGTGGTTTCAGCAAATCAATATTAAAATCTCCTAATAAAAGAATGTCGGCATGAGGTTTTACAGCGCGGAGATTGTCTATCATCTGTACAAAGTCATCGAACCACTCATAACAAACTGAAGGGTTTCTATACAAGAAGCATACAAAAAGAGATGGGGCGTTTGCATTCGGTTTTAGCTCGAGCCAAATACACTCCACACAGTCACTTTCAAGGTCATGACGTCTATGTGTGATGTCTGCTATGGAGTCATGTATGTAAACTGCAATACCAATCTGGCCAATGGCAGTTGAGTCTTTTCTTTGTATGCGATAGTCTGGAATATTAACATCCTGGTCAGAAATTCTGAAGTTTAGTCTTGATTCCGTAACACCAAACAGATTGTAGCTCGGTGCTGACTGGTTAAGGAATACACTCAAATCAAGGACCTTATTGTGCAGATGGTATAATTTTGATGACCTACACGCAACATTACAATAAAACAATGGATGTAAAGAAAACGTTAAAACTACACAAATAAATCAAATAACACGCAATTCCGAAACAGAGAAAGGATAAAAAGCAGCAAGAGATTAAACGCTACAAACTACTAATGGAATATTTAACCTGAGCAATCCACGTGCAAAGTCCACCTGGTTGGATCAGTTTAGGCTAAAAGAAATCCCCGAATGTCACACAAACTGTGTAACTATTAACAAAATGTTGGGCACTGGTTACACACAGCAGGCACTGACAGTAACAAATGTCAGCACACACGATCAGAACAAATGCTGGTTACTCGGCAATTACAACAGTGTCCGGTTGCAATTCAACGTACAAGCTAACGAGCGGAGGAGCCTACGACGCTTGATCACACGCTAAGATAACATGGATCAAAAATAGTTGGGGGGTGTCTGCAACAGACGCTGCTGGGGAGAGAGAGAGAGAGAGAGAGAGAGAGAGAGAGAGAGAGGAATGTTGTGTGTGTGTGTGTGTGTGTGTGTGTGTGTGTGTGTGTACGTGTGTACGTGTGTGAATGTGTGGGTTTGCGTATGTGTGTGTGCTTGAATGTGCGTGATGTGATGTGTGTGTATGTATTTATGTATTTGTTTGTGTGTGTGACAGGTGGTCTGATCTGTGTGTTAAAAGAGTACTGATGGTGTGCAAAGGGCTATGTCATTCTTTCACACACACACACACACACACACGCACACACACACACACACACACACACACACACACACACTCACACACACATGTGATTAAAAGGTCGTGGGTTTGAGTCCCGGCAGGAGCGACGGAGGAATTTTCTTCTTCGGGGTCAATTTTTTCTGTGCTGACTCTTATTACGGTATCCGCTCCACCCCCGTGTTACCGCAGTAGCTCGTAAAATATCCCGGTAATTCTGCCAACAGTGCAGGTGGCAGGTAACAGCTAAAGACGCATGCACCTTACGTATGGTGTACACAGAACGCTTCGAGACGGCAGCAGTTTCATGTGCCAGAAGCCATGTCAGCGCTGTAAGTAGACCACTTTGGTAGATATTCAGGCAAAACGAGCTATAAAAAGCTAGTCATTCATGTAGAATCACATGCGAGTGCAGTGAGTCTGCTCGTGGCATCCATCGGTCACGAGTGGCCATGGATC
>JABMCL010002408.1:45000-57500 GCA_018857735.1 Alviniconcha marisindica
AAAGAAAAAAAGGGTGGAAAAAAAGGAGGTAGATGAAACAGGAGTGGTGACAGAGATGAACTGCCTACGTGAAGAAGCACAGGGAAATGACACGGAAGGCTGGTTAAGCCGACATCATTGTCTGTCTTAACCCGGTTTTCAGCGCCATTCTGCTCTAGTTCGGCAATTGTTTTATAACCCCGTCTCTCCAACTGGAGTTGAACACAGGCTGTATGAGCATCAGGGCTCTCTGGTGCATCCTGGCATCCTTTTTTTACAAAACCAGTGCCTATGAGTGCATTATTCTTTCCTCTGTGAACACTTTCAATCTCATCAAAACTGCATTCACCGTAGCCTAAAATGTTATTAATAAATTTTGTCTCGCAACAAAGCAGAACAAGTCTTCTTGTTCAGAAATAGTTCGACTTTAAATTTGGTTGTTTAAAAAGACAGAATGACAGGGGTAGGGGAAAGCAGAACAAGTCTTCTTGTTCAGAAATAGTTCGACTTTAAATTTGGTTGTTTAAAAAGACAGACTGACAGGGGTAGGGGAAAGCAGAACAAGTCTTCTTGTTCAGAAATAGTTCGACTTTAAATTTGGTTGTTTAAAAAGAAAGAATGACAGGGGCAGGGGGTCGTCAAAATAAAATTAATGCACTTCCTTTCCTCTTCTTCTTCTTTTGCATTATCGGTATCTCAGTCTAACTGTACTTTGTAAGAAGTTGAGAATTCCGCTCGTCAGAGTGTGAGGAGGAATATGGCTCTCTTCCAATGTCCAGTTCCGTGCCATTCTACCGCACTGCTCAAAATGTCCATCTCCGTGCCATTCTACCGCACTGCTCAAAATGTCCATCTCCGTGCCATTCTACCGCACTGCTCAAAATGTCCATCTCCGTGCCATTCTACCGCACTGCTCAAAATGTCCATCTCCGTGCCATTCTACCGCACTGCTCAAAATGTCCATCTCCGTGCCATTCTACCGCACTGGTCATATGAAGACCACAATGTGATACAATATGAAGACCACACTGTGATACAATATGAAGACCACACTGTGATACAATATGAAGACCACACTGTGATACAATATGAAGACCACACTGTGATACAATATGAAGACCACACTGTGATACAATATGAAGACCACACTGTGATACACAATATGAAGACCACACTGTGATACAATATGAAGACCACACTGTGATACAATATGAAGACCACACTGTGATACAATATGAAGACCGCACTGTGATACAATATGAAAACGGCACTGTGATACAATATGAAAACGGCACTGTGATACAATATGAAGACCACACTGTGATACAATATGAAGACCACACTGTGATACAATATGAAAACGGCACTGTGATACAATATGAAGACCAATATGAAGACCACACTGTGATACAATATGAAGACCACACTGTGATACAATAAGAAGACCACACTGTGATACAATATGAAGACCACACTGTGATACAATACAACCTGATAGTCTCTATGTAGAGAAATTTGCCTTCTGGCTTGTCATTTTGATAAAATATTCAATACATTTTACAATAAAACATTCAACAATTCATAAACAATAAGATATAGAGCTGGAAATTCGTTCAAACACACACACACACACACACACACACACACACACACACACACACACACAAACACCCCCCCCCCCACACACACACACACAAACACCCCCCACACACACACACCACACGCACGCACGCACACGCCCCACACGCACACACACACACGCGCGCGCGCGCGCACACACGCACGCACAAGCACACACACACACACACACACACACACACACACACACACACACACACACACACACACGCACACACACACACACACACTACCTCTCTCTCACTCACTCACTCACACGCATACACAGAGTTATTTGTCGTGGGTATTTCAAATATTGCATACAAATGTAAGCAGTTAAACTCGGAGAATTAAGACGGTTATGGTGATATACGACAGGCCTGAAGCAGACTGGGTTGTCTTGGCGGTGAACTGAAAGAGTCACAGTTCAGTCCCGGACAGGAGTAGCTGTAGACGTTGGTGAAGAACGCCGCCGTCTGCATGTGGTTCAACCACGTATCTCTCTCATCTCTCATCTCTCTCCTGGCAGTCAGCAGTCCCCAAGCACAACAGCATTCATCCTCTGGGTCTGCAGCTATTCGTCTCTGGAACTAATGAGCTCGAATATTACTGTCCGGGAGGTGCAGTGGTGTAGTGGGTAACGCTCTGGCCTCAGTGGTTGGTTGGTTCGAACCTGCCTCGAGAACTAGTGACGCGAGAGTCGAGTCTGTTGACTGGGATAGAAGCTAAGCAAAACCCCTTCTGTTGCTCGTTTTCATTGAGCTATAAACGAGTAATGGCGGCTGAGTGGCAGACGAATACTCGCGATACACCGGCGTCGTACCGAGAGGCAGCGAAGCCCTCGTCAACCCCTCGTGGCTCTGGAAAGGACTGAGTGTTTTTGTCTGGGACAGAGGCCGGGATGTGCCCCCTGTTCCCCTGCCCCCCGCCCCCCGAATGGCCGGACCGGAAGTGCGTCAACAAGTGCCGCTGGGACCGGGAGTGTCCTGGGGACGAGAAGTGCTGCACGGTGTGTAGTGGCTGCTCAGTCTGCATCAGGCCCTTCTGTGGGCGCCACCAGGTGCGTTTCTTTCCGTCGTCAGGTCTCCATCTCTGTCTGTCTGTCTGTTTATATCTATGTCTATGTCTATGCCTCGGGTTCTCTGTCTCTCTGTCTCTCTCTGTCTGTCTGTCTGTCTCTTTGTCTCTGTCTGTCTGTCTCTCTTTCTCCCAGTCTCTGTCTCTGTCTGTATGTCTGTCTCTGTGTGTCTGTCTCTGTCTCTGTCTCTGTCTCTGTCTCTCTCTCTCTCTCTCTCTCTCTCTCTCTCTCTCTCTCTCTATCCATAAAACAAACCCAGTCCTTTCGACTGCTTGTGAGCGTGCCCCCGCCCCTCCCTCACCCCCTCCCCATTTTTTCTCTCTTTTCCCCCCTTCTCCCTCTCCCTTACTGTTCTTTATAAGATAAGCATTGACTGCTTCTGTTTTTATCCCGATACTAGTCATAATTATGAACTGATCAGATGTTCTGCTGCTTTATTTGCTGGTTGTATGCTCATAATATGTATCTGAATGATGTATGGCATGTGTTCATCTGGCGCTGTGAACACGCTATGTTTGTGTGGAAATTCTCATGTATAACATTTCACTCACTCATTCATGCCTAGATGTATATAAATGATGCGTGTAATTCGATATCCACTCATCAGTAGCTTAGCACGGACTAGTTGTTAGACAGGTTTTTGACTGAACCTAAACTATAATCCTTGTAAAATAAAGTTTTCGAGTTCGAGTTCGAGTTCAAGTTCAGTTCTCTCTCTCTCTCCGCATATATATATATATATATATATATATATATATATATATATATATAATATATATATATATATATATATATATATATATATATACTGAACGGCATATATATATATATATATATATATATATATATATATATATATATATATATATATATATATATATATATATGCGACTTTGCTTTGGATTGGCTCGTGGCGACAGTGTTCCGAATGTTCTTTTTTGATGGCAGGACTAACAGTCACCCCTTTGCTTTGTTTCAGACCTGCCCACCTGGACAGGTGTGTCGTCATCGTCCCGCTCAGTGTGTCACCACGCCTTGTCCTCAAGAAACATGCGTTGACTCCCATGTCGACACCGCTGGTGGGCAAGGTGTGTCTCTTTCTGTCACCGATTTTAGCATTGTCTGTCTTCCTGGCACTGGTTTAAATTAGCTTTGTCTGTCTTTCCGCCACTGGTTTAATTTAGCTGTGTCTGTCTTCCCGGCAATGGTTTAAATTAGCTTTGTCTGTCTTTCCGCCACTGGTTTAATTTAGCTTTGTCTGTCTTCCCGGCACTGGTTTAAATTAGCTGTGTCTGTCTTCCCGGCACTGGTTTAATATAGCTTTGTCTGTCTTTCCGCCACTGGTTTAATTTAGATTTGTCTGTCTTTCTGCCATTGGTTTAATTTAGTTTTGTCTGTCTTTTCAGCACTGGTTTAATTTAGACTTGTCTGTCTTTCTGTCACTTGTTTAATTTAGCCTAGTTTTTTTTCTTTCTGTCACTGGTTTAATTTAGCTTTGTCTGTCTTTCTGCCATTGGTTTAATTTAGTTTTGTCTGTCTTTCCGGCACTTGTTTAATTTGGATTTGTTTCTCTTTTTGCCGTTGGTTCAATTTAGTTTTGTCTGTCTTTTCGGCATTGGTTTAATTGAGCTTTGTCTGTCTTTCCGGCACTGGTTTAATTTAGTTTTGTCTGTCTTTCCGGCACTGGTTTTATTTAGCTTATTTTTTTCTGTCACTGGTTTAATTTATCTTAGTTTTTTCTGTCACTGGTTTTATTTTATTTTATTTGTCTTTCCGCCACTGGTTTAATTTAGATTAGTCTATCTTTCTGTCACTGGTTTAATTTAGCTTTGTTTTTTCTGTTACTGGTTTAATTTGTCTTTGTCTTTCCGTGACTGGTTATCGTTGTCTGTCTTTCCGGCACTGGTTATCGGTACCTGTCTTTCCGTCACTGGTTTAGCTTCATCTCTATTTCCGTCGATCTGTGAGTTAGTCCGCTGGTCTGTATCTGTCTTTATGCCTGTACATGTGTGCCGTCAGTCTGTCTCTGTTCAGTATTCCCTTGCGTTGTCTGTTCGTCTGCCTGCCTACCTGGGTTACATAATGACACACACACTGTTTACAGGAACCACAAGACGTCATTTGCAGCTTAAGTATTGTTGTCCTTTCAACACGCATGTCACAGAAGTAGTTTATTGTTTCGACATTGCCTTCACTATGGCGGAGCAGTATTGGATCACTCTTTACCAGTGATTCTGATTTTTCTTCAGCGTGTGTGTGTGTGTGTGTGTGTGTGTGTGTGTGTGTGTGTGTGTGTGTGTGTGTGTGTGTGTGTGTGTGTGTGTGTGTGTGCGTGCGTGTGTGTGATTGTTGTTAGGGTTACTGTAAAGTGCTTTAGACTCCCACCTTATGTAAAACATAGTCGCCATACAATTCCACTTTATTATTATTGTTGTTATTATTATTATTATTATTATTATTAGCAGCAGCAGCAACAACAACAACAACAACAACAACAACAACAACAACAACAACAACAACAACAACAAAAAAAGCCAAAGTTGCCTTATACCATAATGTACACTTCTGCCACTCATTCTGTGTTCACATCACGTGACCAGAATGCCAGACACGTAGTGGCAGCGTTCATGGCCTGGTTTCTGCGTCTGTCAAACGTCTCTCGTTACCAAACTAGACCATGCATTGACGGGAAAAGCGCGGGGTCTATTTATTGTTATCAAACTAGTCCATACATTGACGGGAAAAGCGCGGGGTTTATTCATTGTTACCAAACTAGACCATTGTTATCTACACTACTGAAGCGCTGCTGTTAGTGTGTTTGTGTCATATGTCTTACTGTTGTTATATACACTACTGAAGCACTACTGCTAGTGTGTTTGTGTCGTATGTCTTACTGTTGTTATATACACTACTAAAGCACTACTGCTAGTGTGTTTGTGTTATATGTCTTACTGTTATCTACACTACTGAAGCATTGCTGCTAGTGTGTTTGTGTCGTATGTCTTACTGTTATCTACACACACTGCTGCTAGTGTGTTTGTGTCGTATGTCTTACTGTTATCTACACACACTGCTGCTAGTGTGTTTGTGTCATATGTCTTACTGTTGTTATCTACACTACTGAAGCACTACTGCTACTCCAGCTACAACATGTCTAATGCGCGGAATTACTCTGTGATACAGGTGTGAAGCTCAAAGCGCTATACACGTTGAACTAAAGACAACCACATGAACAGACAAGTCAGTGGAAAAGGAGGAGCGGATTCTCAAATATTGGTAAAGCATCTTATGCTTAAAATTTAATTTTTATTTTATTTATTATCTTGCATCTGTCTGCGGTATCAGGAAAGAGTTTATGTGTATATATATAGGCGTAGTTTAGCGAGGGCAGTTTGTAAGAACAAGCCATAGTCATTTCATTGCCTTTTGGTGGGTAATAAGTTCTGAGTTCCAGTGTCTTGGGCTTGCATGCTTTTCACTCTCACGCTGCGTCAGTTAAAAATAAATCTGCACAATGGTAGCTTATGGTACATTTTCGAGAATATATAATCTGCACAGTGGCAGAGCAGTCCTTCGCTTAGTGGAGATGGCCGACACTTCTGACGGACAGAAATGGTATTGTGGGGACAACGAAGAACACAAATGACAACATGCAAAATTACAGATACTGATTACAGAGCTTGGTGATTACCTTTGTTTATAGTTTCCCTAGACGTCATTTCGGTCCATTTACGGGGTCGCTCTAAAAACTTAAAGAAATATTTAATCCGTATTAATCAATTAAGTGAGCTTGTGAGTTAATGAATGAGTGGGTCAGCGACTGAGAGAATGAGTGAGTTAATGGTTAGATGAATTATCAAGTGAATGAGTGAATGAACAAGTGAGTGAGTGAGTGACGTCACGAACAACACCGGCATGTGTGCAAAGGCATCAAACACGTCACGAGCCAACTTCATTGGCAAAGAGCGAACCGGCATGGCTGCGTGCTGAGTTCGCATTAGGAGCATAAAAGAAGCCTTCTTTTGTAGCCAGGCGGAGCAAGCAGCACAAACTATTTTCTCATTCTGTACTGTTTCAGGCCCACTTGTGTCTTCGATTCGGTTCCCTTGAAGCTGTGGCATTTGTTTGTTGGGACAACGCCGCCACCTGGAATACCGAGAATAAATCATCTGAACACATTTGACTTGCGTTGTGTTGAACAGTCTTCTGTCACAAATATATCTTAATTCTCTGTGCTGTGCTTGCTGATCATCCCTAATTGGTCTGCTCCCATGCTGGTATCGCTTACGTTGAGACTGGTTTGCAGCTCCCATGTTGGTATCGCTCACTTTCAAACTGGTCTGCTCCCATGTATCGTGTTTTTTTTCAAACTGGTCTGCTCCCACGTTGGTATCGCTGTTTTCAAACCGGTTCATTTAGCCGAGATTCTGGTCCTTTTCCCTTCGTTCTATTCCAGTTTGCCGGACGATACTTTTTTTTTTTAACATGAGGCTCTCTGCCTGCCTGGTTGTCTGTCGGTTGTCTGTCTGCTGCCTGTCTGCCTGTCTGTCTGTCTGCCTATCTGTCTGTCTTTCTTTCTGTCCGTCTGCCTGGTTGTCTGTCGGCTTTTCTCTTACTCTCACCCACACCCACTTCTTGGATTTGGTCACCCCCCCAAACTCTCTCTCACACACACACACACACACACACACACACACACACACACACACACACACACACACACACACACACACACACCACTCACCACACAAACCCCACACACACACACACACACACACACACACACACACACACACTCACTCCAAACACACACACACAAACACACACACACACAACACACACACACACACACCACACACACACACACACACATACACACACACCACCACCACACACACACACACACACACACACACACACACCACACACACACACACATCACTACACACACACACACACACACACACACACACACACACACACACACACACACACACACACACACACACACCACACACATACATACATACACACACACTCACACACAATACACCACACACACACACACACACACACACACACACACACACACACCCCACACACACACACCCCGCACACACCAGCACCACACAACACACCACCACACACACACACACACACACACCACACAAACACACACACACACAAACACACACCCACACACACACACACACACACACACACACACACACACCACACACACCACACACACACACACACACACACAGACAGACACACAATGCTGGCACTGAAAACACCCCTTGTATTATACGTATATATGCATTATATGCTCTCTGCAGAGATTGGTGTTATTGACGACGCAGTTTTAAAAAAAACACACAGCGATAGTGTGATTAGAGAGAGAGAGAGAGAGAGAGAGAGAGAGAGAGAGAGAGAGAGAGAGAGAGAGAGAGAGAGAGAGAGAGAGAGAGAACACGTAAAGAAAAAAATATGGCATAACAAAACAATGAGGCTAAAACTGTACGGGGTTGAATGAGACAATCTATACAACAATGTGAAACATGCTGACACACAGATATTTCACAAGCACCACACCCAGAGAGAGAGAGAGAGAGAGAGAGAGAGAGAGAGAGAGAGAGAGAGAGAGAGAGTCAATCAGTATGAAGAATTGAACACAGTGAGCTGACTGACCTTTGCGGTTTTGTTCCTGCTCACCTTTCGATCGTTTTTGTGTGCAATATCTCCCTCTCGCATTTCTCTGTCTGTCTCTCTGACTTTCTCTCTCTAACTTCATTTTTGTTGTTGGTGATGGTGGTCGTGGAGTTTGTATACCTTGTATTTCCTGACATACCAGGTGACAATTAATCACCGCTACACCGGTGATTGCACTATTAGTTCCCTTTGTTTCTTGCCGCATTGCTTGTAGTAAAATGTCCATGCTGTTGGTATTGCCTCGCCCTGATATAACCCAAATGATTGGGCGTAAAACACCAAGTTACTTACTTACTTACTGTTGGTATTGCCACATTGGTTGTAGTGAAATGTCCGTGCTGTTGGTATTGCCACATTGGTTGTAGTGAAACTTCAGTGTTTTGGTATTGCTTGTAGTGCAATGTCCGTGCTGTTTGTATTTCTTGTAGTGAAATGTCCGTGCTGTTAGTATTGCCGCATTATTTGTAGTGACATGTCCGTGTTGTTGGTATTGCTTGTAGTGAAATGTCCGTGCTGTTTGTATTTCTTGTAGTGAAATATCAGTGCTGTTTGTAGTGCGGTATTATTTGTCTTGAAATGTCCGTGCTGTTGGTATTGCTTGTAGTGAAATGTCCGTGGTGTTGGTATTGCCGCATTACTTGTAGTGAAATGTCCGTGCTGTTGGTATTGCCGCATTACTTGTAGTGAAATGTCCGTGCTGTTGGTATTGCCGCATTACTTGTAGTTAAATGTCCGTGCTGTTGGTATTGCCGCATTACTTGTAGTGAAATGTCCGTGCTGTTGGTATTGCCGCATTACTTGTAGTTAAATGTCCGTGCTGTTGGTATTGCCGCATTACTTGTAGTGCAATGTCCGTGCTGTTGGTATTGCCGCATTACTTGTAGTGAAATGTCCGTGCTGTTGGTATCTTGACGCCAGGGGCTGGCCAGTGTCCACTCTACCAGTGCGCGCCCCCTCCCCGGCCCGAGTGGCCACTGACCGGACTCCAGTCTCGGGTCTGCCGGCCCGACACGTGCACAACTGACAGGCAGTGTCCGCCAGGCACCAAGTGCTGCTCCGACTGCAGCGGTTGTATGTCCTGCACACGGCCGATCTGCGGCCAGTCGGTGAGCGTGTCCCTGTGTGTGTGTGTGTGTGTGTGTGTGTGTGTGTGTGTGTGTGTGTGTGTGTGTGTGTGTGTGTGTGTGTGTGTGTGTGTGTGTGAGAGAGAGAGAGAGAGAGAGAGAGAGAGAGAGAGAGAGAGAGAGAGAGAGAGAGAGAGAGAGAGAGATGTGTGTGTGTATGTGTGTATGTGTACGTGTGTGTGTATATGTCCGTGCGTGCGTGCATGCGCGCGCGCGCGCGCGCGCGCGCGCGTGTGTGTGTGTGTGTGTGTGTGTGTGTGTGTGTGTGTGTGTGTGTGTGTGTGTGTGTGTGTGTGAGTATGTGTGTGTGTGTATATATGCGCTGTGTGTGTGTGTGTGTGTGTGTGTGTGTGTGTGTGTGTGTGTGTGTGTGTGTGTGTGTGTGTGTGAATGCTCTCTGTGCCTTTCTACAAACGTGTGTTACCAAAGTAGCTACAAGTGGTATACCCTCCATGTCATTATATTGAGGGAGTGCGTTTGTGTACTTTGTGCCTTTAAGTGCACTAACTTGGGCAACGCTCAACGCGCAGAGTTTTCAACGTGGATTTGCTCGCTAGAAGTGACCCATGCGCCGCTTGCACTGCCGGAGTTTTGTGACCCTCCGTTCTTGCCGTCAGATCTGCCCGCAGGGACGAGTGTGCCGACGAACACGACGACGTTGTCTGCTGCCCCCTTGTCCTCAAGAACTATGCGTAAACCCCGGCAGCGGAGAAGACGAAGAAGGTCTGCCTGTCTGCCTTTGTGTCTGCCTGTCTACCTGCCTGCCTATCTGTTTGTCCTTCTGTCTTTCTGCCTCTCTGTTTGCCTGTCTGTCTGCCTCTCTGTTTGCCCGCATGTATGTCCTCCTATTTGCTGCCTACCTCTATGTCTGTGTGTCTACCTGCCCGCCTGCCTGTCTGTCTGTCTGTATGTCTACCTGCCCGCCTGCCTGTCTGTCTGTCTGTATGTCTACCTGCCAGCCTGCCTGTCTGTCTGTATGTCTACCTGCCCGCCTGCCTGCCTGCCTGTCTGTTTATATGTCTACCTGCCCGACTGCCCGCCTGCCTGTCTGTTTATATGTCTACCTGCCCGCCTGCCTGCCTGTCTGTATGTCTACCTGCCCGCCTGCCTGCCTGCCTGTCTGTATGTCTACCTGCCCGCCTGCCTGCCTGCCTGTCTGTTTATATGTCTACCTGCCCGCATGTCTGTCTGTTTGTATGTCTATCTGCCCGCATGTCTGTCTGTTTGTATGTCTATCTGCTGCCTGTCTGTCTGTCTGTCTGTCTGTCTGTCTGTCTGTCTGTCTGTCTGTCTGTCTGTCTGTCTGTCTGTATGTTTACCCGCCCGCCTGCCTGTCTGTCTGTATGTCTGTTTATATGTCTACCTGCCCGCCTGCCTTCCTATCTGTATGTCTGTTTATATGTCAACCTGCCCGCCTGCCTGTCTGTCTGTATGTCTACCTGTCCGCCTGCCTGACTGTCTGTCTGTATGTCTACTTGCCTGCCTGCCTGTCTGTTTGTATGTCTACCTGCCAGCCTGCCTGTCTGTTTGTCTACCTGCCCGCTCGCCTGTCTGTCTGTCTACCTGCCCGCCTGCCAGTCTGTCTGTATGTCTGTTTATATGTCTACCTGCCCGCCTTCCTTCCTATCTGTATGTCTGTTTATATGTCTACCTGCCCGCCGGCCTTCCGATCTGTATGTCTGTTTATATGTCTACCTGCCCGCCTGCCTGTCTGTCTGTATGTCTACCTGTCCGCCTGCCTGACTGTCTGTCTGTATGTCTACTTGCCTGCCTGCCTGTCTGTTTGTATGTCTACCTGCCAGCCTGCCTGTCTGTTTGTCTACCTGCCCGCTCGCCTGTCTGTCTGTCTACCTGCCCGCCTGCCTGCCTGTCTGTGTGTCTATCGACCTGTCTACCTGTACACCTGCTTGTCTGTCTGTCTGTATGTCTACATGTCTGCCTGTCTGCCTGTCCGTCTGCCTGTTACCTGCCCTCCTGTCTCTCTGCCTGTCTGTCTCCCTGTCTCTGTGTTATATAAGTATTTGGTTGCCTGTCTACCCGCCCACCTGCTTGTCTGTCTGTCTATATGCCTATATGTGTGTCTACCTGCCTGTCTGTCTTCCTGTCTGTCTCGTATTTCTTGCACACGTCCTACTAGCTGTCTGTCTGATCTCTTCAGTCTGTAAGGTGGAATGTGTTTCGACAAAGGTGGTTCCCTGAAAGCAACAGGCCCGGTTCCATCCCGTTCCAATCCTTTATAATTGCGACTGACCCACAAGTACGTTACTGTCAAAGACCGATCGACTGAAACCGTTGACTGTAACTGAAGACCTGATTTGACTGCTGTTGCAGACTAACCTGTTACCAGCCGGGCACCCGAAGAGAAGTGGGCGCTGCCGTCCGGGTACAAGCTACCCGTCCTGCTGAGGTTGGAGCACAAGAACGTTCAACACAAGCACACAGTGTGCGGCATCTTACCGTGTTGGGTTCTGTCTTGAAATAATATTGTCACCACATCGTTGCTCGTGACGGTAGGGTCGCGCTGGTTCGCCATCCATTGTCAACTCTGGTCTGTTGCTGCTATAAAGAAGGAATGAGATTCCTCGTTCGTATTACACTGTGTTCCGTGTCTTTTGCGATCACACATACGCAGACGCACGCGCGCGCCAACCACACACACACACACACACACACACACACACACACACACACACACACGCACGCATACACACACACACACACACACATACACATAAACACACACACACATAAATACACACACAAACACATACATAACACACACACACACACACACACACACACACACACACACACATATGAACATGCACACACACACACACACACACACACACACACACACACACACACACACACACACGCGCGCGCGCGCGCGCGCACTCACACACACAAACACACACACACACACGTATATGCACGCGCGCGCGCGCGCGTCTGTGCACATGCACATGCACTCATTTTTTGTTTGTGTG
>JABMCL010002408.1:62500-85000 GCA_018857735.1 Alviniconcha marisindica
TCTCCCCGACCCGCTCCCGCTTCTTTTTCAAACAAGACAGCTCGGCCTGAGCCAAGGAAACGTCGACGACGTTCAACCAACGATTAGCCAATCGCCAGTGTCCAGTTCAACCAACGATTAGCCAATCGCCAGTGTCCAGTTCAACCAACGATTAGCCAATCGCCAGTGTCCAGTTAAAAGCTCCGCACACTCTCAACATCCGGGTGAAAATGCGTCTTGCGGGCTTGAAATTATTTCGCGGCAAGCATCGCCAAATGCGTTTTGCGAAACAAATCCCAGACAGACGTGCTATTTGTTTTCCTTTCTTACCGACCCGGGCCCGTATGCATGGAAAAGGGTTTTGCTAACCTGCCGGTAAACGCTACCCAGGCGGTAGCTACCTTGGCGGTAAGAATTTGGTTTGGTTCGCATGCATGAGTCACGGAAAGGCCGGCAGATAGCTAACTGTCGGTTATTTTTAGGAACTCCTTTTGGGGTTTCCTCGTTATTAGAGCCTCTACGCATGCGCGTCAGCTGATTCCGTCTCTTCCGCCCGCATGGCAAAAGTGGATCAGCCGAAGGCAAAACGGGCCAGAAAACCAAACTACACACACCAGGAAATCACTGTGCTCCTCGAGGAGGTGGCAACAAACAAAGTTGTAATTCAGAGCTCTTTGACAGGCGAGGTTACTAACCAGCTGAAGGGTCAGCTGTGGCAGGACATCGCAGGGAAATTGAGCAGCTGCGGTGTCTGCCTTCGAACCCCAGATCAAGTTCGTGAGAAATTCAGCAACCTAAAGAAATAATTTTTCGTTAGAGAGAAAAGAAAACGGGCAACTGGAGGCGGTCCTCCAGTCCAGGACAAACCATTTGATGAACTATTAACGTTCATCGTTGGAAAGGAGTCTGCTCTGTTCTCTGGCCTGTGTGGTAAGTGTTTGATGTTTCACGTCTTCCTAATAATATATATTATGTTCTCTTCACAATACAATACATTGAACTTGCAGTTACTTTCTGCATGCTTCATTATGTAAATTATGTAGTCTATATACTGTAACCAACAGTATCTTCAGAACTTGGAATTATTGGAAAGAATGTATCCTACATTTAAATGATATGCTATCATTTGTATCAAAAATGAGAGTGTCATTCTTTCCTCTGTTCATTTTTGGGAATTGAGTCAAATGAAGAACTTTATAAATTAACCTGTGAGTCTGAACTACTCTCAATTATAATTTAAGACCATGCTGTTGTAATTGTACAGCAAAGGTTTAAATCCACACAATTGAGTGAACAGCAGTGTTTGCGTACCACACTGCCAGCACTACCAGCAGCACAGTAGCAGGTTTTAGTTAACTAGGAATGCATACATGTATATATATATATATATATATATATATATATATATATATATATATATATATATATATATATGTGTGTGTGTGTGTGTTGTGTGTGTGTGTGTGTGTGTGTGTGTGTGTGCGTGTAGGTAGTCCAAGGTGCTCTCGGTTGCGTTCCGCGTAACTAAGTTGGTCTAGTTTTAGCGATTTTCATTGACGGATTTCTTGTATGTTTTGGATCCAAAAAAAATAATTACTGTTGAGAAAAGCTTCATGTCTCGTCTTCCTAACAGTGTTGTTATGTTTGAAAAAAAAATGTGAAAATTCACCCCGATCTCGGTACCCCTAAGCGCTGCCTTCTTTCAGCGATGCGCGTAGGCTGCGAACATTGCTCACTGTAAGCAGTTTTCAGACGCGGAGTGTTGGACGTACGCTAGTCCAGCCATGATGAAATCTAGTATCAATCAAAAGTGCTGTTGCTAAACATTCTTTCCATATCCATGATGGCTGCCTTCGACAAGCAGAAGTCCTGAATAAAGTTGTTTGAAATGTGTTTAACGGATTTTGTACTATTTTTAGACCACGGACACTCTCATTAAAAAAATATCAGTAGAAAGATCAATCTTTCTTCTTCAAAGTTATACTAAAATAAGAGTTCAAAACTATTCGTACGTCCAACACTCAGCCGCCGAAACGTGATAACAAAGAGATTTTATTACCACAGCCGTACGGTCAGCCATGGCCGCTGAGGCGACCGCACAAGCGATCGTGCGTGCCAAGTTGGTGGATTCTCCACTATCAGAGTGTTCTACATTGCGTGTAAACGATTTTTTTGATGAGTGAAAGTATTAATCTTTTTCTTGAAAGCCAGATTAAGCTGTCAAAGAATGCTTCTGACATGTAAAAATGAAAAATGAAGCGGTCAGTGAACGATCGCAAACACGGGTGAGAGCTGGTTTGGGTGTCAATGGGATGATCGACAAATTTATTTATAAACAGCAATTTTAGCAAACTTTTCTACTAATGACAGTCCTGGAGATGCTTTATTGGTAATATCCAAGGAGACAGTCGGAAATTCCTGGGACATTTCAAGTGCCATTTTGGGCCACAAATATCATCAGAATCACTCAAACAGATCTAGCGAATGACGCCAACATTTGCAACAAAAGTGATTGATTCACTTACTGCATTTGGGTGAGTGGATCAGTTGTTTTACTGACACCAGCACTCAGGAAGCGTGCACGGTTACTAAGAAATTAGATCTAGATCAAATGTCTGACAGGAGCATACGCATACTGAAGGACACATATAATTATATGATTACACTCACTTTCTGTTGCAAATTTGGGGTTTATTCATTTCGTATATATTACATAAATGGCTGCAAAAAGAAGACATAGCCGAGACTGCTGTGCACTTTGTTTTGAAATGGGGGTTTGAAGTCAATCCAGTTAGCAACAATTCCAGGATGTTGGAGACAGAAGATTTTGGGGACATCGCTTCCGCATATATGCCCTTGAAAGGAGGCCTGTAAGGTGATGCAAGGTCACCCTTAAAAAAAAAAAGAGGACATTTACATTTTCTCTGTGATCAATTATGGCATCATGTAGAGGTCTTAACTGTGGTTATTTTGGTACAAAAAGTAAGGTGATAGGACAAGTAGAAGAGGAGTTATGATTTTCTTTACCATTTTTAAGATTGACGGATGGCATTTTTTATGAGTTTAGCAAGTTTGATGTGAAATATCTGGAAGAATGATCAAAATAAAGGTCTACAAAAAATTGGGCCTATTATTTGTACTGTGGAGAATGAGATTCCTAAATATTAGACAGGTTATATGCAAAATAGCTTCCAGGTGGGACCTTAAATCTCGGGATTTCTCTAATTTGCATTTTGTGGGGAAAATGGGGCAAACAATTAAATATTTAAAAAATCGTAACTTCGGAACTACTCGGGTGATCAACATGAAATTGGTATCACTGAAATCAGATTAAAAAAAAGATCTATGCACATATATAAAGTATGATAGTCAACTATTGATTTTCAAAATCACTTTGGACTACCTAGTGTGTGTGTGTGTGTGTGTGTGTGTGTGTGTGTGTGTGTGTGTGTGTGTGTGTGTGTGTGTGGTGCTGGCAGTTTTCTCTCTCTGTGTTATAAGATCAGTAAGTAACTCTACAGCCAATGAAACTAGCAAGCAAAGAATGTATCATTGTATGTGAATGATTTTTTAAAATTTATTCTTTCAGGTGGCCCAGAAACAACTACATTCAGACCAAAGACATCTTTGTCTGCAACTTGTACAAGTACAACAAGTAAGTAAACGGAGTTATAAATTTACTTGGCCATCAGATCACATTTTACAGTCACACTGCAAATGAAACTAAAGTAAGAATGTAATTAAAAGAACAGAACAAAATTGAGACACTTTAACTGATAAACATTACTGTTTACATATACATGCACTCAAAAATAAAACCCAACACCAACCAGGATGGCTCATTAGAAGCTATACATACTGTGTGTTAAAACTAATAGTAGTAATATAGTAACAGATCAAGTGAGAGAAATAATTGATAAGATTGTATATTATTATAACTTTATAAGATGTAATAATGTGATACTACTATGGACTTTTGCGGCTCAGATAATTTAATTATTGTTTACTGAATATGACAAGGAGCCACACACAAAAATACTGACTCAGTTTATTATGCTGTAATAAGTGAAACAACAATAAAGTGTTCTTTGATACTTTTAAGTTAGTGTCTTTTTTTCCTCTCTTTTTCTCGGTACCCATGGCAGCCAAGATGTGTAGGACTCCACTGCATCAAATCCAGATGGTCCCAGCTGATGACACTTCTCTGGTTGAAACAAGTAGTAAGTACATGTATAATGCAAGGTGCATGTCTGTGCATGGCTCTGTATGGAATATTGTTATGTAAAGTCAGTAATTGTATTTGCTTTGCAGTAAACAAAATTATGGTACAAAAAGTGCACTTATAAGAAATAAAGAAAGAATGTATCCCCCACTCTATCTCTTTCTGTATCTGACTAATGTCCATTATATGTATGTATACTATTATTGACTAGATGCAGCACAGCCTTTTTTGTTTGTTTTTGTTTTGTTTAAACGATGGTGACCCCAGAAAACACATTTGAAATGACAGCTTCAGGATTGTTCAAAAAGCATGCAGTAGAGTACCCACTACCCCAGTTGCTGTCAGTTAAATAATCACTGTACTCATCAACTTTACAACATGAACATAGTTTAATACTCATACCAACTCTTGTTCTTTTTCTCTAATTTCTTTTTCTTCTTGTGTAACATTTAATTTTTTTAATATATTATTATGACTATTTTAGTGCCAGCACCGATCCATTCCACCCCAAAGCGAATGGTCCATGGCAGTGATGGTACCTTTGTGCCCACTTCTTCTCTGGATCAACAAGCGTTACAAGGTTTGTTGAAGTTGGGGAAAAAAGGTATAGTAGATGATGGACAAATCTGCTGGTGCCCAAACAGGCTGTTGGGATGTCCATAGCCTGTGCAATGGGCATCGGTGATCTTGATTTGTCTTTTTATCTGAGAGGAAAAGCTGTTTTGCCAAGGAATTAGGTCAAGATCAGCGAGGTGCAACTTATAAGAGGTTTAATTAATCGAAGAAAACTTTACTGAGATACTGAGCTAAAGAGTGCAGCTGGCAGTGCTCAAAGACTTCCCTCTACTTAACCAAGGTGCCAAAGTCCTCATTTGTTTAGCTTCATAACACACTTGACAGACTTTGCTCAAAAGTTCATGACAATGTCAATGACATAATCGAACATTTAGAAGCCCATGGCAATGAAATCTACACATACACTTCATACGGTCTCATCCTGAAATGAAAGCATGATTTGAAAAGAGACTAATATTAAAGCTCTGTGAATCGGTCCATTCATCAGAAACCATTGTGATGAAATCTGTAATGTATACAGCTTTGTTCTGAAAACTTTCTAAAATACACACATGAATAAAGTCTATTGATGGCCCTTTTAAAAAGACATGTAGGCAAAATACAAAATAAAAACTGTAATTACCCGACTGACACTAATTATCTGTGATGTCCCTAAAGATCTTTTTGTTTTGAAGATGGCCCACTGCCCCTTTTTCTTTTTGCCTCATGATACCCTAGGGACAGGTTTTTCTTTTTGTTGTTTTCCATTTTGCTACTTGACATCCACCTGCATAGTTTCTTGTAGTGCTATACACTTCTGGTCACAAGACTAGCTATTGTCCTGTTCACATTTGTTTGTTCTGGTTCTGTGCTCTCTCTGTACATATGCATTATTCATTCTCCTAGCACAAGCAGCCAAATGCAGAAACCTTTTTACTTTTCGGCTGTTCAAAATAAACACATGTATTGATGACTTTTCTTCTCTCTCTCTCTCTCTCTCTCTCTCTCTCTCTCTCTCTCTCTCTCTCTCTCTCTCTCTCTCTCTCTCTCTCTCTTTTTGTCCAGGGTTTCCACCAAACAGTGTCCGGGTTGTGCATGTTGATGTGCACCACCCTGCAGAACCATTCCTGCAAGTCCAGCTGCAAGACGCAGCTGCGGATCCTGAGCTGGAACCAGTGCAACTCCTCCAAGACATAACTGCAATCCAAGACATGGCAGGTCCAGCACTTGAGGCCCAGTCCACCCTGTCCAAGTCCAGAAAGCCTGACAAGCAGAAAAAGAAGAAAAACCACAGCCATTGTGGTGACAAGCGGCAAAGAAACTCCAGTGAAAATAGTGAACTGTTTGACGAATACCTCCGAAGTGAAGTCACAAAGAACGTTGCAATAAAGGAGATGGTGCAACTGAAGAAAAGAAAACTTGAGCTAGAAATTAATCTCTTGGAGGCAACATCAAGACCAACTGAAATGTTTTGAAGTATTTTAAAACACCTGTTTTCTGTGTGTCATTTATGCCAAGATAAATAGAAAATCACTGCAAGACTTGTAAATTTGATTCTGATTCTGGGTGTGTATTAACAGGTTACAGTCATTGCAAAATAAATTATTTTTTTGAAACAAATGATGTCACCTCATTGGCAGCGCTCTGTACAATGTAAAGTGAGAATGTGTACGTTGACAAACAATCTTGTAAGCAGAGGCATAATCAGTTGACGGCACTTGTCTCAGAAACTATTAGTCATCACAAACTAGGCATGGTGACTGCCTGGGATGTGACAATGCCAGGGACACACAGTTGTGCATACACCACATGCACACACACACACATGGCCATCATAATGGCTTTGTCTATGTAAATGTTTTGGTTACATTAAAATGAGAATTTGATATAAATATGAGTGGTCAATTGGTGATAAAAAAAATCATTTGAACTTTGATGTAAAGCCACGTAAATACATGTGCTTACTGTAACCCAAACGACCCTAAGATGTGTCGACATTAAAAACGTTTCAGGAACAATCCACAAAGGTGGAAAAATACAGAAGGAAAAACATTGATCAATTCCAGTTCCAACAAAGAAAATCTATAGATCTATGGCCTATTGAGTAAATGACCAGATTTTGTTTTTGGTCTAATGACTACGTTACCCTAAGCATGTGTGTTCTTATGTGGCCTAAACAGAGTTTTACTTTTACATAGATGAGATTTGTTTATTTAAACTTTGTTTTTATTAACACAAGAGTAATTTTGGCTGGTAAATAATTTAAAACAAATTTATATCAGAAATTAATTTTAACAACTTTGATATAACTTTTTTATAAGTGGAGAACATTGTATATATATATTATACCTCTCTCTCTCTCTGCTATTGTTTTCCTGCGTTTGAATACTTTATATGTATGCAGATACACTGTTGTTTGTGTTCAGTTGAAAGGACAGGAGAAGGTGCAGATACTCTTAGTCTTACCATCAAAAGTAATTGTTGATGAGTTGGTCTCGGACAGCTTTTCCTGAGGCAACGCGTGCCCGCTCTGTGACTTGCTGACCACCATTGAAGTCTTCAGAATCGGAGTCGTCAGAGTCAGAGTCGGAGTCGGGATCCTCCAGATTTAAGAATATGGCTCTGTTGTGCAACATCAGACAGACTGTTGTGATTCGGCACGCTTTTGTTGGCTCAACTAGAAGACGCCGGAGGCAGTGCCAACGCCTCTTTGCCATTCCAATGCTGCGTTCAACAATGGTTCTTGTGGAGCTCTGAGAAACGTTGTAGTTCTTTTCTTTCCTGGTCGTGGGATTAGAAAGAGGAGTCATCAGCCAGTCTCGAAGCATGTATCCACAGTCTCCCAGCAGGTATCCTCTGACAGGCTTCTCGTTGCTTTCGAAGGCTTCAAACAGAGCAGACTCTCGCAGAATGCGAGAATCATGCACGCAGCCTGGCCACTTTGCAATGACGTTAATGAACAGCAAATCAGCATCACATACCACCTGCACAAAAAAAGAAGGGACAGTAAAAATCACAGCTCAAGACTTTATTTTTGGATTAACCAATTATAATGAATTATAAAAATCAGTTATAAATATTGAATATGAGCGGGGGATTGGGAAGTGGTCTCACTGGTGATAGTCCTGATAGGGATACATTGATGTTTCAAGAACAGTTGTGCTGATCACTTGAATGATGGTTTTGATACCAGTCCCAGACTGCCAGAGCAAACGATTGAATAAAGTAAAATGTTACATGAACTCAATATTAAACAAAGCTAAAACAACTATTTTTCTCCTTTTAAATTTGAACTTGTGGTCACCCATGGTCAGTTCAGCTACAAAAGAATTCTCAGTTAAATCCATCATATTTCATTTTCAGAAACCCCCTGTATTACATTTGGGTCACTTTAGCTGGGTATGGCAACAGGAACATACGCCTTCATCCTCAATTTGTTTTTCCTTTATCTGCTGGAGAAACTTACCGAGTCTTTGACTTGTTTGCTATGACTGGGTCTTTAGAAGGCTAGTTTATTTCATTTAAGAGCTGGCTAGTCTTCTCAAAACTTATCTAATTAAGTACAATTTAAAATAAAAAGATCCCAAACACAGATCTGCTTAGTCACATATAACACGCAGAGAGACATTGGGTTATTTTATACTTCTAATCTAAATTCAATATAAAGCCAACCTAGATATTTAGCACAAAATGTAATGATTGCCTCACCCGTCGACAAAAAAATGTTTCAAGAACTTCTGCCATAGTTTCTTACTATATAATACTATCTTAGTCCAGTTCCCCCCCCCCCCCCCCCAAAAAAAACAAAAAAAAAATTCCATTCCGTGTGTGTGAGCATGTTGCTTCGTGCTACGTGTGTATTGCTGAGCACTTTGTGTGTTGTTGTTGCTGCGTGTACGCAAACGGAATCCATGTTAAGACTTTATAATTTGTAGATCTATCACTAGGTGTACTCACTTGCACGTTGATGGAGTGATAGTTCTTCCTGTTGACGTACTCGTGTCCATACTCCTGTGGTGCCTGGATGCGGATTTGTGTTCCGTCAGTACAACCCACCACGTTTGGAAATCGGTGCATGCGGAAGAACATTTCCTTTGTTCTTTCTGCCTCATGTTGGTTTGGGAATGGAATCCATTGGGGAACCCAGTCGATGAATGCTTCCGTTACCCTTTGTATTGCGCGGCTCGCCGTTGACTGGTCCACGCCGATCAGTTCCGCACAAATATCCTGAAAGGAGCCACTGGCGTAAAAACGCAGTGTAAGCAGCACTTGCAAAACGGGAGGCAGCGCGCCAAAACGGGAGGCAGCGCGCCCTTCCGATTCGGATGTTCCAGCTGATCTTTCAGCTCATCGGTCATTTGCAAAATGTCCGCTCGTCGGAATCTAAACTTCCGAAACAGTTCTAAATCATCGAATCTGTCTAACGGGTTTGTCCGATCCCTAAAAATCCTGTTTCTCCGAAGTAATCTCCTCTGGCGGTATCGTAGTAAAATAAGGGCGGCCATTTTTAATTCCGTTACCTCCTCCGGGTAGTGTTTACAGGGAGGAACTCGCAGCGGTAAATTAACCTCAAGGTAAGCGCGGCGGGTAAGCCTACCTGTCGCCCATGCATAGCGATTTGTCAGTCTACCCCGGGAGGTAGCCGTTACCTTGGAGGTAGCGCGCCTACCTTGGACCCATGCATACGGGCCCTGGTGGTGCCAACCGGTCAGAAAGCAGCTGCCACTTCCAGCCGAAATAGCGCTCTCATTGTCGGACGAAGACAAATTTGCGTCCATCGGAATGCTGCAGTTACATCCGTGGCTTTGGGATTCCTCCACGGAGCGTTCCCACAACACAAAGAGAGCAGGTGAGAGCTACGTGTTCATCCCCCGTGACGAAGGCAACGGTAGGACCACACTCCGAGCATCACTTTCCGGCACCTTCCTCCAAACTCTGCCAGATTTAGTTACGCCACTGAAGGGGCACTCTTTACCTCCGCACAGCTGTCCACCGACGCGGTCAGCGCCTTCGAAAGGTTCGGGTACTGATCACACTCCGAGCATCGTTTTCCCTTCCTCCAAACTCTGCCAGATTTAGTTACGCAGTAAGTAATTAAGTAACCATGATGCTTAACGTCCACAGAAATCATACGGCTTATTAGGGACGGGGAGAAGGGGGGGGGGGGGGGGGGGGGGGGGGGGGGGGGGGGGGAGGTGGGGGGAGAGGGAGATTATATACCTATCGCTACACTGTCACCACCAGAATGACTTCTGCATTAAGATGGGCAGCGATGAGAGCCATTTAATGTTTCAATAGGAAGTGATGGACAAGGTCACAAGGCAGTGTCCACAAACCACAACCCCTTTGAAGAGAAAGGAGAGCCGAAGCGGCATCGAACAGAGGTCCTGTTACGCCGCTGAAAGGGCACTCTTTATCTCCGCGAAGCTGTCCACCGACGCGGTCAGCGCCCTCCGAAAGGTTCGGGTATACTGATAAGACTGATAAAACAACCTAGCGCCCAAGCACGCACATAAACATGAGACGCATCCACCCAGGGTAAAAAAAATGAGTTCCGTCTCGATTCAAACGATTTTGGTTTTATTTGAGCTGGCGTAAGCAACATGGTCAGTTATAAAACAAACGTCTGATATAATTTGAGTTGTTTGTAACAAACTTACCACTGTTTGAGCACCAACAAAAAACTGCTCGTTAGCTGACAGTTTTCTGGAACCTATGGCGTAACTAAATACGGCAGTGGTTGAAGGAAGGAGGTCGTAAAGCAGTGCTTGGAGTTTGCGGTAGGACAGGGGAGCGTGTCAATTTGTGTCGAACGTTTCTCAACCGGCGAAGTCAGCTAGCCTTCAACTCTCTGTGTGCGGAGATCGTGTTGGCAGGCAGGGGAAATTTATTGAGTAACTGCAGCATGAAACGTGTGCCTCCCTTCCTGGGCAGTGGATGCATGGGCCTGTTGCCTGGGAAGTGGATGCATGGGCCTGTTCCTGGGCAGTGGATGCATAGGCCTGTTGCCTGGGCAGTGGATGCATGGGCCTGTTGCCTGGGCAGTGGATGCATGGGCTTCTGTTGCCTGGGGCAGTGGATGCATAGGCCTGTTGTCTGGGCAGTGGATGCATGGGCCTGTTGCCTGGGCAAGTGGATGCATGGGCCTGTTGCCTGGGCAGTGGATGCATAGGCCTTTGCGGGGTGGCCCTGGGGCAGTGGATGCATGGGCCTGTTGCCTGGGCAGTGGATGCATGGCCTGTTGCCTGGGCAGTGGATGCATAGGCCTGTGCTGGGCAGTGGATGCATGGGCCTGTTGCCTGGGCAGTGGATGCATGGGCCTGTGCCTGGGCAGTGGATGCATGGCCTGTGGCCTGGGAATGGATGCATGGCTCTGTTGCCTGGGCAGTGGATGCATAGGGTCATGCCTGTTGCCTGGGCAGTGGATGCATAGGCCTGTTGCCTGGGCAGTGGATGCATGGGCCTGTTGCCTGGGCAGTGGATGCATGGGCCTGTTGCCTAGGCAGTGGATGCATGGGCCTGTTGCCTGGGCAGTGGATGCATGACTGTGCCTGTGGTGCGGGCTGGAGCAGTGGATGCATGGGCCTGTTGCCTGGGCAGTGGATGCATGGCTCTGTTGCCTGGGCAGTGGATGCATGGCTCTGTTGCCTGGGCAGTGGATGCATGGGTTTGTTGCCTGGACAGTGGATGCATGGGCCTGTTGCCTGTACAGTGGATGCATGGGCCTGTTGCCTGGGCTGAGGAACCACTTCGTTATGATTGTTTAACGCCGAGTTGTTTCCGGAGAGGTACTAGCGGGACCCAGATCCCAGGAGGTGCGTGTGTGTGTGGGGGGGGGGGGGGGGGGGGGGGGGGGTCGGGGAAACTCTGCCTAGCGCTACACTGTCGCAACCAGAATAATGTTCGTATCAAGATGGGCAGCGATGAGAGCCATTTTAATGTTTCTTTCACTGTGAGGGGCAAAGTCACAAGACTCCACACATCACACGTGTTGAAGAGGGAGGACAGCCGAAGCAGTGGGGCGTGGACAAGACGCCCACTCACGCTGACCAGAGGGACAGCAGACGGACCCTGGCCGCTGTCCACTGGGCTTTCCACGACTGACGTATGGTCCCTGGACTGCACGTCCAGACGGCAGTTCCTTGCCCTTCGGTCAGCAGAGGCTGACCTTTTGTCGCCGAACAGCACCATCCACTCCCTTCCGCAGTCCGTCCATCATATTAATCTTCGCCAGCATTGACCTTGTTTCTCTAAGCCCTCCCGGCACCTTCCCGATCCGACCGCTCTGGAACATACCCGCTCCTGCACTGCACATCCATCATGCCCCCCCCCCCCCCCCCCCCCCTGCAACATGTCCTCTCCCCTCACCCCCATCACCTCCACAAATTTCCTTTGTACTCGCATCAGTTGTTTTCCCCGTCTGGCCGTCAACAGCAGTCTCCTCTTCCTCCAGCTTCCAGTCGTGGATCAGAAAGCCTCAGGTTTCAAGCGAAATTGAATAAAGCGGCGGCCTCTCTCTCTCTGTGGGTTTACATCGTGATCAAACGTAGTTATGTGGGCGTGGCCAACTCCCCGTATACTTCCCAGGCGTGGCCAGCAGCGTCTGCCTTGTTGAAGGTGTACACATAGCACCGTTGGCTTGTTGAAGGTGTACAGACAGCACTGTTGAAGGTGTACAGACAGCACCATTGGCTTGTTGAAGGTGTACAGACAGCACTGTTGGCTTGTTGAAGGTGTACAGACAGCACTGTTGAAGGTGTACAGACAGCACCGTTGGCTTGTTGAAGGTGTACAGACAGCACTGTTGGCTTGTTGAAGGTGTACAGACAGCACTGTTGAAGGTGTACAGACAGCACCGTTGGCTTGTTGAAGGTGTACAGACAGCACTGTTGGCTTGTTGAAGGTGTACAGACAGCACTGTTGAAGGTGTACAGACAGCACCGTTGGCTTGTTGAAGATGTACAGACAGCACTGTTGAAGGTGTACAGACAGCACCGTTGGCTTGTTGAAGGTGTACAGACAGCACCGTTGGCTTGTTGAAGGTGTACAGACAGCACCGTTGGCTTGTTGAAGGTGTACAGACAGCACTTTTCGTTGGCTTGTTGAAGGTGTACAGACAGCACTGTTGAAGGTGTACAGACAGCACCGTTGGCTTGTTGAAGGTGTACAGACAGCACTGTTGAAGGTGTACAGACAGCACCTTGGCTTGTTGAAGGTGTACAGACAGCACCGTTGGCTTGTTGAAGGTGTACAGACAGCACTGTTGGCTTGTTGAAGGTGTACAGACAGCACTGTTGAAGGTGTACAGACAGCACCGTTGGCTTGTTGAAGGTGTACAGACAGCACTGTTGAAGGTTTACAGACAGCACCGTTGGCTTGTTGAAGGTGTACAGACAGCACTGTTGGCTTGTTGAAGGTCTACAGACAGCACTGTTGAAGGTGTACAGACAGCACCGTTGGCTTGTTGAAGGTGTACAGACAGCACTGTTGAAGGTGTACAGACAACACCGTTGGCTTGTTGAAGGTGTACAGACAGCACTGTTGGCTTGTTGAAGGTGTACAGACAGCACTGTTGGCTTGTTGAAGGCGTACAGACAGCACTGTTGGCTTGTTGAAGGCGTACAGACAGCACTGTTGGCTTGTTGAAGGTAAACAGCTAGCACTGTTGGCTTGTTGAAAGTGTACAGACAGTACCGTTGAAGGTGTACAGACACGGCTGTTTCGTTCTGTTTGTCTCCGCAAGCCTGCCTGTTGACCCAACGTGCGGTTCCTGACGACGTGTTTGGCATCTCCATCAGCGGCTCTTACCGAGTTGCCGACTGGCGCAGCTCCTGTCCTGCTGGCCACTGTAGGCGTGGATACGACCCCGCCTAGCTACTGACCTGGTCGGACGTTGTGTCCACTGCTGTGACCACTGTAGGCGTGGATACGACCCCGCCTAGCTACTGACCTGGTCGGACGTTGTGTCCACTGCTGTGACCACTGTAGGCGTGGACACGACCCCGCCTAGCTACTGACCTGGTCGGACGTTGTGTCCACTGCTGTGACCACTGTAGGCGTGGATACGACCCCGCCTAGCTACTGACCTGGTCGGACGTTGTGTCCACTGCTGTGACCACTGTAGGCGACACGACCCCGCCTAGCTACTGACCTGGTCGGAGGTTGTGTCCACTGCTGTGACCACTGTAGCGTGACACGACCCCGCTTGCTACTGACCTGGTCGGAGGTTGTGTCCACTGCTGTGACCACTGTAGACGTCGACACGACCCCGCTTTGCTACTGACCTGGTCGGAGGTTGTGTCCACTGCTGTGACCACCGTGTGTTTGTGGTCTTGCTGGGGGCGGCGTCGTGTAGACTTACCTCCCTTTGGCGCTGAGCCGGGGCACCACGAGGAACAGTGAATTAGGCAAACTTGGGATTTGGTCACTTCCGCTTTGGACAGCTCTGGGGTCAAATCATTTTGACTGTGTGGTTCGTCCTGACGTGACTCCATGCGGCTGGCGGGACGTTAAAATCCAGGAACCAACCAACGAAGCGGGTTTCATTCTTTCAAAATATAAGGCTAAGCAGAATGTGGTGTTTCTTTAAAGCCACACACACAGAAGGGTAAAGGTAACTGAATAAACCTGACGACCAAAGCAGACACTGTGCACATTAAGTAACGACCATTGGCACCTGCTTTCAAACCTGCCATCCGTACTTTCAGATCCTCCACAGAGAATGCACTTAAAACAATATTAGCAACATTATTATTATTATTATTAGTAGTAGTAGTAGTGGTAGTAGTAGTAGTAGTCGTAGCAATGGCACTAACGTTGACGTTGTTGTTAATTACTACCATCGTCGTCGTCATTATCATTATCCAATTTCTGTATGCAGATGATTAATCTTGTTCCGCATGTACAGTTTTAGTTACAGAAAGCAAAACAAAACAAACAAAACAAAAATTCAAAACAACTGTTTTACTGACCTTGCCCCTGCCATCAGGTAGATTCATACGCACTTTGTCCACGGGGTCCTAATCCTGGCTGTTGGATCAGTTGACGCTTATGGCTACGGTGGCAAAGCCCAAGACGTCGACAGCAAACTAACCACGTGTAACACCAACGGACTTAGCAGGCGAAACACAACTCTTCAGCTGACAGCTGGCTCGCTACACCGTCTTCTTCTTTATTTTGATCTTCTTGTTTTTGTCGCTGTTGTTATTTCGTGTCGGGGTCACACGATTTCACACAGATGTACACACACTGTACACACATACACACACACACACACACACACACACACACACACACACACACACACACACACACACACACACACACACACACACACACACACACACACACACACACACACACACACACACACACACACACACACACATCACACCACGCACGCACGCACGCACGCACGCAACGCACCACCACGCACGCACACACACACACACACACACACACACACACTACCGCACCGCGCACGCACACACACACACACACACACACACACACACACACACACACAAATACAGAGACACATTTACACACACACACACACACACACACACACACACACACACACACACACACACACATTTACACACACACACGCACGCACGCACGCACACACACACACATACATACACACACACACGGCATACCGGTGACCTCGTCCAACGATTGTTAACCCTTATAATAATATACTACACACGAATGAATCAAATGCGTGGCAGTTCCAACGGTTGTAGCCGTATCTCGGTGAATGCACGTGCCGATCGTGTTGACAAGACCCGAGTGGGGACTCGCTCAGTCCGGTCCATCCCCGGTTACTGCTGAGAGAGGCAAGAGCAGCCTATGTCGGATATTGCGCCACTAAATCAGCGCCGTGTGAGAGGGGTTTTAGAGCAGATGGCCAGCGTAAATCAGTCGGCCGTTTTGCAGCTAAAAGCAAAGATCTTCACTTGATCATGATAAACAGTCTGTTGCAGTGTGTGTGTGTGTGTGTGTGTGTGTGTGTGTGTGTGTGTGTGTGTGTGTGTGTGTGTGTGTGTGTGAAATCGTGTGACCCCGAGATGAAATAACAACAGCGACAAAAACAAGAAGATCAAAATAAAGAAGACGGTGTAGCGTACCAGCTGTCAGCTGAAGAGTTTTGTTGTTTGTTTTTTAACCTTTTTTTTCTTTCTTCTTTTTCTTCTTCTTTTTTTCTTTTTTTCTTTTTCGTTGTGGTTCGTAGGTCTTCGTCGTTTCTTTCTTTTTTGTGTGTGTGTTTTTGGTCAAACTCTAACAAATGCATAGTTCCATACAAACGTATATAAATATGTAAAATATATAGCTCAAGGATGCTATGAATCAGTAATGGACATTTTTTTTTAAGAGGCTGCATATGGACACAGTTTATACTGATTATTATGTATTTCTCAAACTTAATTCTCTTTCAAATAAAAATAATAGATCAAAATATTTACCATATTTGTATTTACTAATACACATTTTTGCTATTAAAATAACATGATTGATGGCTAGAACGTCACTGCTGTTCTCCGTTTCATTATATCCAAATAATACGTCCTTTTAATTTTATTAATTTATCAAATTTCAAATATGCATATTCCTCGACTTTTTTCCAAATGAATTTAATTTTACCACAAGACCAAAAGAAATGTTCAATGTAATCAATTTCATCTGTGCAGAATTTACAGTTTCTATTTTCAGATATTTCCATTCTATGTAGTAGTATGTTTGTTGGATATATATTATGGAGAATTTTCCAGTGAAGCGCTAACAATCGAATCTCTTTCGTGCATTTTTTGGCTAGATTCCAGTTGCAGTCTGTAATGTGTATCTGTAACTTATGCTGCCAAAATCCAACAGAGCAGGGTATAACGTTATCTTTGTTGACAATCAGATTTAAAAGATCTGTCGGCTTCTTCAAATATTGGTCAAGGTTTTTAATAATAACCTGGTCTATTTCAAGTTCAGTTGTTTGATTATTGGCAGAGATGTAATCTAACCAATGTTTTGGAATAGCGTTAATAATTGCGTTGTAATCTAAAACAATACTTCCGCTGTTATTCACTGTTATCTGTTTAATTTCTTCTAGGGTAAGTAATCGTTTTTCGTTGTCTTTTGTGATGTCTTTAATGTATTCAATGCCTTGTCTTTTCCATTCGGGGTAAAATAATAGATTATGCTTATACTGTATCAGGGAGTTGTTCCAAAGTTGTTGAAAATACACGTTTTCAGAATTAATTTCGTTTTCGGTTGTAAGTTTACCAGTATCTAAATATGTGCAGAGAACAGCTTTCCAAAATCAGTTTCTGATTTTGTCTAATCCCTTTGCATCTTTAGAGCGACAGTTGAAGTTAAACACCCCAAAACCGTTTGCCAGTTTAGAAAACCACCATCTTGGTATATGTGTCCATTTCTCTTCTCTAGATTTTGCTAGTTTTCCAACCCATTGAAGGTAAAAGGCTTTCTGTAAATGAACGACATTGACCATTTTTAGCCCCCCGTCTTCTAGGTTTCCCTCCACAATTACCCTCTTTACTCTTTCAAATGCTTTTCTATTTGAAAATCTCTTCTGCCATATAAACTTATAAAACAGTCTATTGACATCTATAAGAACTTTTTTCTGGAAGGCCTATTAATTGCATAACATAAATTAGTTGACTCACCAAAAAACATTTCACTATCACAATCTTTCCCATTATACTGAGATCTCTCTTACTCCACAGTTGTATAATGCGTGTTAATTTTTCGATCCTACCTGTCCAGTTTTCATCTGTCAATAGCTCTTTTTCCATTTTCAAAAACAACGCCTAAAATCTTTATTTTGTCCACAATTTCAAATGGGGTAACTATATCGTCCTGTATGTGACGTCCAATTTTCATTAATTTTGTTTTGTGAGAATTCAGTTTAAGGCCAGAAAAGGAGTAGAATTCCTCGATCACATTTGATGCTGAGTTAATGTCATTTTCGTCTTTTAAAAGGAGAGATTATCGTCTGCTAGCTGTCTGCATTTAATAGTATTTTCTAAGTCCTTAAGCTTGGGTAATTCTATTCCTTTGATGCTGCTGTTTCGGATCTTTATGGCCAAAACTTCGACAGCTAACACAAAAGCCAGTGGCGAAAATGGACACCCTTGCCTTATGCCGCAATTTACATCGAACGGCTCTGAAAGCCAGCCTCCATGATTTATACTGCTAAATGTGTTTGAAAATAAAGTCTTAACCCACTTTGTAAATTGTTCGCCAAACCCAAATAACTTAAATGCTATTATAAAATCTTTGGAGATAGAGTCAAAAGCTTTACAATAATCGAGTGCTAACAGATATCCAGCTTTATCTGACATATTTAAATAATCTATGACGTCATCTATGTTTCTAAGAATATTGGATATGTTTCTACCTTTTAGATATCCCACTTGATCTTCGTTTATCAGTTTATTTACAACTAATCCCATACGTCTGGCCATCACTTTTGCTAGTATTTTGTAATCGGTGTTGGTTAGTGTTATTGGTCTCCAGTTATTTAATCTATCTCGAGGGAGATCTTTTCCTTTGTGTAATAATATGATTATTCCTTGTCTTTGAGTGTAGGTCAATTCTTCTGATGCAAAGGCTTCATTAAAAGTGTTTGTTACCATTATTTTCAGCTTAGGCCAAAAAAACTTATAAAATTCAACAGTAAGGCCATCCCCACCGGGAGCCGAGCCGTTTTTCATAGCGTTTAAAGCTTGTCCAACTTCTTCTGTGGTGACTAAGCCCTCACATCTGTCTGCCTCCTCCTCTTCTAACTTGGGGAATTCTATTCCTTCTAAAAACGTGTCAACGGCAATTCTAGTGCCACCCTCACGTTCTGTTTTCTGATTATAGAGATTGGTATAAAATGTTGCTAGTTCATTCAAAATGTCGCTTTGATTTGTTATAGCTTCATCATCATCACTGACTATTCGGGACATAATTCTTTTCTTAAAGTTACTTTTTTTTCCATATTCAGAAAAAACGCTGTATTCCTTTCGCCCTCTTCTATCCATTTTATTCTTGACCTAATCTGAGCTCCCTTTGCTTTTCCAATGGTAATAAGTTCCAATTCTTGCTTTACTCTCAGTACTTCAGCATGTAGAGGCTGGTCGTCTTGATTAGCTGATAAACATTTTTCTAATTCTTCCAGCTTTATCTGGAGAGATAACTCTCTATTCTTAAACTTTGAGCCTTTGTTTTTTATTCCGTAATCTATACGGAAATCTCTGATTTTCACTTTTGTTAAATCCCATACATTTTGTGTATTGCTAATCTGCATTTCCTCTGATAAAGCATTTTCCAGCATGTTATTCAGCTTATCAACAAACACAGGGTCTTTTAAATATGAGTTATTAAATCGCCAGTATCCTGGCCCACGGACAAAAGAAGATGTAGATAACCTTAAAGTAACAGCTCTATGATCAGTGTTCGGCAATGACACAATGTCACTACTCACACAGGACTGCATCATATTGTCGCTAACAAAACAGTAGTCTAATCTACGAGCTATAAAGGGTTGAGCCTTGCTCCACGTGTAAGCCTTTTCGTCAGCGTGCAACACACGCCACACATCAATCACGTTAAGACGTGACATGGTCTGAGTTCTGAGTTCTTTCTCTGTCTCTGTCTCTCTCTGTCTCTCTCTGTCTCCGTCTCTGTCTCTGTCTCTCTGTCTGTCTGTCTCTCTCTCCATAAAATTTTGATTTGCATCTGTCTTACTTTGCTGTGTTTGTCTGTTGCGAAGTTTTAGACAGTAATATTTTGTTTGTTTGTTCTTAAAATATATTTTAATTTGCCGCAATTATTTGTATTCTTGTTTGATGCATTCGGTGTTGCTGTGTTGGTTATCAGGGACAGATTTGTAAAAAAGCCGACTTGTGCTTAAATCTTTTTCCTTGTGTAATAAAGTATTATCATATCTTATCTCTCACACTCACTCACTCTCTCCACATCTCATTCTTCGTCCCCTTTCTGTCTTTTTCTGCCGTCCCCTTTCTGTCTTTTTCTGCCTTCCCCCTCTCTGTCTTTTTCTGCCTTCCCCCTCTTTGTCTTTTTCTGCCGTCCCCTTTCTGTCTTTTTTTGTCGTCCTCTCTCTGTCTTTTTCTGCCGTCCCCTCTCTGTCTTTTTCTGCTTTCCCCTCTTTGTCTTTTTCTGCCGTCCCCCTCTTTGTCTTTTTCTGCCGTCCCCTTTCTGTCTTTTTCTGCCGTCCCCTCTCTGTCTTTTTCTGCCGTCCCCTCTTTGTCTTTTTCTGCCGTCCCCCTCTTTGTCTTTTTCTGCTTTCCCCTCTTTGTCTTTTTCTGCAGCCCCCTCTCTGTCTTTTTCTGCCGTCCCCTCTTTGTCTTTTTCTGCCGTCCCCTCTTTGTCTTTTTCTGCCGTCCCCTTTCTGTCTTTTTCTGCCGCCCCCTCTCTGTCATTTTCTGCCGTCCCCTTTCTGTCTTTTTCTGCCGTCCCCTCTTTGTCTTTTTCTGCCGTCCCCTCTTTGTCTTTTTCTGCCGTCCCCTTTCTGTCTTTTTCTGCCGCCCCCTCTCTGTCTTTTTCTGCCGTCCCCTCTCTGACTTTTTCTGCCGTCCCCCTCTTTGTCTTTTTCTGCCGTCCCCTCTCTGTCTTTTTCTGCCTTCCCCCTCTTTGTCTTTTTCTGCCGCCCCCTTTCTGTCTTTTTCTGCCGTCCCCTCTCTGTCTTTTTCTGCCGTCCCCTCCCTGTCTTTTCTGCTTTCCCCTCTTTGTCTTTCTGCCGTCCTCTTTGTCTTTTCTGCCGTCCCTCTCTGTCTTTTTCTGCCGTCCCTCCTGTCTTTTCTGCCGTCCCCCTTTGTCTTTTCTGCCGTCCCCTCTTTGTCTTTTCTGCTTTCCCTCTTTGTCTTTTCTGCAGCCCCCTCTCTGTCTTTTTCTGCCGTCCCCTCTTTGTCTTTTTCTGCCGTCCCCTCTCTGTCTTTTTCTGCCGTCCCCTCTCTGTCTTTTTGCTTTCCCTCTTTGTCTTTTCTGCAGCCCCCTCTCTGTCTTTTTCTGCCGTCCCCCTCTTTGTCTTTTCTGCCGTCCCCTCTCTGTCTTTTCTGTTTCCCTCTTTTTTTCTGGTCTCTTCTTTTCTGCCGTCCCCTCTCTGTCTTTTTCTGCCGCCCCCTCTTCTGTCTTTTTCTGCCGCCCCTCTTGTCTTTTTCTGCCGTCCCCTCTCTGTCTTTTTCTGCCGCCCCTCTCTGTCTTTTTCTGCCGCCCCCTCTCTGTCTTTTTCTGCGCCCCTCTCTGTCTTTTCTGCCCCCTCTTTGTCTTTTTCTGCCGCCCCCTCTCTGTCTTTTTCTGCCGTCCCCTCTCTGTCTTTTTCTGCCGTCCCCTCTCTGTCTTTTTCTGCCGTCCCCCTCTCTGTCTTTTTCTGCTTTCTCCCTCTCTCTCACTCTCACTCCCTACTCTCTCTCTCTCTATGACACACACACACACACACACACACACACACACACACACACAACCATACACTCTCGCACGCACGCACACGCACACGCACACACACACGCAAACACACACACACACACACACACACACACACACACACACACTCGTCATCGCTACAGTGTTTGTGCTATACAGATAAAGTGTATATTTTGTGTAAATGCGATAGAAAATGAAAAGCACTTGTTGTTCTCTTGTCCTCTGTAGATTGTCATCCGAGGGGGCCTTCTCAACGATACGCCTCAAAACGCAACCTAAACATGAAACTTTTCATCTGAAGATGTTCTCTCCTGGAAAGGGCAAGGGAAATAATTACTTTTCAATGGCCCAAGTATTTTCCCCCACGCGATTGGAGAAAAGAGCTCACAGGGAAAAATATTTTACGATATAGCATTGTAGGCAACCGACTTGATTTACGTGTTCGCCCTATATTTGTTCTTTTTCTTCTTCTTTTTTCTCAGTTTTATGTGTCTGTTAGTTTTTAAACTGTTACATTGTCTCGTATTTTTCGCTCTTTTGTTCGTTGTTTATCACTGTATTGTCCTAATTCTTGGGAAATTCGGGTCACCTCACCCCAGTAAGGCGCAGCAGCCACAAGAGCAGCGCTACCCATTCCTGTCAGCGTGTGTGGTATTTTCCTGCGTCCAAACGATGGGATGGCTGCCAGTGTTTGGGATTTTTAACGTGCACACACAGATGTTGATGCGTGCGATTGCACACGGGGGCTGTACGGACACCGGAAGAGAGTCTGCAATGGAAGTTGGCTCTGAGAGAAAAAACTCCTTGCCGCGTCACGGACTCGAATCTGCGTCAGTATTGCGCATGACGTTTGAGTAGCACACTCTATCAACTGAGCTATCCTCGCCCCCCCTAGGCAGTGGAGCCTGCAGCCAATATGCAACACAATTTCAGATTTCAAACTTCTCTTCCCCCTTCCGCCCCCCGCCCTCTCCCTTCTCGCTCACGCTGTCTGTGCCTCCATCCCCGTAACATCGCTGCACTCTTTCTCTCTGTCACCCTCTCCTTGTCCTTCTCTGTCCCATCTCACTCCATCAGTCCCTCCTCCCTCCCTTCCTCTCTCTCTCCCCTTCTCTCTTCCCCCCCCCCCCCCCCCCCCCCCCCCCCCCCCTTCGCCTCACTCGCCCTCTCTGTGCCCCCATCCCCATCGCTGCCCTCTTTCGCTCTGTCTCCCTGTCTCTCTCTGTCCCATCCACTCACTCAGTCTCTCCCATGCTCCCTCTCCCTCTCCCCCTCTCTCTATTTTTGTCGCCCCCCCGCCCCCC
>JABMCL010002408.1:90000-95000 GCA_018857735.1 Alviniconcha marisindica
CTGTCTCTGGCTCTCTCTGCCTCTCTGTGTCGCCGTCTGTCTTTCTGTCTCTGTCTCTGTGTCTGTCTGTCTGTCTGTCTGTCTCTCTGTCTGTCTCTGTCTCTCTCTCTGTCTCTGTCTCTCTGTCTCTGTCTCTCTCTCTCTCTCTCTCTCTCTCTCTCTCTCTCTCTCTCTCTCTCTCTCTCTCTCTCTCTCTCAACTCTTCTCCTCTCCGTTGAGAAATAAGCTTTAATCAATCAATCTCTCCCTCCTGTTTTTGATTTGTTTTGGGGAGGGGGGGGGGGGGGGGAGGTGCTTTTTCGTTCTTTTCTCTCTTTCTTTCTCTCCACCCCCCCCCCCTCTCGTCCTCTCTCCTCCCCCTCTCTGCCCCCCCCCCCTTTTCTCCCTCTTTGTTTCTCGTCTTTCTTCCTCTCTCTCTCCCTCTCTTCCCCTCTCTCTCTCTCTCCTCTCTTTTCCCCCTCTCTCTCCTCTCTTCCCCCCCCCTCCCTCTCTTCCCCCTCTCTCTTTCCCTCAGCCTGCCGCCCCCCCCCCCTCTGTGAGTGTCTATCGACAGACATACAAGTGCAAGAGGCCAGGCTAACTAAGGCATCTTCTTGCTGAAAGCCTGCTGTCCACGCTAATATCTCTTCCATTTTCTGTCGGCTCTCTGGGGAACTTCCGTCTTCTTTGACGTGCTACCCAATTTACCTCTCTTGGACAGCTCTTTCTCTCCCCACCCCCTCCCCTTCCCCTTCCAGTTTTCCATTCCCTCCTCTTCTTTGACAAAGGCAGCCCTCGCCCTGTCTATTCTGTGTTGGGGGGGGGGGGGGGGGGTGGAAAATGACATAAACGACCCCCCCCCCCCCACACACACACACACACAAAAGAAGAAGAAAAAAAGAAAAAGAGATACATCACTGGCTATTATAGATCGCAGGGTGAAATCCATAGTTTTTTTATTTGTTTTTGTTTTTTTAAGCGGAAAGGAAATTGAAATTTTGTCCTTCTCTCGTTTTCTACGTTTCATCGTAGCGACTGAAACCGACAATTGTTTCAGCAGGCGACAAAATGGAGACCTACATCGACTTTCTCTTAAAGGGGAATTGTAGGAAAAAAGCATCACGGGTCTTATGGAAAGGAATGGAATGTTTAAAAAAAAAATAAGAAGATAGACACACAGCAGTTTGTTTTTACCCGATTTGTGGTCTTGTTTGCTAAAAATCGCCGTTTGAAAATCGAGAAAACACGAGCCTGGGGGCTGCCATTTGTGCCCAGTAACAGCTGAAATTTGAACCCCAACAGTAATCCTTTCGTATAAAAGCAAAGCAAATAAAACCAGCAGAGGGAAATACTGGCACATGTTTGTACGTTTTCAGGCCAGCTAAAGCGTTTGCCTCCTTTCCCCTTTAAGGAAACATAAACCTGACAAGGCCCGACACAAGTTTGGACAGCACGACAGGCCCGACACGCCACACAGACTTCAGTACTTTGTTTTAGGGAACTTTCTGTGCTGACTCTTATATCGACGCGGTATCCGTTCCACCTCCGTGTTACCGCAGTAGCACGTAAAAGATCCCGGTCATTCTGCCAGAAGTGCAGGTGGCAGATTACAGGTAAACACGTATACACCTTTCGTATGTGGCTTTGCATGAGGTGCCATGGTGCATGGTTGTATGGTGTACACAGAACGCGCCGACACAGCAGCAATTTCATGTGGCATCAGCTATGCTAGCGCTGTAACTACACTACTTTAGTGGATATTCAAAAAGGCACTATGAAAAAGCTAGTCACTCATGTACTGAGAATCACATGCGAGCGCCGTGAGTCTGTTCGAGAGCGGAGAGTAGTGCTATATAAAAGCAGTCATCATCATCATTGATGAAGGACCTCGGTTCGATACCGTCAGCTTCGGCTCTCCTTTTTCTTCAAAAAGGTTGTGGTTTGTGGACACTGTCTTGTGACTTTGTCCCTCACAATTAATGAAACATTAAAATGGCTCCCATCGCTGCCCATCTTATGCAGGTCATTCTGGTGGTGACAGTGTAGCGATAGGTATATACCTCCCTCTTCCCCCACCTCCATACCCCCTTCCCCCCATTCTCCCCGTCCCTAATAAGCCTTATGGTTTCTGTGGACGTTAAGCACCATGTTTACTTACTTACTTACTTATCATTGATGAACAAAGGCGCCAGTGCACTGATGAACAAAGACGTCATTGCACTAATGAACAAAAACGCACCTTCCATCTGTTGTTCCCTGTCTAATGGCACGCAGTATCATCTGGTCGCTAACTGGTCTCACCGGTATACGCTACTGATTGGGCGGTTCAGTGAAGCTTGTTTGCACGAGTGAATGCCCTTTATAATCTTTCGCGCAAGAAGTCAGGAGGGGTCGCAGCGTCACTTCACGCAGTGTATAACAATGGAAGTTGAACCTAGAATTGCGAAGCAATACAAATGCCACAATTGTTGCAGTTGCAAAAATTACCGGGGAAACAGGATGGAGGGTGGAAGAAAAGTGTCTTCGCGTCTTTTTTTTAGCTGAACAGAAGATCGCGAGTTCGTGAGAGAAAAAAAATGCGTTTTGGGGCATCGTTAGCACGAGCAACAAGTCATTGCTTGTTGCCAGACACATTCTGACTACAGGCCTTCAGAAATGTCTGGCAGAGTAAAATTCGCAAATTCACTGTCACCGCCTTCCATTGTGAAGAAAGTAAGCACCGGAAGTAAAAGCAGCCAAGGGACTTAAGCGATGTCGGGCAAAAGTCAAGGGAGTTAACAACCCCGCATGAACCGCCCAATAGTAACCTGCTAACGCTGACTTTGCCAACCGTTTTTGGACAGTACTGTTTTCCCCACCTGAGCCTCCCGTGGGCTGATAGCAGCGACCTCTATGACCTCGTGACAAGATACTGGCAGGCAGTGCTAGAAAAAACAAAAGCAAAAAAGCCCACTAATGCTCAGCCCTAGCTGACGTAACGCTGTGCGACACAGAAGCCAAAGTACCACATTCTGACTTAGCGGCCGTCGTGTTCTGTTGTCTGTTTCCGGCTGTCGGCTGCACGGAACCAGCACTGAGACACGAACAGCCTGACTATCCCTGTCCATAAGCCTTGTTTGGCCCTGACTATCCCTGTCCAGAAGCCTTGTTTGGCCCTGACTATCCCTGTCCATAAGCCTTGTTTGGCCCTGACTATCCCTGTCCAGAAGCCTTGTTTGGCCCTGACTGTCCCTGTCCAGAAGCCTTGTTTGGCCCTGACTATCCCTGTCCATAAGCCTTGTTTGGCCCTGACTATCCCTGTCCGGAAGCCTTGTTTGGCCCTGACTATCCCTGTCCATGAGCCTTGTTTGGCCCTGACTGTCCCTGTCCGGAAGCCTTGTTTGGCCCTGACTATCCCTGTCCATAAGCCTTGTTTGGCCCTGACTATCCCTGTCCAGAAGCCTTGTTTGGCCCTGACTATCCCTGTCCAGAAGCCTTGTTTGGCCCTGACTATCCCTGTCCAGAAGCCTTGTTTGGCCCTGACTATCCCTGTCCAGAAGCCTTGTTTGGCCCTGACTATCCCTGTCCAGAAGCCTTGTTTGGCCCTGACTATCCCTGTCCATGAAACCTTGTTTGGCCCTGACTATCCCTGTCCAGAAGCCTTGTTTGGCCCTGACTGTCCCTGTCCAGAAGCCTTGTTTGGCCCTCATGACTATATCTGTCCAGAAGCCTTGTTTGGCCCTGACTATCCTGTCCAGAAGCCTTGTTTGGCCCTGACTATCCCTGTCCAGAAGCCTTGTTTGGCCCTGACTATCCCTGTCCAGAAGCCTTGTTTGGCCCTGCCTGTCCATGTCCAGAAGCCTTGTTTGGCCCTGACTATCCCTGTCGCAGAAGCCTTGTTTGGCCCTGACTATCCCTGTCCAGAAGCCTTGTTTGGCCCTGGCGGCACCATGTTCTACCAGTGATGATCACGCTGTATACAGTGGCCATCAGTGTCCTAATACCAGCGAAAGACAGATCAAGTGAGAGTCAGTCGGAGTCCGTCCAAACAACACTCTGGTCCGCCAAAAACAACAACGAAACCAAAACACAGACAAACCCAAAACTCCAAGCATTGGTTGACTAAATGAATTTGGTGGATTGCTAACTTAAAAGAAACTGAGCAGAGAGTGAGAGAGAGAGGGATGAGGAATGACGCAGGGTGGGTGAAGGACAAGTTAGGATTCGGGCGGGGTGACGGAATGACGCAGTGGTGGGTGCAACAAACGAACAATAGAGCTGCTGATTGCTGCACACACCCCCTCCACCACCCACACGTAACCGCCCATCCCACGCCCGTAACCCCCCCCCCCCCCCACCATCCTTTGGCCCCAGGTACGTCCCCGCTTCATCAGTTCCCACACGCAATGATGGCACATGTATGAATGTGCCAGCTAGTGTAACCTCAGGTACCTTTGCTCACTATCAACTTGTTCCGAAGAGGTGTTACACAAGCAGGACATGGATATTCCCGAAAAGACAGGGAAGTCTGCTAGAGCTGTGTAACTCATTTGGTCACATATATGACATCTGAGCATGACTGTGTGAGTAAAAGTGTGTACAAATGCGTAAGCGTGTGCGTGCGCATGTGTGCTTGCTTGGCAACAGCCTTGCTTCTTGTCAGTGAAGGCTTTGCAAGAAGCCTTTCCTCTTGTCAGTGAAGGCTTTGCTGGCCACCTTTCCTCTTGTCAGTGAAGGTTTTGCTGGCAACCTTTCCTCTTGTCACTGAAGGCTTTGCAAGCAACCTTTCCTCGTGTCGGTGAAGGCTTTGCAAGCAGCTTTTCACTGAGTCGCTGAAGGTTTGCCTAGTCAATGTGTGGGTGTGCCAACATTGTTTTGTGTTTCAATGTATTACCAAAAGAATAGGAGCACGATCTGGAGCCTGTCTTGACGTCGTTCGAACGCTAACCGTAACCCTAACCCTGGAGCATATTTTGACGTCGTTCAAACGCTAACCCTAACCCTGAGCCTGTTTTGACGTCGTTCGAATGCTAACCCTAACC
>JABMCL010002408.1:100000-107500 GCA_018857735.1 Alviniconcha marisindica
CTTCTTCTTCTTCTTCTTCAAACAGCACTTCTTCTTCTTCTTCTTCTTCTTCCTCCAACAGCACTTCTTCTTCTTCTTTTTCTTCCAACAGCACTTCTTCTTCTTCTTCCAACAGCACTTCTTCTTCTTCTTCTTCTTCTTTCAACAGCACTTCTTCTTCTTCTTCTTTCAACAGCACTTCTTCTTCTCCTTCTTCTTCTTCCAACAGCACTTGGAATCCGTAGGCGTGATTGCGATGATGAGCGAAAGGGTCGTGCAGGAATATGTCGGGTGGGAATGAATTCCTGCAGATATTCCGGCACCGTACCCTCGTAGCACTTTACTTGTACGCCAAGGACATGATGTTGTGATCAGGTATCGACACAACCAACGTGCAGCGACCTAAAGACCGAACACTCGTGGGACGTCACAACGATTGTGTAATACGTTTCATATTATGTGTGTTTACAACAGTTTTGTGCAGTATTTATTTGTTGTGATATATATTTTAATTTCTCGGATGGTTTTGAATGTTGATACGACTGTGTCCCTATGGCGGGGCGTCTGGCAAGGAGGCGAGAGGCAGTCAGGGAGACAGACCCTAATCAGTCTTTCCGCTCCACTCTCCAAGCACACTTATTTTGAGCTCGTAATTTTGTTTTTCTACTTGTCTTTAATCGCTCTCTTTCTTTCTTTTGTGTGTGTGTGTGTGTGTGTGTGTGTGTGTGTGTGTGTGTGTGTGTGTGTGTGTGTGTGTGTGTGTGTGTGTGTGTGTGTGTGTTGTGTGTGGTGTGTGTGTTGTGTGTGTGTTGTGTGTGTGTGTGTGTGTGTGTGTGTGTGTGTGTGTGTGTGTGTGTGTGTGTGTGTGTGTGTGTGGTGTGTGTGTGTGTGTGGTGTTGTGTGTGTGTGTGTGTGTGTGTGTGTTGTGTGTGTGTGTGTGTGTTGTGTGTGTGTGTGTGTGTGTGTGTGTGTGTGTGGTGTGTGTGTGTGTGTGTGTGTTGTGGTGTGTGTGTGTGTGTGTGTGTGTGTGTTGTGTGTGTGTGTGTGTGTGTGTGTGTGTGTGTGTGTGTTTTTGGTGTGTGTGTGTGTGTGTGTGTGTGTGTGTGTGTGTTGTGTGTGTTGTGTGTGTGTGTGTGTGTGTGTGTGTGTGTTTTGTGTGTGTGTGTGTGTGGTGTTGTGTGTGTGTGTGTGTGTGTGTGTGTGTGTGTGTGTGTGTGTGTGTGTGTGTGTGTGTGTGTGTGTGTGTGTGTGTTGTGTGGTGTGTTTGTGTTGTGTGTGTGCTGTGTGTGTGTGTGTGTGTGTGTGTGTGTGTGTGTGTGTGTGTGTGTGTGTGTGTTCGTGTGTGTGTGTGTGTGTGTGTGTGTGTGTGTGTGTGTGTGTGTGTGTGTGTGTGTGTGTGTGTGCTTAACTCATTGTGCTTCTTACGGTGTGCTTACGTGAAAGCCCCCACCCCCACCCCCACCCCCTGCACTGCGGGCATGTGTGTATATTTTTGCCAGGAAGCTTCTTATGCTCATTATAGATTATCGTTGATGCATACGTTCACATGGCATGACGTAGGCGGAAACAGCGGTAAAGATGCGGCGGTAAGTCAGACTGTAGGAGCCTGCACACAACGCTGGCCTGACGCCGCTATCCTCCCCACGCATCCGCCTCATAGCTTAGCGCCACTGACGTAGCAGCGGATTAGCTAGTGCTGGCGGAGCGTTTCGACACGTGGCGCTGCGGAGCCACCCGCTGCTGGATCCCGGCTCCCCACCGCCCGGATCAGTCCATAGATCCACCCGGTGAATCTCCGTGGATCTCGGCGCGCGCTACGGCTACTCCATCATCGCTAATCGTTTTGGTTGTGCTGGTTCTGACCTCGCCAAATAATTTTCCATCTCGGCGGAAGAGCGTGAAGCACAAAGCAGCATCAGATTGGTGACGACTTTGATCAAGATGGCGGCTGAGTCGGCAGGTGGCGCTAATGGTCGCCAGGATGATGGATGCGCGCGCCGCCCACCGGAAGTGACGGCATTAGTGATACTATCTTTTCTCGGTGCTGTCCAAAGCCGATGAAGAAGGCTGAAAACCATTTCTTCGGATCCGATGGTGTACTCCTTTGATTTTCCTGTGAATCAAAAGCTTCTTTTCTTTTCCAACCCCTTTGATTTTCGTTTGATTTCGAAGAGCCGTCTGTCTTTTCTCTCTCTTTTTTTTCCAGGCGTTAGAAACCAATTTCCTTCCTTCAGTCGCTGTGCCCTAACCGACACGGTTGGCTTTGCTGCACTGAATGTCACCTTACGTCTTCCCCCCCCCCCCCCCCCCCCCCTGTTAGCCCAACACAGGATGGATTTGTCGGACAACAAACGAATCGGGTGAACCGCTGTGTAGGTGGACAGAGCTGGCAGCGGACGAACAGGCTACAGCTTGTGTGAACGGTGTGTAATCAGCGTCGCTGCCTGACCCCGAGACGACCTTTGCCGTGAACTGGGCGTTGCTGCCCACTAAGACTCGTTCACTGCACCAGTCACTGAGTGCCTGCCCCGCGTCGGCAGAAGGCGCTACGGAATCAGACACTTCTGTCAATGGCAGTCATGCCGTATTCGTGTGAGAATTCTCGGGCGAGGCGGTTCTCCTGTTGAACCAGTCTTCAGACAACACCCGGAGGCCCAAAGCGGCTTTGTCGTGGGATTCACTGATAGGCTAACATTCACACACTTACCGCTTTTCATCCCAGGTTGTCAGTACCACGTTTTGCTGTCGTGGTGACAGCGGAGACTCTAACTGGCCATCCACATGCTTACGCTGGACTTGCCACGCAACACAGCCTGCTGTCATTTTGTTGTTGTATTGTCCTATAATGATGCCTAGGTACCAGATTAAGGACAGAAGTGACAGGTGCCGCGGCTTAACATTGCAGTCTGCCGGAAGATAGCTCTATCGTTGGGTTCCCAGATAGAGTGTGCGCTTTAAACTCTTGCTCTGAGAGACAAAACAAAAGACAAAATTGGTTGCTCCATTGTACAACCCGCGTCTTCCCTAAAACATCAGGGTTTTATATTTGTAACATTAATACATCTGTTTTATATCTGCACAACACACACACCACACACACACACACACACACACACACACACACACACACACACACACACACACACACACACACACACACACACAACACACAAACACGCACGCACGCACGCAAGAAGGGCCCAAAAAGTCAAACAAAGTGCGACAGCCAGGAGTCTTGCAAAGACACGAGCTTTGAGTGTTTTCGTGGGGAGTCCCTTTATTTATGCAATCTCTGAGCTGCAGTACAGTTTGTGCTTAGTTCTCTCGCCAACTTTGTGTCACTATCCTATCAGTCTCTTTGGCACTGGTTCCAGGAGACATCTTTTAGGCCAAGGTCATGTCAAGGTGAAGATACTGAGCCAGAAGCAGACTTCTTTGCAAACAAAGTCCAGGATTTTTTATATTTTTTATGTTTGTTTAATTGCTTTGTTTTTGTTTCAATTCCTGATTCTCCTGCTATGAAGATGTGCGACGCTATCTTCACGCATGCGTTTAGGTAACGTTGGTCATGTCTACATTACCTTCCCGCTCAATGATGGATGTGCAGCAACAGCGGTTAGGTAACGTTAGTCATGTCTACATGAACTTCCCGCTCTGTGATGGATGTGCAGTAACAGCGGTTAGGTGACGTTGTTCATGTCTACATGACCTTCCCGCTCAGTGATGGATGTGCAGCAACAGCGGTTAGGTAACGTTGGTCATGTCTACATTACCTTCCCGCTCAGTGATGGATGTGCAGCAACAGCGTTTAGGTAACGTTGGTCATGTCTACATGAACTTCCCGCTCAGTGATGGATGTGCAGCACACATGACAACGTTAGGTAACGTTGGTCATGTGTGCTTGACCTTAGCGTCACGGTAAACGGTACCTGTTTATCAACATCCAGCCTCATCTTCCAGCTGACCTTATACCTCTCTGGCCTGCGAGGCTTTCCATTCTTTGTTCTTTCTCTTGTTTTCCTTCTCTTCTTCTTTTCCTCCCGTTTATTTCGTTCTCACCGAAAGCTTGCGAGATGTGGAGGAAATCGACAACAGAAACAAACAACGATGCATGAACAACCTGAAGAAACCCATGAGATCTCTATGCTGTTAATTTAATAATGATTCATTATGGTCGCTTTAGCGGGAGTTGGTGAAGCAATGTCCACCATCTCCCCCTTCCACCCCCCCTACCCCCCCCCCACCCCCCCCCCCCACCTCCGACAAGCAAAGAAACAGACAAAAAAACACAACAACAACAACAACAGTTACATTTCTGTGGGAATAACAGCAAGCACTGATCAACAGGTGCATAGTCAACAAACAAAAGGAGGTCGCGTAACATCCCTGGGTTGACGTCACGCGTGCCAGCCAGGAGATCAAGGCAGTGCCTCATGATGGCAATTTGAGTAAGATGGGGTCCTAGCCAATGCACGACTCTGTCAGGTAATCACTTTTCTGTACGGCATGATAAAACAGTAACGTGAGCGAAAACATAAAGGCCGATTTACAGTTTAGCCTGGTTCAGGGAAATCGAAGTACACAGGAGTGACGATTAAAGCGCGGTCTTTGATCAGACAGCAAATGATGAAGATGCTTAGAGGAGCGCTGAATACCTGTAGACATCACTGAAGTCCTGAGGACATCACTAAAGTCCTGTTGACATCACTGAAGTCCTGAGGACATCACTGAAGTCCTGAGGACAATATTGAAGTTCTGTAGACATCAGTTAAGTCCTGCAGACGTCACTAAAGTCCTGTTGACATCACTGAAGTCCTGTGGACATCAATGAAGTCCTGTAGACATCACTGAAGTCCTATTGACATCACTGAAGTCCTGTAGACATCACTGAAGTCCTATTGACATGACTGAAGTCCTGTCGACATCACTGAAGTCCTGTAGACATCACCGAAGTCCTGTAGACATCACTGAAGTTCTGTAGACACCACTGAAGTCCTATGGACATCAATAAAGTCCTGCGGACATCTCTGAAGTTCTGTAGACATCACTGAAGTGCGGACATCACTGACGTCAGTCCTGTGGACATCACTGACGTCCTGTAGACATCAGTGAAGTCCTGTAGACATCTCTGAAGTAATTATAATAGTATTAGAAATAAAACCATTAATAAACTAGATGAGAACGAAAGAAATATCAATACACTTCTGTTTGGAAACGACCAGTTACATTTAGAAACTAATAAGAAAATATTTGCTATAGTCCACGACTTTTTGCGCCAAAAATTTGTTTATGATACAAGCGAAGAAGTACACGTTTTAATCCTCTCCCCCCCTCTCTCTCTCTCAGATCAATAATTATGACATCACTAGACCATTCGGTTAGTTATTTGCTTTTTCAACCCCCGCCCCCTCCTCCCGTTTTGTTGTTGTTGTTTTGTTTTTTGTTTTGTTTGTTTGTTTGTTTTTGTCATTTTGGTCTTTTGTTTGTTTTGTTGCCTCTGACGTTTTGACAACAGTTTGCCATCTTGCCATCGTAAATGTCTGTATGATTATCATTTTATATATAGGTAACACTCAAATAAGCATACTGCTTTTGTGTTTCCTGTACTTATTTGTTGAGCTTATGATTATGATGAATGAATAAAACCTTGTTTAAACCATCTCTGAAGTCCTGCAGACATCACTGAAGTTCTGTGGACATCACTGAATGGTCAATGGATTATGCATTGTTCAAATCTCCAACGCAAAGCAAAGCAAATCAGAAAAGAGTAACTCTATGGTCAATGGATTACACAATGTTCAAATCCCCAACGCAAAGCAAAACAAATCAGAAAAGAGTAACTCTATGGTCAATGCATATACTGTTCAAATCCCCAACACAATGCAAAGCAAATCAGAAAAGAGTAACTCTATGGTCAATGGATTACATATTGTTCAAATCCCCAACGCAAAGCAAATCAGAAAAGAGTAACTCTATGGTCAGTGCATACACTGTTCAAATCGCCAACACAAAGCAAATCAGAAAAGAGTAACTCTATGGTCAATAGATTACACATTGTTCAAATCCCCAACGCAAAGCAAAGCAAATCAGAAAAGAGTAACTCTATGGTCAATGCATACACTGTTCAAATCCCCAACGCAAAGCAAACAGAAAAGGGTAACTCTATGGTCAGTGCATACACTGTTCAAATCCCCAACGCAAAACAAATCAGAAAAGGGTACCTCTATGGTCAATGCATACACTGTTCAAATCCCCATCGCAAAGCAAATCAGAAAAGGGTAACTCTATGGTCAATGCATACACTGTTCAAATCCCCAACGCAAATCAAATCAGAAAAGGGTAACTCTATGGTCAATGCATACACTGTTCAAATCCCCAACGCAAAGCAAATCAGAAAAGGGTAACTCTGTGGTCAGTGGATTATACACTGTTCAAATCCTCAACACAGACAAGGTGACTAATGAATGACTGAGGAGTATGTTTCTTTCTCTTTCTTTCTCCCTCTCTCCCTCTCTCGCTCTCTCTCTTTCTCTGTCTCTCTATCTCTGTCTGTCTGTCTGTATGTCTTTCTTTCTCTCTTTGTCCCTCTGTCTGTCGTCCTCTCTATTTCTGTTTCTCTCTCTCTCTTGCTGAGTGTCTCCTACTGTCACTCTGTGTCTATGTCTCTACCGCTGTCTGTCTGTCTGTCTGTCTGTCTGTCTGTCTCTCTTACTATTATTATTATTGATGTTGTATTTGTCTATATCCTTCTATCATAATATTTCACTGTGAATGTCTTGGTTATTAGTAGTACTGTAGCAATGGCAGATATGTGAGTCGGCCTTTGTGCTAATATCTTCACAGTTGAGAAATAAAGTTTAATCAATCAAGAACCTGCTTCTCTCTCCTCTCTCTCTCTTCTCTTCTCATCTCATCTCTCTCTCTCTCACTCTCTCTCTCTCTCTCTCTCTCTCTCTCTCTCTCTCTCTCTCTCTCTCTCTCTCTCAGTGTTGTTATTATTGTTTTATGTGTAGCCTATTGGCATGTAGATTAGCAGGGACAGAATGTAAGAATAGGCAACTGCCTAAAATCTTAATCCTTGTGTAATAAAGTTCTGAGTTCTGAGTTCTCTCTCTCTCTCTCTCTCTCTCTCTCTCTCTCTCTCTCTCTCTCTCTCTCTCTCTCTCTCTCTCTCTTGCTGAGTGTCTCTTTCTGTCTCTCTGTGTCTTTGTCTCTCTCGCTGTCTGTCTGTCTGTCTGTCTCTCTTCTTTTCCGATACTAGTAATAATGATGAACTGATCAGATGTTCTGATGTTTTATTTGCTGGTTGTATGCTCATAATATGTAACTGAATGATGTATGGCATGTGTTCATCTGGTGCCATGAACACGCTATGTTTGTGTGGAAATTCTCATGTATAACGTTTCACTCACTCAATCATGCATATATAAATAAATGTATATAAATAATGCCTTTAATTTGATATCTACTCATCAATAGCTTAGCAAGGACTAGTTGTTAGACAGGTTTTTGACTGAACCT
>JABMCL010002408.1:110000-115000 GCA_018857735.1 Alviniconcha marisindica
GCTGCAACAGAACGGAGTGCCTAGTGTGTACAGTATGGGCATAGATGTAAACTGGAACAGAACGGTGTGCCTAGTGTGTACAGTATGGGCACAGATGTAAACTGGAACAGAACGGTGTGCCTAGTATGTACAGTATGGGCATAGATGTAAACTGGAACAGAACGGTATGCCTAGTATGTACAGTATGGGCACAGATGTAAACTGCAGCGAAGACACGTTTTTTTGTTTTTTTGTTTTTAAATTTTGTTTGGTACTTTGTTGTAACTGTTTCTTTTAGCCCGTTAGCTGTTCTACAAACAGAAGCTTGGCTTGGAAAGGGGCGTCAGAAAATGTAAAGAATTAATAGATGAGAACACCCGCCCATCCTCCTTTTGTCTCAACGGCTATAAAACTGATGACCTAATTAATTTGCAAAATGCCGTGGTATCACACTATCTGCAAAGTCATTCATTTAAAACTTCATATACTTTGAACTGGCAAATGAATATTTCTCGGGAATTTATCAAATCTGCTTGATATTGGTATGTTCAAAGAAATAGACTACGACGACGACGACGACGAAGAAGAAGAAGAAGAAGAAGAAGAAGAAGAAGAAGAAGAAGAAGAAGAAACTAGTGTCGCGCAAAGAGACAGAGGTACAGACTTCCTGTCCCAAAATATTTTGCACAGATTTTGTCATGCGCTGCAAAGCTCCTAAACATCAGCAAGTAAACATTTGTTGTAAATTGAGTGTTTGAATTGCGCTTCACACACAATCCACATGTAACTTGAGCGACTGGTATTGGATGTATTCATAAGCGGCGCGCAGTAATCTAACGCGAACTCAAGGGTGGGAACTTTCTTTCTCCTTCCTTCGCGGGCGATATAGCAGTCATCGATTTAGGAACTGTTCGTTTTATTTACACGATTCACATTCAGAATAATCTAGGTGAGATCCAATAGAATCCACCTGACAAGGGTTCTTCTTATTTACGCGATTCAGAATAACCTAGGTGAGATCCAATAGAATCCACCTGACAAGGGTTCGTCTTATTTACGCGATTCAGAATAATCTAGGTGAGATCCAATAGAATCCACCTGACAAGGGTTCGTCTTATTTACGCGATTCAGAATAATCTAGGTGAGATCCAGTAGAATCCACCTGACAAGGGTTCGTTTTATTTACACGATTCAGAATAATCTAGGTGAAATCAAAGAGAATCACCAAACAAGGGGGGTAATTAGCGCTTGAAAGGCGTCACATGAACACAACAACAAAGACATGAGTCGCCTACAGTACTTCTCACCTGGCATGCGAGTAAATACAAGGTACATAAACCCCACCAGAAGTACACCCTCAATAGATTTGTGGATGACGTCTTTTTGCAAGCGTACCCAGCACAAGATAACAAAACAAAACAAAATGACAAAAATCCCCCACCCCCCACCCCCACCCCCCGCATGTGGCACCAGGTAAAATTCAAAAACGCGCTATAGGAACTAGTCACTCATGTAGAATCACATGCGAGCGCAGTGAATCTGCTCGAGATCGGAGAATAGCGCTATATAAATGCGATTAACAACGACAACAACAGTAGCTTGCCAGTGCTGAGGTTCCTAATGTCTTGATCACTGAACCCCACCAACGTCAGCAACGGCAAGGTGAACAGAGCGAACCTCAATGACTGAAAACACATTATCTCACACAAATGAAAAACAAGCACGCAATTACTAGCTCTTACATGATTTACTTTCAAAGCGCACGTACGGCCTGTGAAACTGATGCGCCTGCGCTTTTATTTTCCAATCTCACTTCTTATTATTTTGTTGCTTTTTACCGTTGACTTTGATGTCCTCTGGAATGTTCTCCCGTTACCTTGCTTGCTCGTTATTTTCTAACTTTGGCTGAACTTTCACATATTTTTTTCACGGGCAAAGCGTGGGATTGTTACACACTTTATTAAGGGCAAAGCGTCGGATTTTTACACACTTTATCAAGGGTAAAGCGTGGAATTGTTACACACTTTATCAAGGGTAAAGCGTGGAATTTTTACACACTTTATCAAGGGCAAAGCGTGGAACTTTTACACACTTCATCAAGGGCAAAGCGTGGAACTTTTACACACTTTATCAAGGGCAAAGCGTGGAACTTTTACACAATTTATCATGGGCAAAGCGTTGAACTTGTACACAATTTATCATGGGCAAAGCGTTGAACTTTTACACACGTTATCAAGGGCAAAGCGTGGAAATTTTACACACTTTATCAAGGGCAAAGCGTGGAACTTTTACACACTTTATCAAGGGCAAAGCGTTGAACTTGTAAACAATTTATCATGGGCAAAGCGTTGAACTTTTACACACGTTATCAAGGGCAAAGCGTGGAACTTTTACACACTTTATCAAGGGCAAAGCGTGGAACTTTTACACACTTTATCAAGGGCAAAGCGTGGAACTTTTACACACTTTATCAAGGGCAAAGCGTTGAACTTGTACACAATTTATCATGGGCAAAGCGTTGAACTTTTACACACGTTATCAAGGGCAAAGCGTGGAATTTCAACAAATTTTATTCAGGGCAAACTGTGGAAGGTTTCAGAACGAGACAATGTGTGGAATTTCGACAGACTGCAGGAAAGCAAAATGTGAAAATTTCGACAGACTGCAGTAAGGACGAAATGAGGAATTTCGACAGACTGCAGTAAGGACAAAATGTGGAATTTCGACAGATTGCAGTCAGGACGAAATGAGGAATTTCGACAGACTGCTGTAAGGACAAAATGTGGAATTTCGACAGATTGCAGTAAGGACACAATATGGAATTTCAACAGACTGCAGTAAGGACAAAATGTGAAATTTCTAAAACGATGGCCACGTCTGAAATGTCTATAGAATTTAGCAACGAAAACGTGAAATTTGTACATAATTTAGCGAGGGAAATGTGTGGAATGTCAACGGATTTCAACAAGGACAACGTTTCCCCCAGTGCTGTGATTTCTTTAGTGTTTTCACACCTGTAGCAGATGGGACATGGGGTTAGGTTAGCAGAGACTGCATAAGCCTATAACTATGGAAATACTGCCTGGCATGTCAATACGCACATCGAGGAACTGATGCCAAACCCTACCCTTAGAGAGAGAGAGAGAGAGAGAGAGAGAGAGAGAGAGAGAGAGAGAGAGAGAGACTGATTGATCGATTGATTAAACTTTATTTCTCAACGGTGAAGATATTAGCACAAAGGCCGACTCACATATCTGCCGTTGCTACAATACTACTAAGAACCAAGACATTCACAGAGAGAGAGAGAGAGAGACAAGAGAGAGAGAGAGAGAGAGAGAGAGAGAGAGTCGAGTCATGTCCTTGTTGTGAACCATTAGAACGCAAACTGTGGTCCATGAAGCCTTAATTGTCAAGGCCTGTCCCGCTGTGGCATGGATTATTGCCACGCGCCACTGCACAGTATAGGCCTATAATCAGCCAGGTTTACACGTGCACAACGTTAGCTACTGTGTTACCACACGCCATTGCACAGTACAGGCTTAATCTACGATGTTTACACCTGCACAACGTTTGCTGTTGTGTTACAACACGCCACTGCACAACGTTTGCTACTGTGTTACCACACGCCACTGCACAACGTTTGCTGCTGTGTTACCACACGCCACTGCACAGTACACGTTTGCTGTGTGTTACACACGCCACTGCACACGTTTCTACTGTGTTACCACACGCCACTGCACAACGTTTGCTCTGTGTTACCACCGCCATTGCACAGGCTTATCTACGTGTTACCTTTTACACGCCACTGCACAAGTTTGCTACTGTGTTACCACACGCCACTGCACAGCGTTTGCTACTGTGTTACCACACGCCACTGCACAGCGTTTGCTACTGTGTTACCACACGCCACTGCACAGCGTTTGCTACTGTGTTACCACACGCCACTGCACAACGTTTGCTACTGTGTTACCACACGCCACTGCACAACGTTTGCTACTGTTACCACACGCCATTGCACAACGTTTGCTACTGTGTTACCACACGCCATTGCACAGTATAAGCCTAATCACCTATGTTTACACCCACACAACGTTATCCACTGTGTTAGGTTCACGCTATCTGGTACTTAATAAAGATAACGACACTCTATGACCTTGTAATGCTATCCGCTGTTTTGCAATGTTTAGCCGCGCTGTGAGCCACAGGCTAGGGTAGGAGCTATATAAATTTCCTGGGTCATCATCGTTATTGCCGAACCCGCGGATTCAGACCTGTACGCGGGATACGGTATGTGAAACACACGGCCCCAAGTCACCCGCTGTCAAAGGCTAAGTGATCTCAGCCAGCAGATAATGTACCGAAAAGCCGTTCCAGACGAAAGTGCATTGTCTGACGGAAAAGAGAGCGGGGTGTACCTGTGGCGGTGTTGTTGCAGTCAAAGCGCACGTGCAGCACATTAAAGTGATGCGCCTGCTCGTTTCCTTCCCGCAGGCTGCCTGTGTGAAGCGAGGACTGCCAAAGGGGCGGTTCTTTCTATCCAGTTTTGTGCTGACAAGAAGCAATTAATTAGCCATGGCCAGCAACCAAACTGGTTGGTTGAAGTAAGGTATGCCGAGAGGAAATTGATACTGCCTTTGTTTTGGGTCATGGTGAAACATCAGGCTGGTCAAACATAACAGGAAATTGATACTGCCTTTGTTTTGGGTCATAGTGAAACATCAGGCTGGTCAAATATAACAGGAAATTGATACTGCCTTTGTTTTGGGTCATGGTGAAACATCAGGCTGGTCAAATATAACAGCTCTCGATATACCTCACATGTAACAAGTAGGACCCAACGACAGAGACCGGAATCGCATACTGAAGCAATCACTGTGCAGCCAATGTGGCATGCGAACTTCATACTTTACTGGTGTACTTGTACGCTCAGTGTCTGATTGTGTCAAGTCACTGCGGTGCGTCTTGCTGTCACTGAATATAGAGAGAGTTCAGTGAGCTAGGCGGGTCTGTGGAATTTCTTG
>JABMCL010002408.1:125000-150000 GCA_018857735.1 Alviniconcha marisindica
CTTGTGAGAGAGAGAGAGAGAGAGAGAGAGAGAGAGAGAGAGAGAGAGAGAGAGGAGTAGAGAGAGAGAGAGAGAGAGAGAGAGAGAGAGAGAGAGAGAGAGTATGTGTGTGTGCGCGCGCGTGTGTGTAAGAGATGTGTGCGGTTGTGTGTGATTGTGTGTGCGTGTGTGTGTACGTTTGTGTGCGTGTGTGCATGTGTCGTTTGTGTGTTGTGTGTGCGTGTGGTGTGCGTGTGTGTGTGTGCTGTGGTGGTGTGTGTGTGTGTGTGTGGTGTGTGTTGTGTCGTGTGTGTGTGTGGTGCGTGTGTGTGTGTGGTTGTGTGCGTGCAGTGCGGAGTGATGAGTGAGTGAGTGAGTGTGAATGGTGTGAGTGTGTGTTGTGCGTCGTGGTTGTGTGTGTGTGTTGTGTGCGTGTCGTGCGTGCGTGTGCGTGCGTGCGTGCGTGCGTGGTGGTGTGTGTGGTGTTGTGTGTGTGTGTGTGTGTGTGTGTGTGTGTGTGTGTGTGTGTGTGTTGTGTGTGTGCATTGATGCATCACATAAAGGCCAAGGCGCAGCTATTCATCAACATGCCCAAGCAGTTGGTGAAGAAGAAGATAATGATGATGAGCTGATTCAGGAAAAAGACAAAGACGATGATGATGAAGCAGATGGGAAGGGGAAAAAAGCATTGTAAACAGGAGGACCAATTCGGTGTAAAGACATCCAGCAGACACAATGAGGAAGGGCCAGCAGCAGTGGCACTAGCACAATTGCAGCACAAAAAAGCGGGTGTGCAATGACGGCGTGGAAAGCCGAGACCTAGTTACGGAGATCTGCACGCTGAACGAAGGAGTCGATGACTTCATTAGCGATCCCACCGGACCGTCCTTCAAACCCACCATCATAGATCGTTGTCCACTCCGCCATTACAGCCAGCCCAAGTCACAGACGCGCTCCGGATGCAAAACGACCCAAGGCATGGCGAAAAAAAAAAAATGGCGCCGCGACACCGGAAGTTGGTAAAGACCTGAGCAGGGGGGGGGGGGGGGGGGGGGGGGGGGGGGGGTGAAGCTAGAACACAAAGAGACAATGACACAGGGCGAGGCTTTCCTCTCTCTCGCTTGGGCTAATCAGTGACCACTAGTGGCTACGCAAATAGAATGAAATTTGAAATCTGCATCAGCTGAGAAATGGACAGAGATGTAGGCTTGGCCACGAAAGCTTATTGGTAATGTGTCAGTGGCGAGAGAAATCCTGTTTTATTTCTAGAAATAACGAAAATCATTCCTGTGTGTCGCATAGACAGAAATGAAGGACACGGACAGTTACATCAAAACTTCTCCTGTCTTCGATTAAACTATTTTTCTGGATTGCAGATTATAATTATTAGAACCCCCCACCCCGACACACACACACACACACACACACACGCACGCACGCACGCACGCACCGAGACTCGAGTCAGGAATGTGAATATGTTCAAACAGTCACTTTTTCTGTCTGTCAGTCATTCTGTCAGTAAAACCCACGCAGGCTCCATATACTCCATGGTATACTGACACAAAGTCTGCCTGAAGACTCGGGCTCCAGCAGACGTTCAGGGAGCCAGTAGAAACCGCCACAGCCCTAGATCCAAACACGAAAAGGTTCAAACGAACGCTTATTTATTTTAACACGGACAAACAGTATGCAATTTTCGGGGAAATCCCCTTGATCAAGCCACAAAACGACACTTAAACAACAGATAAACGGCCAAAAACGATGAAAAATAAAGAAAACGACTTATCTTGTTTGGGTTTAGTTTCTACAGCTTGTTCGGTCGAGCTGTTCGTGGTGGATTAACGCCAGGCGACGGCCGCCATCTTAAAATCAGCGCAGCAGCTGGCCCAGATTCGCCGAGATTCAGTTTCAATCCCAGACTTCCCCTTACTTCCGGTCCGGCCTGATTGGGTCAGACTGTCGCCCGGCGAACCGGAAACAGACCAGTGACCGAGTTTGACTTATCTACCGAAAAGTGTCTCACGCTACCGCAGACACTGGTCTATACTGCTGCCAGCATTGACCCCAAAGTCCAGAAGATTTTGTCTGTCTACGCTTTGTCTGGTCTCTAACTTCCTCTTCTCTGCCTCACTGTCCACTTTATGTCCTTCTCTCTTGTCTTTCTGTCTATCTTTCGCTTCTCTGTCGCCCTGGTTGACTGGGCGTAAAACACCAAGTTACTTACTTCTCGTCTCTGCCCGCCTGTCCACCTTATGTTCTCCTCTCTCACTTGTCTTTCTGTCTGTTTTTCTCTTCTCTGTCTGCCTGCCCACCTTATGTCTTTTTCTCTCTTGTCTTTCTTTCTGTTTTCTCTTCTCTGTCTGCCTGTCCACCTTATGTCCTTCCCTCTGTTGTCTTTCTCTTCTCTGCCTGCCTGTCCACCTTATGTCCTTCTCTCTCTTGTCTTTCTCTTCTCTGCATGCCTGCCCACCTTATGTCCTTCTCTCTATTGTCTTTCTCTTCTCTGCCTGCCTGTCCACCTTATGTCCTATTGCCTTTCTGTATTTCTATTCTCTGTCTGCCAGTCCACCTTATGTCCTTCTCTCTCTCTCTCTCTTTTCTCTCTCTCTCTCTCTCTCTCTCTCTCTCTCTCTCTCTCGTCTTTCAGTCTGTCTCCCTCTTCTCTGTCTGCCTGTCCACCTTCTGTCCTTCTCTCTTCTCTTTCTCTCTTTCTCTTCTCTGTCCGTCTGATTGCCTGTCTGCTTTTGTTTCTCTCTGACCCCGTCCTTGCCTGTCTGTCTGTCTGTCTGTCTGTCTGCCTGTCTGTCTGTCTGTCTGTCTGTCTCCCGCGTCCCTCTCCGCCTCCTGTTTCCTGAGACTAATCACCAACGCACATATAATGTCAAAATGCTGTCCGGTTTTGGAGAAAGGTACTACAGTAATGATTATAGTGAGACAATCAACAAACTGGTACAGCGTCGGACCGAGAGGCCAGGCGCAGTACTGACTCGGGTTCGGGTCCCCGGTGCGGAAAGGTTTTTCTCTCCCAGACTAACCTTTCAGTGCCGACTCTCTTACGGTGAGCGTACAGCCCACGCGTGCAGTCGCATGCATCAACATCTGTACGAACGTTAAAAATACCATACCATTGTTTGAACACACGGATATACTGCACACATTGGTAATAATGGGTAGCGCTGCTCTTACGGCTGCTGTGCCTTACCCGGGTGAGGCGACCCGATTATTCCCCGAGGGATAATGAAGTGCTAAAAAAGGAAAGTTAAAAAAAAAAAGGTACCCGTGAGATGATCATTGCGCACGGCACACGTACCACCCCAAAGCTGACCTGGTCTTGAATTAGACGGCTCGCAATTACTGGCACTGCATGCGCACTGTTCAGGCAATCCATGTCACGGAATTACCCCCTCTTTCCCCTACGCCACTCGTCTTTTTACACAGACATGTCTAACTGGGGAGTGAAGAGAATTAGTTTTCTTGCAGCGGCATAGGCTGATTAGGTTTCAAATGGTAATGGCAGCTGGACGTTCGTTGGGTCCCTGAGAGGGGGGGGGGGGAGAGGAGGGGGAGAGGGAGACAGAGACAGGGGAGAAGGAGACAGAGACAGAAGGGGGGGAGATGAAGAGAGACAGAGGGGAAGGGGGAGATGAGAGAGACAGAGACGGGAGGGGGGGGGAGAAGGAGAGAGACAGAGACAGGGGTGGGGGGGAGAAGGAGGAGGGACAGAGACAGGGAAGAGGGGGAGATCGAGAGAGACAGAGACAGGGGGAGGGGGAGATCGAGAGAGACAGAGGGGAGGGGAGAAGGAGAGACAGGGGAGAGGGGGAGATCGAGAGAGACAGAGAAGAGGGGAGGGAGAAGGAGAGACAGGGGAGAGGGGGGGATCGAGAGAGACAGAGACAGAGGGGGAGGGGGAGAAGGAGAGACAGGGAGAGGGGAGATCGAGAGAGACAGAGACAGAGGGGGAGGTGGAGAAGGAGAGACAGGGGAGAGGGGGAGATCGAGAGAGACAGAGACAGAGGGGGAGGTGGAGAAGGAGAGACAGGGAGAGGGGGAGATCGAGAGAGACAGAGACAGAGGGGGGGGGAGAAGGAGAGACAGGGGAGAGGGGGAGATCGAGAGAGACAGAGACAGGGGGGAGGGGGAGAAGGAGAGACAGGGGAGAGGGGGAGATCGAGGAGACAGAGAGACAGAGAGAGGAGGGATGAGAGACAGGGAGAGGGGGAGGTCGAGAGAGACAGAGACGGGGGGGGGGAGGAAGGACAGACAGGGGAGAGGGGGAGATCAGAGAGACAGAAACAGAGGGGGAGGGGGAGAAGGATGAGACAGAGACAGGTGGGAAGGAGAAGGAGAGAGACAGAGACGGATGGGGGGGGGGGGTGAAGAAGGAGAGAGACAGAGACAGAGAGGGGAGAAGGAGAGAGACAGAGGGGAGAGGAGAGAGACACAGATAAAGGGGGGGAGGATGGATAGACAGGAGAGACAGACACAGACAGAGAGATGGGGGGGAGAGGAGAGCAGACGAGAGGGGGGGGGGGGAGACGGAGACAGCAGAGAGAGAGGGGGGGTTGGAGAAGGAGATGGACAGAGACACACAGAGACACACAGAGACACACAGAGAGGGAGGAGAAGCAGAGAGACGGGGTGTGGGGGGTGGGGGTGGAGAAGGAGAGAGACAGAGACAGAAAGTGAGAGGGGGAGACAGAGGGAGACAGAGGGAGACCGAGACACACAGAGAGGGTGGAGAAGGAGAGAGACAGAGACAGAAAGAGAGAGGGGGAGAAGGAGAGAGACAGAAACAACGGGAGAGAGAGACAGAGACAGAGAGAGAGGGGAGAGAAAGAGAAAAACAGAAAGAGGGGCTATTCCGAGACAGAGAGACATGGAGACATGGAGACAGAGAGCGGGGAGAAAGAGACAGTGTGTGTGTGTGTGTGTGTGTGTGTGTGTGTGTGTGTGGGTGTGTGTGTGAGAGAGAGAGAGAGAGAGAGAGAGAGAGAGAGAGAGAGAGAGAGAGAGACAGACAGACAGACAGACAGACAGACAGACAGACAGACAGACAGACAGACAGACAGACAGAGACAGAGAGACAGAGAGATGCAAAGACATGGACGAGGGGTGGGGGGGGGGGGGATACTATCCTGTAAGTTGACTGTCAGGTCGTCTGGTTAGACCAATAGGAGTAATCATTTAACTTACATTTCACAATTTTTATGCTGAAGGAGAACTAAAGAGCGCATACATTTGAAAGAGAAACAAAAACGCCGTACATCTGTGTTTCTTTTTCAGCCGTGTGTAAATGAGCTCACCGCCTATAACTTGTATAAGCCGTGTGTAAATGAGCTCACCGCCCATAACTTGTATAAGCCGTGTGTAAATGAGCTCACCGCCTATAACTTGTATAAGCCGTGTGTAAATGAGCTCACCGCCCATAACTTGTATAAGCCGTGTGTAAATGAGCTCACCGCCTATAACTTGTATAAGCCGTGTGTAAATGAGCTCACCGCCCATAACTTGTATAAGCCGCAAGTGGTTGGTGAGCTCATGACCATTCATTGTATCTTTATTTTGCCTTGAATACATTCTCCTTTAAACCAAACAGCAGACGTAGGCTGGCCTAAAACCCAGGATAATATGCAAAAATATTTCATATGCAGGCTTCCCTTGGTTGCCCCGTCAATATGTATGGAAAAGAAGTGTGTGTTTTTTTTGTTTTTATTTATTTATTTATTTTATTTCGCTTTGATTTTAAGCTTCTTAGGGCGCAGTCATGTTGGTTTGCTCTGTAGCAGTGAAGAGCAAAAAAGGGCTGGCCCGTGACGTATTTGATACCTTTGCCACACACACCGACCTTGCTCATGACGTCACTGATACAGACTGCTGGGCGCGAAATGGCAGCACCCATGGTCGTTGTTTCGTGGATTTCAAGCACCAATTTTTGTTTTATTATTTCTTTAGATTCAACAAACAAGACTAGAAATTGTGTGAAAAACTGTTGTGTGTTAGTTTCCTGTTGTATTCCATTCCAATGGAAAGAGCCCGTGGTGCTTCGTTTCGGTTTTCCCGCAACTCTTTGCTTTTTAACATTAATAGTCTGGTCTGTTTTCAAAACAGGGCTGAATGTGTTTAGACAGCGCGTGGCTGCCATAGGCAGATGCGCAGTTGTTGTCTCGGCAAACCGCACACTGCAGACCACAACATGAAGGGTTCGCACGCAACCCGCAGTCAGTGTAAACCGGTTTCGGTTTAGTGGTAAGGCGTTCGGTTGGTTAAGTAGAAAGAACGACCTCGGTTCGATTCCTCTTCGGCTACATTTCTCTTCAAAAACTGTAGTTTACGGGACAATTTGACTGAGGTAAGCCGGTTTGGCCTACCTGTAAGGCGTTAGACTGGTAAGCAGAAGGACCTCGGTTCGATTCCACTTCGGTTCTTCTTTCTGTTTAAAGTTGTGGTCTGTGGACGCTCTCTTGTGACTTAGCCCCTCAAAGTTGACGAAACATTAAAATCGCTCTCATCGCTGCCCATCGTAATGACAGATCATCGTGATGGTGGCAGTGTAGCGTTAGGTATAGTCTTCCCCACCTTCTGGGATCTGGGTCCCAGTAAGTACCACCTGGGAGACAACTGGCGTTAAACACGTTTAGCCAAACCACAGTTTAATTGTGACTTTTCCATCTCCCTTTCCATCTCCCAGTTGATGTGAACACTGTCTTGTCCAGCACCTCGTCGCGAGATGAGCCCCAAGCGCTTCATAATGGCGATTAGCAGACAATTTATAAACAATGACCATTACCAATACACCAACAGTTTACAGTCAAACATCATTTTATGTCTGTTCACAGCAAGGTGATATTAGACAAACTGTACATTCATATAGGGCGAATAATATGAATATGTGGACATTTTTTTAAAATTTACTCCCCCCCCCCCCCCCACTCCGTACCCCTCCCACCCCCAAAAACGCTGACATAGGTAGCACGTCCCCACTCATTGGATGAAGAATTACATCTTTTGCCGACGTTGAAGCTCAGTTTCTAGAGCAGTACTGTATCCAGGCGGCACATTAAGTTCATGGCTGTGTCAATGTTGCTTCTTCCGAAGGAACAACTGTGACGATTTCACTTGCTACGTGCAAACAGAAGGAACAGATTGTGTGGCACATCGAGACAACATGATTCAGGCAATAAACATGTGCATTGCATTGATCAGAAACAGTTTCTTTTAGAAAGACAGGCCCGCTAGAAGATTTCGTCTTATTGATCTGCAGCCTCAGTGACACGGGCCGAACGACTGGAATCATGCTTTTTCCCGCGCATGCTCAGAGAGCCCTCCGGAAGTGAGCTGCGCAGGCTATAGAGACAACTAGGATGTGACACGTATTCATTCTTAACAACAACAAAATAACATCAGCTTCTTCTTGTCTTTCCTCTTCTTTGCTTCCTTCTTCTTTTGTTGTCTATCTTCTTGCACCCGAAGAAGACAATTTTGGTCGAAAGCGCTCATGTACTATTTACAGTTTCCTTGTGTTTCGTCGCATTGGTGAATACATTTCCCTAGATCTGTTCTATTTTTGTCAACCTCTTCGATTGTCTCATCATGAAATAAGCTCATATTCCAAGGGCAGAGAGAGAGAGTGTATGTTTATGTGTGTGTGTGTGTGTGTGTGTGAGAGAGAGAGAGAGAGAGAGAGAGAGAGAGAGAGAGAGAGAGAGAGAGAACTCAGAACTCAGAAGTTTATTACACAAGGATTAAGATTTTAGGCAGTTGCCTATTCTTACATTCTGTCCATGCTAATCTACATGCCAATAGGCTACACATAAAACAATAATAACAACACTGACAAAGAGAGAGAGAGAGAGAGAGAGAGAGAGAGAGAGAGAGAGAGAGAGAGAGAGAGAGAGAGAGAGAGAGAGAGCAGGTTCTTTTCCTAAGAGACAGGCAGCTCATTTTCCTGCAAAATTACAAGCACGCGACGTTGAATTTTGAAGGAAGCCAGAAGCGATCAGGGAGGGCGTGCAACTGACAGAACAGCGCTTCTCACGCGCACCTCCCCTTCAACAGGAGTGAATGGAAATTGAAACCATTCCCAAGACGCACCCAGCAGCCCTGCAAATGACTTGTTTTAAGGGATGTAATGCTGCAGCTTCTTAATTAGCAACTTAATAGAAATTACCCCTGCTCTCCAAGGGAGACAACTCCCGTGTGTCTTACGGGAAAAAATCAAGAAAAAAAGAAAAAGAAAAAATATCTGACTAGGTGGATTCGGTGCACAGCGAGAAAAGGCTAGATGAAAGGATGGCGGTGATCAAGCCTTTTATTTCTGTTACAACGGCGAAGTCGATGAGGTCAACCAGTGTGTTTTTCATCACTCCTCGAGGCAAGAATCTTCAACCAAATCCCCTCTTTCATCATGTACGAAGTCAGAGAAGCCTCAAACATTATTCATCGTCATCTGTCCTGAAGCATTCATCGTCATTTGCCGTCGGACAGTATTCATCGTCATTTGTGCTCAGGCAGTATCTATCGTCATTTGTCCTCAAACAATATTCATCGTCATTTGTCCTCAGACAGTACTCATCGTCATTTGTCCCCAAACAGTATTCATCGTCATTTGTCCTCAAGCTGTATTCATCGCCATTTGTCCTCAAGCAGTATTCATCGTCATTTGTCCTCAAGCAGTATTCATCGTCATTTGTCCTGAAACATTATTCATTGTCATTTGTCCGCAACCATTATTCATCATCATTTGTATTCAGTTTGTCCTGAAACATTATTCATCGTCATTTGTCCTCAAACTGTATTCATTGTCATTTGTTCTCAAACAGTATTCATCGTCATTTGTCCTCGAAAGCAGAAAGCTCCAACATCGTGTTCACAGTCATTCACGAGGGCCGGAAATAGCTTCAAGTAACAGTGTTCTTGATCCTTGATGATGGTAGAAATCCCAAAATCTTGTTCTTCATCATTCACAATGGTAAGGAGATCCAAATCTTGTCCATATTGCACACATTAGAAATGTTTTTTTCATCATTTATGGAGGAAGTTTCCAATCTCGTTCTTCGTTGTTCACAAAGGTAATATAATAATAGCAAATTCTTTTAAAGCGCCATTTCCTAATACGAGTTAAACTCACTGCGTTGTACAACCAACTTGACAGAAACCTTTTACATACATTTGAACAAACAACCTTAAGCATAGCATTCTACCATGAAACTAATCACCTAGCGAACAATTACTATTAATTTATTGTCTGAAGGTAAGAAGCCTCATGGACGAAAGTAGAAACCTCTTGTTTATCGTCATTAATTGGACAGTTAATCTACAAACAAACGATGACTGGAACTAAATCACCTGGCTTTCGGTTCGCTGACCTCGTTACTCAGAGGACCGCGAGCACGAGGCTTCATTTCCGGAAAAATCCCTGTCCGCACTGGCATTTTGCTGTTGTCCGCACTGGCATTTTGCTGTTGTCCGCACTGGCATTTTGCTGTTGTCCGCACTGGCATGTTGCTGTTGTCCGCACTGGCATGTTGCTGTTGTCCGCACTGGCATGTTGCTGTTGTCCGCACTGGCATTTGCTGTTGTCCGCACTGGCATTTGCTTGTTGTCCGCACTGGCATTTTGCTGTTGTCCGCACTGGCATTTTGCTGTTGTCCGCACTGGCATGTTGCTGTTGTCCGCACTGGCATGTTGCTGTTGTCCGCACTGGCATGTTGCTGTTGTCTGCACTGGCATGTTGCTGTTGTCGGCACTGCATGTTGCTATTGTCCGCACTGGCATGTTGCTGTTTTCCGCACTGGCATGCTGCTGTTGTCCGCACTGGCATGTTGCTGTTGTCGGCACTGGCATGTTGCTGTTGTTGGCACTGGCATGTTGCTGTTGATGGCACTGGCATGTTGCTGTTGTCGGCACTGGCATGTTGCTGTTGTCGGCACTGGCATGTTGCTGTTGTCCGCACTGGCATGTTGCTGTTGTCCGCACTGGCATGTTGCTGTTGTCGGCACTAGCATGTTGCTATTGTCCGCACTGGCATGTTGCTGTTTTCCGCACTGGCATGCTGCTGTTGTCCGCACTGGCATGTTGCTGTTGTCGGCACTGGCATGTTGCTGTTGTTGGCACTGGCATGTTGCTGTTGATGGCACTGGCATGTTGCTGTTGTCGGCACTGGCATGTTGCTGTTGTCGGCACTGGCATGTTGCTGTTGTCCGCACTGGCATGTTGCTGTTGTCCGCACTGGCATGTTGCTGTTGTCCGCACTGGCATGTTGCTGTTGTCTGCACTGGCATGTTGCTGTTGTCCGCACTGGCATGTTGCTGTTGTCCGCACTGGCATGTTGCCGTAAGTGTTCTTGCGTGCCAGTGTGTCCGTATTGAGATTTTATTGTTGTTGTTGATTCAAAACACACAGAATGTTCAAACGAAAGCTGATTTTAATTAGACGTCCCAAAACATGCACCAATTTTCAGGGCAAACCCTTTTTCAAGCAACGAACAGATAATACACTAGCAAACGATGCTAAATGAAAACTGACTTCAGTTAGTGCTAGTATGTGTTGAACAATTCTTTTTAACTTTTGTTTGCTTTGTTTATTACACACAGAAGTGTATATAAGCTTCAAGCTTATAATTATGTTGTTGCGGTACTGAAACGGGATCGCCCGGAGTCTGTGCAGTGTTCTAGTGGTACTGAGTGGAATACATTATACAGCGACATAAATTCATTCTGCTTTTGTGCTGGGACAAAACGAGTAAGTTGGCGTTTTACACCTAGTCAACCGGTACGGTTATATCAGACTAAACGAAAATATAAATGTTGGTTCGGTCTTGTAGTGGCACTGAAGGGCAACAGACAGAAATGTTGGTTCTGTCTTGCCATTGAAGGACAAAAATGTTGGTTCGGTCTTGTAGTGGCATTGAAGGGCAACAGACAGAAATGTTGGTTCTGTCTTGCCATTGAAGGACAAAAATGTTGGTTCGGTCTTGTAGTGGCATTGAAGGGCAACAGACAGAAATGTTGGTTCTGTCTTGCCATTGAAGGACAAAAATGTTGGTTCGGTCTTGTAGTGGCATTGAAGGGCAACAGACAGAAATGTTGGTTCTGTCTTGCCATTGAAGGACAAAAATGTTGGTTCGGTCTTGTAGTGGCATTGAAGGGCAACAGACAGAAATGTTGGTTCTGTCTTGCCATTGAAGGACAAAAATGTTGGTTCGGTCTTGTAGTGGCATTGAAGGGCAACAGACAGAAATGTTGGTTCTGTCTTGCCATTGAAGGACAAAAATGTTGGTTCGGTCTTGTAGTGGCATTGAAGGGCAACAGACAGAAATGTTGGTTCTGTCTTGCCATTGAAGGACAAAAATGTTGGTTCGGTCTTGTAGTGGCATTGAAGGGCAACAGAAATGTTGGTTCTGTCTTGTAGAGGCACTGGAGGGCAACAGAAATGTTGGTTCTGTCTTGTAGAGGCACTGGAGGGCAACAGAAATGTTGGTTCTGTCTTGTAGAGGCACTGGAGGGCAACAGAAATGTTGGTTCTGTCTTGTAGAGGCACTGGAGGGCAACAGAATGTTGGTTCTGTCTTGTAGTGGCACGAAAGGGAAATAGAGGGACAGAAAAAAAAATTGGTTCTGCCTTTGCCATGTGTGTGTGTGTGTGTGTGTGTGTGTCAGAAGGATGAACAACAACAGCCTACAGAGAATGCTCTCGCTTTCTCGTGCACATGATCCAAACTTCACGCGCTATCCGTGATCTGAATTAAGATGCCGAGGAGCTGCTGAACGTGGACGACCTGCGTTGACTTTTCATTTAGAGCCTGTCGACATCAAACACATCGCGGTTTTGTGAAGAGTTCCGTGGCCGTATACCCTGCCACTGGACACACCGTGTGGCGGTGAGGAGTTAGAGCGCAGGCGTGTTTCACGTGCAGAAGACACTGATTGAATCGTTCCTCGTCTCTGATCCGTGCTGATGGCGCCACAGAGCTGGTGCATCCAGTTCCCACTTCAAAACAAATGTTTATTAGCCTTAGAGCCACGACGAAGGTTTTTGTGACCTTCTTGTTACTGTCCTTTGATTTTGGTCTTAAGTTTCGTGTGACGGGTAAGAGAGAGAGAGAGAGAGAGAGAGAGAGAGAGAGAGAGAGAGAGAGAGAGAGAGAGAGAGAGACTTGTTTTGCAATACACACATGCGCACGCAGCACACACACACACACACACACACACACACACACACACACACACACACACACACACACACACACACAGAGGTGTGTGTGTTTTTTAACAACCAAACCCTACCACTCTTACCCTTTCTTCTGGTATTTTAGGTCAATGAATAACAGATTGTTTTTGCAGAAGTTTGAATGGCTATAGTGTCGTGATGACGTATTGTTACAGTGACGTGAAATGGCGGCAAAGTGTAATGATGACGTTGTAGATGGGTGCGTGTGTGATAGAGACGTAGTGTGATGGCGAAGTATTAATTTTGTAATGATGATATATGTGATGGTGACTTATTCGTGCATTCACTTTGCCCGCAGTGAGCGAGAGCAAAAGCGAGTAGTCATACCTCAGACAGCAACATCCTCACTGTACACACCTTCTTTCGTCTCGTGGATCTAGTCTGGATAACAACAATCAGAAAAGTATATTGGCTGAAACAGCAAACGCTGAAAAATGATATTGTTTGAAACAGCAAACGCTGAATTTGACCAGCTCTTACTCCTGAACAGAGATCAAGGCAAAGTGCTTTTACTTTCCGACTCCACTTGTTTGTACTCTCATACCTTCCGCTCAATACTGATTATTTCTGCCCGTCGAAAATAGAAAGCCTCTCTTGTGGAAGATCAGTCTGCGCGCGTAGCATAATAGGTAGTGACGTCACTACCAGGGAGGGCACCGAAGCGGGACAAAGGGATGGTTTAGGAAACAATCGATAGATCACGCTTTAGTGATCACGCCTGATGGTAGCTGACGGCGAGGTAAGACAGTGGCCTGAAGCTGTTGTGTCAGTCATTAGCGGCCATGTACCGGCTCCAACGGGCCGAGTGCAAAGTAAGGCTGGAGTTGATTACGCCTAGTCCTCGTTTTACGCTCCTACACGGGACATGGCACTGTGTTAATATAATAATAATAATGTACATTTATCATGCGCTCATCAACGCCCTGAGCGCTCACATGATACATGTTAACCTAAATATGATATTCTATACACATGCAGAGCATAGTTCTACCAAAACAATTTACATAAAATATTATTTAAAAAATATATAAAAAAGCACTACACACACACACACACACACACACACACACACACACACACACACACACACACACACACACACACACCTCACTCACTCACACACTGACTGTAGCAGAAACTGGGTACTGATATTAGTTAGGATGGAAATACTGTGAGAAGAGGAAGGTTTTCAGTTTGGCTTTAAAAGATGACAGGGTTGAGCAGTGTCTAAGGTCTTGTGGGAGTGAATTCCAAATGTGGGGTCCAAAGCAAGAGAAGGCGCGGAAGCCATGAGTCTTGCGTTTGTATTGTTGGATTTCCAGCATGCGGTGTCAGAAGAAGAGCGTAGTGTACGAGACGGAGTGTAGACATGCAGCAGTTCAGAGAGGTAAGCAGGACCAGAACCATTTATAGCACTGAAACACATACAAGCGACTTTATACTTAATACGTTCTGAAATGGGAAGCCAGTGCAGTTTTTCCAGGAGAGGTGTTGAGTGTTGGTGATGGGTGCCAAGAGAACAAGTCTTGCAGCAAAGTTCTGAATTTTCTGGGACTTTTCTTTTCCTACTTAAAGTCAGACGCAGCGTCCCTATGACTACTATACATATAACTCACTCTTTTTGTCTTCTCTTTGTCAGCACCTTCAGTAATTCCAATTATACACGTTTCTAGTCACCGCCATTTTTTGAATGCTTACTGCTAACGATGGATTCATCTGTTTGGGGGAAATCGGGTCTTTGTGGCCTCGTTTCTGTACCCCACGAAAAATCCTCTGTAAGTAAGGACACAAATATCCCTACACCAAAACCCTCTGTAAGTAAGGTCACAAATATCCCTGCACCAAAACCCTCTGTAAGTAAGGACACAAATATCCCTACACCAAAACCCTCTGTAGGTAAAGACACAAATATCCCTACACCAAAACCCTCTGTAAGTAAGGACACAAATATCCCTACACCAAAACCCTCTGTAAGTAAGGTCATAAATATCCCTGCACCAAAACCCTCTGTAAGTAAAGACACAAATATCCCTACACCAAAACCCTCTGTAGGTAAAGACACAGATATCCCTACACCAAAACCCTCTGTAGGTACGGACACAAACACCCTGCAGGGGTAGCAAGGGTAAGACATGATTAACGTCAGCCAGCTTGTGGTCACGAAAAGGGTGTAATTATTAGGGTTAATGTCAAACAGATTAGGGTCATCGTCAAACAGATTAGGGTCATGAAAGGGGTATATTAAGATTAATGCCATGGTTCTGGCGCCATGGCAGGGGGTATGTACTGAGGTTAATGTCAGGCAAATTAGGGTCACGAAAAGGGGGTAATAGGCTTAACATAGGCAGGTCAGGTATGTCTAATTACCACGACCAGAGGCTTTGCGCTGAGAACGGGGAAAAACCATCAGGGAAAAGCCAGCGACGCACGGTTCAGTTTGGCAGAGAGAGTCGTTATTAGTTGTGGTTTGGGGCTTCCGCGTCAGCATGCACGCGATGGACTGGACACGGTATGATTAGCACAGCGAGACTGGACAAAGTGCTGACGCCGCGCCGGTGGTCATCGGATGGTGACCCAGTTTTGTTCATGCGGTGATGTCCGGCCCCTGTTGACCAGAATAACCTGGCAGAGGTGCGAACAACGGCGAGTGAGGAAATGTGTGTGAGGCTGAGTGAATGCGGCATCGGTCGACTGTTGACGCAAGGCATTCGGGTGTGAATGCGCGCATGTGTGTTTGTTCCACGTGGCTCTCTGTTCCATTCATTCACTGCAGATGCACCTCTTGTTGCGTTTCCCCCTTTCCTCTCCTATCGCTTCTGGCTTTCTCTTGTTTTGGCGCTGAGCTGCACTCAGTCTCTCGCCCTTTCTCCCCCCCCCCCCCCCCCACCCCCCCATCTCTCTCTCTCTTAGCTAGGCGCTGAATGCTCTCTTTCTGTCTCTGTCTCCTTTTCTCTCTTTCTCCCATTCTCTCCCCTCTTGGCTAGGCGCTGATGTGCACTCTGTCTCTCTTTCCTTCTCTCCAAGGCCAAGACTTGACTTGTTTAAAACTAGCATATCCTTCGCTGGAGCGTCCCTCTGGAACTCCCTGCCTCAAAACATGAAATCCTGTGTTTCTCTTCCTTGTTTCAAACGTAATCTGTATAAATATATGTCTGAGAACAACCTCTCGTCAAATTTGGACGGATTTGTTTTGAATCACATGTTTGCACACAAAAAAACACACAAAAAAACGCGCACGCACAAAAAACAAACAAACAAACAAACAAGCATTGATTGCCGGTTGTATGCATGTATTGCCCACGAAATATCCCCTCCCCCCCCCCCCCCCTCCCCCCACCCGATGTTTTTGCACATTTGTAGAAACTATGTGAAACTGCATTAATCAATTGCTTCTTCGTACTTATAATATCTGTTTGTGGTCTAGTCGTGCTTATTTGTGTTTGTAGTATAGCAAGGACTGGCTGTTAGATAGGCCCAAATGTACCTACTTCAGTATTATTTTTATATATATTTTTTTTTAGGTCAAAGTGTAGTAAAACTGTCTGTCTCCTCTGTCTTTCTGTCTGTGCCCCCCCCCCCCCCCCCCCCGCCCCACCTCTCCCTCCCTAGCACACCTGCTCCCGGACAGATATAAACTACGCAACTCTCTCTCTCTCTTAGCTTGGTGCTCGGAACTTCTCTCTCTCTCTCTCTCTCTCTCTCTCTCTCTCTCTCTCTCTCTCTCTCTCTCTCTCTCTCTCTCTCTCTCGGGGCTGGGTGCTAAACTGTTCTCTCTCTGTCTCCCAGAGGTGTTAACATCAGTGGGAGACAGACGAGACTCAGCAGTGCTGCTTACGAATTGCAGCCCATGCTCTTTATGCCAACTGATTGCCGGATGGAAGTTCAAGAATCGCATTCCTTCCCTCCAATCAACGCATTGTTAAACTCAATTTGTGCACCAAGTAATCCTCTTACTCCACATCCACCAGTATGGATGGCAGCTGCACACGTGGTATCTCTCTGTCTCTGTCTCTGTGTCTCTGTCTCTCTCTGTCTCTCTGTATCTCTCTCTGTATCTCTCTCTGTCTCTGTCTGTGTGTCTGTGTGTCTCTCTGTCTCTCCCTCTGTCTCTCTCTCTGTCTCTGTCTGTCTGTCTCTGTCTCTCTGTCTCTGTCTCTCTCTGCCTCTGTGTCTCTGTGTCTCTGTCTCTGTCTGTGTGTCTGTGTCCCTCTGTCTCTGTCTGTCTCTGTCTCTGTCTCTGTCTCTCTCTGTCTCTCTCTCTCTCTCTCTCTCTCTCTCTCTCTCTCTCTCTCTCTCTCTCTCTCTCTCTCTCTCTCTCTCTCTCTCTCTTTGTCTGTCTATCTGTCTGTCTCTGTCTGTCTCTGTCTCTCTATCTCTGTCTCTCTCTGTCTCTGTCTCCCTCTGTCTCTGTCTCTCTATGTTTCTCTGTCTGTCTCTCTCTCTCTCTCTGTCTCTGTCTGTCACTCTCTCTCTCTCTGTTTCTGTCTCTCTGTCTCTGTCTGTCTGTCTGTCTGTCTCTGTCTCTGTCTCTGTCTCTCTCTCTCTCTCTCTCTCTCTCTCTCTCTCTCTCTCTCTCTCTCTCTCTCTCTCTCCAGTTTCTCTTATGTATATAACTCTTTCTCTCTCTCCCCATAAAAATTCCTAGTTTTTTGTTGTTTTGTTTTTGTCTTCTGTGTAGCTGCCTGGCTCGGAACTGCGTCATGATTTCACCTGTGTTCGTTATCTGGCTTCATTTGCACGGCAATGGATTTTGATTGAGTTAGGATTGACTGCACGGCGTGCTGGGTTGTTAGCGCGGTGCGGATGAGTGCATGGGACCTGCCGATGAAAGGTATGAGTGTGTGAGATACAAAGAGAAGATGAGCGGGGGGGGGGGGGGGGGGGGGGGGGGAGGTGAGCTATATGGAGAAGCTGGATTATAATGGCACCTTTTCAATTTGTGCAGATGCGCATTCCGTCATTAGCTACCCCTTTTAATTTTCAGATGCGCACCTCTTTGGGACGGTCGGGTGCGCGCGTGCGAAAAACAGAGATAGTACCCGGGGTGAGGGGGTAAGATGACGATGATGATTTTGATGATACACTATTATACAAGAATATCGTTTTAAGCACAAGTTGGCTTGTTTACGAGACCGACCGACCGACCGACCGACCGACCGACCGACACACACACACACACACACACACACACACACACACACGCACACACACACACACACACACACACACACACACACACACACACACACACACACACACACACACACACACACACACACACACACACACACACACACCACGCACGCACCCCCCCCCCCCCCCTCCACACGAAACAGAGCAAAGAGACAGACAGACAGAGACTGACAGAAAACTTAATCGATCAGAGAAAAACTATTATCAAACAAGGTTCGGCAGGGATTATTATGGTACATTGAGTACTGGCACATCAATACGTATCATAGTGCTATTTTACGTCAGATCCGGCGTGACGCTTTTGAGTTGTTTTAATTCGAATTCCTGGCGTGCATTCATTTTGCACGAAATTTTAAATCAAGAAATAAAAAAAGGGCGCCTCGCTGGAGATGCGAATCTGTATCCCCCCCCCCCCCCCCCCCCCCCTTTTTTTTTTTTTAATTTGTTTTTAATTAACATGCACCCGAACTGTAGGAAAAGGTAGACAAGGGCTAGGGGAGTGTAGGCCGGGTTTTGTGGTGCATGCTTTTAGAAGCTGGCGTCAGTGACACGCGCACTGGGGTCGTTACCTTTAAGTCCACGCCTTCGCTGCCGACAGGCTGCATGCTCCTGACGTTCTGCAGGCAGGCTTCTGCTGGGTCTGGGTGAGCTCGGCTTGGACTACGATGTGTTGGGCTTGTACTACGATGTGTTGGGCTTGTACTACGATGCTCTAGGCATGGACTACGATGCGTTGGACTTGGAGTACGATGTGTTCGGCTTGGACTATGGTGTTCTCTGCTCCAGCCACGATGTGCTGGGCTTAGACTACGATGTGCTGAACTAGGACTACGATATGCTGGACTCGGTCTACGACGTGCTGGACTAAACCATTTCGTCATCACAGTCACTGGCACCGCAACTATTCCGTCATCACAGCATCCGTCGTTTCACCCATTCCGGTACAACAATCTCAGGCATCCATTCCGTCATCACAGTCTCCGGCATCTCATCTATTCCTACAACATACATAGTCCCTGGAATGCCATCCCGGCATCATAGTCTTAGGCATCTCGTCCATCCCGTCATCGTAGTCTCCGGCATCTCATCCGTTCCGTCATCCCAGTTTCCGGCATCTCATCCATCATATCATAGTCTTCGGCATCTCATCCGTTCCGTCATCAGTCTCCGGCATCTCATCCATCCCGTCATCACAGTTTCCGGCATCTCATCCATCATATCATAGTCTTCGGCATCTCATCCGTTCCGTCATCAGTCTCCGGCATCTCATCCATCCCGTCATCGTGGTCTCCGGCATCTCATCCGTTCCTTCATCACAGTCACCGTCATCCCATTCATCATGTCATAGTCTTCAGCATCTCATCCATTCCGTCATCATAGTCTTCGACATCTCATCCATTCCATAGTCTCCGGCGTTACCAAGTGTGAGAGCTGTGGGTCGGTTGTTAACGAGAGTGACAGCTGTTGGTCGGTTGCTAACAAGTGTGAGAGCTGTGGGTCGGTTGCTAACAAGTGTGACAGCTGTTGGTCGGTTGCTAACAAGTGTGAGAGCTGTGGGTCGGTTGCTAACAAGTGTGACAGTTGTTGGTCGGTTGCTAACAAGTGTGAGAGCTGTTGGTCGGTTGCTAACAAGTGTGACAGTTGTTGGTCGGTTGCTAACAAGTGTGAGAGCTGTTGGTCGGTTGCTGACAAGTGTGACAGTTGTTGGTCGGTTGCTAACAAGTGTGAGAGCTGTTGGTCGGTTGTTAGCAAATGTGAGAGCTGTTGGTCGGTTGTTAGCAAATGTGAGAGCTGTTGGTCGGTTGTTAGCAAGTGTGAGAGCTGTTGGTCGGTTGTTAGCAAATGTGAGAGCTGTTGGTCGGTTGTTAGCAAATGTGAGAGCTGTTGGTCGGTTGTTAGCAAGTGTGAGAGCTGTTAGTCGGTTGTGGCGATGTGGATATCGTGCCGTTTATCTCCATCAAATGCACGCCCAAATCGCGAAAAGCAATCTGGGAGAGGCGGGAGGAGGGGGGGGCGGGAGGGGGGACGGGGGGGGGGGGGGGAATTTGTGTTTTGATTTAATCATGTACTGGTGTCACGACCGTACATGGTTTCAACTCGATCGGACAAAAAATTACCGTGAAAATACAGTTCGCAATACTGACTTGCGACGCGCTTGTGACGACCCTCAAAAAAGGTCAAGGTCATCCAAACGGGCATGGACGGATTGGAGCTTAGCAGAAACTATGGAAATGTAGCTGTCGAAAACCTTCGCGTAAAGTATCTCCGATAGAAGGCTAAAGTCATAAGGGGTTTGTTGCTGTTCTTTTCAAATGGGGAAAAGCTTCAATTGCCTCCTGTCAACAAACGCCGATTAAGGTCGAAAATAGCATTACAGATGTGATCAGGCACACACACGCACGTACGCACGCATGCACACACACACAGACGCATGCATGCACGCAGGCACACACACACACACACACACACACACACACACACACACACACACACACACACATACACACACGGATGCACGCACGCACGCACGCACGCACGCACGCACACACACACACACACACACACACACACACGCACGCACGCACGCACGCACGCACGCACACACACACACACACACACACACACACATACACACACACACACACACACGGACGCACGCACGCACACACAGCGTACACACACACACACACACACACACACACACACACACACACACACGCATGCACGCACGCACGCACGCACGCACGCACGCACGTACGCGCACGCGCACGCGCACGCGCACACGCACACACACACATGATGATGTCCTGATTATGTGCACTTTCCTTCACACACCCATTGCGCTATCAGCGGGCCTCCGCGGGAGATGGTCCTCGGCAGCAAGTGTTCACGAGAGAGCAGAGGCTCGTGCTGTATGTAGCACAACGGATTGGCGCAGCAAACTCAGCACAGCATGCGCCAGCAGAAACTGACAACAATCTACTCCCAGCACGTGCAGAGCGCGAGCAGACGGCGATCGAGTCATTGGCCCGCTAAGCACAGTGGCCTAGTCTCGGCGATCCACACGATCCGACAGCTGGCCGCGCGTGCGTCCGTGTCTCTGCCTCGCGCGCGTGTCCGCCCGTCGTCCGTCTCTGTCTCATCACAACAATGCCAGCAGTCCGGCACCAGGGACGGCGATATATAACACAGGGGCAGAAAACTCGTGCCACTATCGGCGGCTCGGAAACGAGTTGATCAGCTGGTGAAGCAGTGAGTCTGCCGTCAGCAGCTGCTGTTTGTCGCAACGCCGTCGCCGAAATCACGTCTTCCCTCAGTCCGTCTGCACTGTGTAGAGATTTGGCCTTTTGTTTTTTCTTCTTTGTTCGCTTTGCTCGCTCTCATGTTAGACTGTGATTGTGGTTTCAGATTGTGCTTTTCGAATAAAACAGAGAAGAAAAGAAGAAAGAAAGAAAGAAAGAAAAATCGGACTATTTGAAGAGGTCTTGTTTTAAAGACGCGATCGAGGTCCGACTGATGAAACTGTGAAGTGGACAGGAAGTTGAAAACCAATTACAAACTAGATGCCTTCGGAGTGACCATTTTGCTTGCATTGAAAACGAGTCAATCTGCCAATGATTGTGCGTGTACTCGCAGTGCCAGTTCTTTGATACCTGCCTTGCTCAGTCTGTGAATGATTGGTTTGTGCGTGTACTCGCAGTGCCAGTTCTTTGATGCCTGCCTTTGCTCGACTGCATTCGTTCTGGTCCGCGAAAGTCTGCGGCAGACAGCGAAGGTGACGTCTGGCCGTTGATGGCACCAGAGCATGGCGTCCAGCGGAGCGCCAAGCAGGTCTTGGTGAGGTCAGCCAGGCACAGCAGGTTCCCCCGACTTCCACACAGGCTTTAGTCTCTCCTGTCAGGCGGAAACACAAAAAGTGTTGATCTTTTTCCGCTTCTTTTTTCTCTCCTTTTTCAAAGCGAGGAATCATCACTACTGAATGTTTTATATAACTTTTATGCCTGCTGCATCTACTATCAACCCTCGGGTACCGCCATTAACATTTGTCCGTTTTGAGCGGCCTGGTTCTGGTCAGCGCCGTTAACACTTTCGCTGCTGAGAGCTGTCCGGATCTCCGTGTCTACATTGGCACCGCTGCGAGCTCTGACAATCGCTGTTCACGCTGTCACAGGAATCTGACATTATCCGTTGTTCACTCTGTCACAGGAATCTGACATTATCCGTTGTTCACTCTGTCACAGGAATCTGACATTATCCGTTGTTCACGCTGTCACAGGAATCTGACATCATCCATTGTTCACTCTGTCACAGGAATCTGACATTATCCATTGTTCACTCTGTCACAGGAATCTGACATCATCCATTGTTCACTCTGTCACAGGAATCTGACATCATCCGCTGTTCACTCTATCACAGGAATCTGACATCATCCGCTGCTCACACTGTCACAGGAATCTGACTGACATCAACCGCTGTCACAGGAATCTGACATTATCCGCTGTGAATGCTGGCGCCGCTGCCATCCGAGACACGTTGCTGTTGACACTGTGGCCGTAATCTGCGGTGCTCCGCCGCCAACACTGGTCGCCAGTGGCCTGCTCTCACAACGGCCAGCGAATCAACCGCCAGTCGCTCCGCCAATCGGTCCCCGCTGACGGCCAGCTCAACAGGTCAGCAGCTGTGAAAGTGCCGACTGAGTCACACAGAACAATCAACGTTGACAGCGCAGCGCTTCCTGAGCTACCCAGGACAATCAACATTGACAGCTCAGCACGTTGACAGTTCAGCGCTTCCTGAGCTACACAGAACAATCAGTGATGACAGGTCAGCAGGTCAGTAGTTGGGAAAGTGCCGACTGAACCACACAGAACAATCAGTGATGACAGGTCAGCAGGTCAGTAGTTTTGAAAGCAATGCATGAGCCACATAGAACGAATCAGCGTTGACAGCTGAGGAGATCCGACACGTGACTCTAGTCTAGGGCACTGACTGATGCTGCTGACCGCTATCTGCAAACGGTGCCAGAATGAGCCAATAAAACGTGTTGGAATATATGCACCGGCTACGTTTAAGAACAGTAGAACAGTTTTTTTATATTCAAGAAGACTACAATAGTGGTTTATCTATGAAAAGGTGGAAAATCACAGCACTGAAAAAGAAACTCCTGCTATGCTCGAGAACACTACACTAACGGCAGTGTTCAATAAGTCAACAGCCTGGAAAAATGTAATGGTGTCGGGTGATGCTTTCCAGAAGCAGCTGAAATTGGTTTTGTTCAAGCGTGTGAGACTGCCCCCATCATTCAGCTTTTAATAAAAACTGAATCATTATTACAAGCTGTACCTTAACGCCACGCTTCACTTGTGGATTGTGCCGAAACTAAGACCTGCGCTGGAAGACGGTGTCTACTTCTGTCTTGGTTGGGACCACGTCCTAGCAGTATGGGTAAGTGAGCTCTCCGCTTTTCCTTGTAACTCTTTTAATCGGATTTCATTGTCTTCCAGGACACGTATACAGCTTACAGGGGGCCGGGGGTGGGGGGAGGGGGAGGCGGGGTGGAAGGAAGAGCAGACAAACATGCTGGCATGATGTGTGACGTAGATGAGCATGCACATCAGCCAAGCAACCAAGCAATGACTCAATCAGCCAAACAACCGGTGAAAGAACCCTTTACCCCCCACCCCCCACCCCCCACCCACCCACCCCCAAAAAAGAGAAAAAGAAGAAGAAAGGTATCACGAAAAAACTCATGTCTGTCCTTCGACAAGCGCAACACCTTTTTTCTCTTACAGCATCATACGGAAAACACTGTCTATTTAAGTGAGGAGCAGTAAGACTGCGCATACGTGTGCACAGTCAATAAAGTCGCTTCAGCAGCTAGTTGCCAAGCACACGCACAATCTCACTGAGCTTTCTGTCGCTGACCTAAACTCCAGCCGAATCCCCCCCCCCCACCCCCCCACCCCCAAGCACACACACACACACACGCGCGCACGCACGCACGCACGCACGCACGCACGCACGCACGCACGCACGCACGCACCCCCCCCACACACACACACCGCGCGCACGCACGCACGCACGCATGCACGCACCCCCACACACACACACACACCGCGCGCGCACGCACGCACGCACGCACCCCCCACACACACACACACACGCGCGCACGCACGCACGCACGCACCCCCGCCCCCCACACACAGACACACACGCGCGCACGCACGCACGCACGCACGCACCCCCCCACACACACACACCGCGCGCACGCGCGCACGCACGCACGCACCCCCCCCCCCCCACACACACACACACGCATGCCCCAAAGTGCGTTGTCTGTTAGGAGTGCTGTGGCCACGGTTCACTGTGGCCATGTCTGCATGTTCAGTTACTGATGCAAAAGAACGCAACCGCTGTAACGACATGCAGCTGTATCATAACAGCCTCTTCAGCCTCTTTGTCTACCCTCTCTTAATGAGCACCCCCTCCCCCCAGCCCCCGGTCATGTCTCTGTCTCTCTGCCTCTGTCTGTCTGTCTGTCTCTGTCTCTCTCTGTATCTCTGTCTGTCTGTCTGTCTGTCTGTCTGTCTGTCTGTCTGTCTCTCTCTCTCTCTCTCTCTGGCGCACACGCGCATGCACGCACGCACGCACGCACGCACGCACGCACGCACCACACACACACACACACACACACACACACACACACACACACACACACACAAACACACACACACTTTCTGTCTGTATGTCTCTCTCAGTCTCTGTCTGTCTGTCTTTCTGTCTCTGCCTGCCTGCCTGCCTGCCTGCCTGCCTGTCTCTCTCTCTCTCTCTCTCTCTCTCTCTCTCTCTCTCTCTCTCTCTCTCTCTCTCTAAGCGTAGGCTTTGGCATCAGTGTCTCGATGTGCGTATCGGCATGCCAGGCAGTACCATTGTGCTTGTTGCAACTCTGGCAGCTACCAGAACAGAGTAATGACAACAACAGCATTTTGGTTTCTCACCACGTCTTTGTTTACCAAACCCAACAACGCTGGTTGGCTTTGTGTTCGGCTCAGCTTCCAACATGTCGGTCTACCTGTCCGTCTGGGTACCACTAGTTTGTCTGAATGTCTGTTTGTCAAGCCTACCGGCCCTCTGTGCTCGTAGCTGCATACCCAATCTGTCTGTCTGATCGCTCGCCTGTCTGTTCGCCCAGGTGTGTCTGTCTATCGGTCTGTTTCCAAAGGTCCGATCAGTGTGTCTGATTGTCTGTCCGTCTGAATGTCCGCACACGCGTGTCTGTCTATCGGTCTGTGTCCGAAAATCCGATCAGTTTCTCTGATTGTCGGTCGGTCTGTCTGGCTGTCTGCCTACTCAACAGTTCCTGGCTGCATTTTCGTTCTTCTGGTCTGTCTAATCGCCCGTCTGTCTCTTGCTCTGCTTATGTTTGTCTGTCTGTCTACCTGCGCATCCGTATGTCTGTGTGTCCGTCCGTCCGTCAGTCTGTCTTCAACTCTGGTAGCATTGAGATGCAACATCACCAGCTGCATCCGGCGATGAGACGGACAAGTTTGTCATTTTAATATTTGGACACGTATTCATTATTTAAATTTGTTGAAGCA
>JABMCL010002408.1:155000-162500 GCA_018857735.1 Alviniconcha marisindica
GTGTATAACAATGGAAGTTGAACATAGAATTGCGAAGCAGTACAAATGCCACCACTGTTGCAGTTGCAAAAATTACCGGGGAAAGGGGATGAGGGTGGGGAAAAGTGTCTTTGCGTCGATTTTTGGCTGACCAGAAGATCGCGAGTTCGTGGAAAAAAATGTGTTTTGGGGCATCCTATAGCATGAGCAATAAGTTATTGTTTGTTGCCAGACACATTCTGACTACGGGCCTCCAAAAACGCATTTAAAGTTGGCAGTGTAAAATTCGCAAATTCACTGTCACCGCCTTCCATTGTGAAGAAAGTACGCGCCGGAAGTAAAAGCAGCCTAGGGACTTAAGCTATGCCGGGCAAAAGTTAAGGGACTTAACAACCCCGCCTGAACCGCCCAATAAGTGACTGTCCTGTAGCATATGTGGCCTGTATGTAGCTGTGGCCTGTGTATCTATGTGGCCTGTGTGTGGCTGTGGCCTGTGTATCTATGTGGCCTGTGTGTGGCTGTGGCCTGTGTATCTATGTGGCCTGTGTGTGGCTGTGGCCTGTGTATCTATGTGGCCTGTGTGTGTCTGTGGCCTGTGTATCTATGTGGCCTGTATGTGGCTCTATCTATGTGGCCTGTGTGACTGTGATAATGCACGTATCCTCCGCTGTCGAATTTAAACGTGATTACATCATAAAATCAATGCACGAACTATTGCCTAGTAAGCACTATTGCCTAGCTAAGCACTATTCTCGCTGTAATGGACATGTCCTTCCCTGTTGCATTTACCCATGAGGACATTACAGAACCAATGCACGGACTATTGCCTAGGTAAGCACCTTTTTCCCGGTAATGCACGTATCCTGCTGTGTTGCATTTACGCATGATTACATTATAAAATCAATGCACGGACTATTGCCTAGCCGACACTATTCTCACTGTGATGGGCGGGGACTGCCCCCCAGGGCCTATGCCTGCACTCTATGCGCATCTGCTGTAAGCGGTCGATACAAACCGCTAGTTTGTGTCGGGAAAAAAAATCATTTACGGAAGTGCATGCACTACAAAGAACATCATTGCAACGTAGCTAATGAAGCTTTCTTCTCCCCTTCTCCCCCCCTCCCCCCCTCCCGGTGTAGAAGACGATCGACGAAAACCTTTGGGACGATCTGGGTCTTCGGTGCCACGGAAACTATTAGACTCGGCGGAAGGCAATGGTCATTATGTCAGCTCTGTCCATCCTCGTTCTCAAAGGAACTGAACGGAAGAATGGATTTGAGGGAATTCCACCTCACCGACTGGTTTCCGATGAAAGACCTGGTAGCTAAATTAGATACCTTAATGCAACATCACCGTGGCTTTGACGTAACAACACGATCTAAAGGGTTATGAAGCGTTGCAAACACTGCCTGTGGGGACGCTAATTTGTAGTTCATGCACCATTTCCCAAAGCTCCATCATTATTCAGTGTCCAATGTCTCCTTCGAAACTAAGATCTTAGGCGCTTTTTTTTCTGCTAAATCTGGCAGGAAATGATTAATCTCCACTGCTGTTACCGTCATGAAAGAGGCCCAGATCTACCGTTGTCATCATGACACAGGTCCAGATCTAGCGTTGTCATCATGAAAGAGGCCCAGAGTTAGCGATGTCATCATGAAAGAGGCCCAGAGTTAGCGATGTCATCATGAAAGAGGCCCAGAGTTAGGGATGTCATCATGAAAGAGGCCCAGAGTTAGAGTTGTCATGAAAGAGGTGCAGAGTTAGGGATGCCATCATGAAAGAGACCCAGAGTTAGAGCTGTCATCATGAAAGAGGTGCAGAGTTAGGGATGCCATCATGAACGAGGCCCAGAGTTAGAGCTGTCATCATGAAAGAGGTGCAGAGTTAGGGATGCCATTATGAAAGAGGCCCAGAGTTAGCTCTGTCATCATGAAAGAGGTGCAGAGTTAGCGATGTCATCATGAAAGAGGCCCAGAGTTAGCGTTGTCATTATAAAAGAGGCCCAAATCTAGCGTTGTTATCAGGACTGAGGTCCATGAGAGAGAGAGAGAGAGAGAGAGAGAGAGAGAGAGAGAGAGAGAGAGAGAGAGAGAGAGAGAGAGAGAGAGAGAGAGAGAGAGAGAGACACGCACGCACGCACGCACGCACGCACGCACGCACACACACACACACACACACACACACACACACACACACACACACACACACACACACACACACACACACACACACACACACACACACACACACACACACACACACACACACACACAAAAGGAGAACAAAATAAAGGAGATACTACAAAGACGTGTGCACTCGTTTTCGCGTTTAGATCATTGTATAATGTATGGCCTGCTTGTGTGGCTACCGGCCCCGGGAGACTCTGCTGCCCGAAATGTCTGTGACACCGCTTCCACAAATAGATCTTTGTGTCTGTCGCCTTGACTCGTCTGTCTGCTGGACCCGGGGGAGACCGATAATGTCTGTGCGGTCGCGCCACCTATGATCTCATCTGCTCTATACTGGGTCCCTACTCACAAGCTTTTTGCGTGCCGTGTCTCAAGCCATGGGCGCTGCCATGTTGGATTGAGTTGGTTGTGTTGTTCTGAGCTGTTTCTCGCGTGACTATTTTGCGGGAAGTATCCATAAAACCGGACGACTCGCTGATGCCGATGTTCAAGGCAGTTCCTCATTCAATATCATGGGTCAGGGACCTTGTGACTGCATGCCAGTACTGAGGCTATTTGGTGGTGTGAGTGGTGAATGCCTTGCCGAACACAGCACCCGCCCGGTACTTTGGGTGAATTTGTTGGGTTTATTTCTTAAATGAAAACTCGCTCAACTGAGGCTGACAAGAGTTTGTTATTCCCGTTTAGAGATAGTCGAGTGCTACACGTGTTGGCAACGGTAAGAGTGGTCCGGGTGCATTAGTCGTTTGAATGTGGTGCACGTGCTGCGCATTAAGGGCAATGGTCATGGAGACAATGGTGAGAGTGGTATGGAGACAGGTCACTTGTGGCTGTGGTGACCGTGGTATGGAGACAGGTCACTTGTGGCTGTGGTGAGAGTGGTATGGAGACAGGTCACTTGTGGCTGTGGTGACAGTGGTATGGAGACAGGTCACTTGTGGCTGTGGTGACCGTGGTATGGAGACAGGTCACTTGTGGCTGTGGTGACCGTGGTATGGAGACAGGTCACTTGTGGCTGTGGTGACCGTGGTATGGAGACAGGTCACTTGTGGCTGTGGTGACCGTGGTATGGAGACAGGTCACTTGTGGCTGTGGTGACCGTGGTATGGAGACAGGTCACTTGTGGCTGTGGTGACCGTGGTATGGAGACAGGTCACTTGTGGCTGTGGTGACCGTGGTATGGAGACGGGTCACTTGTGGCTGTGGTGAGAGTGGTATGAAGACGGGTCACTTGTGGCTGTGGTGAGAGTTGTATGAAGACGGGTCACTTGTGGCTGTGGTGAGAGTGGTATGAAGACGGGTCACTTGTGGCTGTGGTTATGGTGGTATAAAGACGGGTCACTTGTGGCTGTGGTGAGAGTGGTATGAAGACGGGTCACTTGTGGTTATGCTGGTGAGAGTGGTATAGAGACAGGTCACTGGTGGTTATGATGGTGAGAGTGGTATGAAGACGGGTCACTTGTGGTTATGCTGGTGAGAGTGGTATGAAGACAGGTCACTTGTGGCTGTGGTGACCGTGGTATAGAGACAGGTCACTGGTGGTTATGATGGTGAGAGTGGTATGAAGACGGGTCACTTGTGGTTATGATGGTGAGAGTGGTATAGAGACAGGTCACTGGTGGTTACGATGGTGAGAGTGGTATAGAGACAGGTCACTGGTGGTTATGATGGTGAGAGTGGTATGAAGACGGGTCACTTGTGGCTGTGGTGAGAGTGGTATGGAGACAGGTCACTTGTGGCTGTGGTGAGAGTGGTATAGAGACAGCTCACCTGTGGCTGTGATGGTGAGAGTGGTATGGAGACAGGTCACTTGTAGCTATGATGGTGAGAGTGGTATGGAGACGGGTCACTTGTGGCTGTGGTGAGAGTGGTATGGAGATATGCCACTTGTGGCTGTGGTGAGAGTGGTATGGAGACTAGACAGGACACTTGTGGCTGTGTTGAGAGTGGTACGGAGACAGGTCACTTGTGGCGGTGATGATGAGAATGGTATGGAGACGGGTCACTTGTGGCTGTGTTGAGAGTGGTATGGAGACAGGTCACTTGTAGCTGTGATGGTGAGAGTGGTATGGAGACGGGTCACCTGTGGCTGTAGTGGTGAGAGTGGTATGGAGACGGATCCATCGTATGTGGCCGCTCGTTCTCGGGTGAAAAGCGGGGGGTGTTTCAATGTATACTGATGTGTAGATTATTGTACAGTCAGTCATCATGATGGTGATGATGATGGTGGTGATAGTTGTTAATTTGTAAATCATTCCAGACATACATGGGAAAGCCATGCTCATGGCACATAGCTGACTAGGGCAGTCTCTTTGCCAAATGATAAACACAGGCACACACACACACACACACACACACACACACACACACACACCACACACACACACACACACAACAAAAACACCAACAACAAAACACCACACATACACACACACCAACATACACACCACACACACACACGTACACACACACACACACACACACACATACACACACACACACACACACACACACACACACACACACACACACACACACACACACATACACACACACACACACACACACACACACACACACACACACACACACACACACACACACAGAGGCGAGAAGAGATTTGTTTTAGATTAAACCCTGCAGGAACGGGACATCATCGTAAATAGGCCACAGCCACAACCACCCCAGTTCAGAACAGAAAATTCAAACAAGCAAACAGAGAGAAAGAGACGGACGCCGATGATTCTGCGGTCACCTATGTGAAAACAGGCACGTCTTCAGTTGTCTGCGAAAAGCTGAGGAGGACTCAGACTCTCTTGTCTCGCGGAGTGTTGGAGAAAACCTGCAACCATTTCACTAAACCCGCAAACATGCGCCAATGTTGTTGTATCCTTGCTATGGCAAACACATGTTAATCGGCAAGTTGTACCCCTCCTCAGCAGACTTCCCGTTGCGAAACAAAGCCGAACAAAAACTGGCAAGCGGACTGTTACTCAGCCAAGAGATTGCTGCGAGCCAGGAGATTGCCTATCTGAATGTCGACCCGCCGCGCGCCCTTTGGTGACCCCGCCCCGTCAACCGTCACACCAGCACACTTGACTCCGTGGGAGAGAGACTGATGGTCGTCAGGACACCACTTGCAGCAGAAGATAACATTCCAAGGACAACGCTCTAAGCTGGGGTGATAGCTGGCTAAATGTCATCGCTGAGTTGCCTGTAACTGCTGGAGAGGGGCGATGAAAGCGGTGATGACGAGTCGAGCGGCAGGGATCCGCTTGGAGAATCAGCAGGGATAAATGTCACTTTGGCCCCCACGCCCCACCCCCCGCCCCTGCACGCGCTGCCCACGCGCTCAAGACCAAGATTGGTGTTCCAGTCTGCGATAGGGACTCAAGACTACGATAGAGATTTAAGTTTACAGTGGGTGTTCCAGTCTGCGATAGGGACTCAAGACTACGATAGAGATTTAAGTTTACAGTGGGTGTTCCAGTCTGCGATAGGGACTCAAGACTACGATAGAGATTTAAGTTTACAGTGGGTGTTCCAGTCTGCGATAGGGACTCAAGACTACGATAGAGATTTAAGTTTACAGTGGGTGTTCCAGTCTGCGATAGGGACTCAAGACTACGATAGAGATTTAAGTTTACAGTAGGTATTCAAGACTGACTAAAGACTCTGATAGTGATTCAAGACTATGATAGTGAGTCAAGTCTACGATGGGGATTCAAGACTTACGTATAAGGGATAGAAGACTACGATGCGGATTCAGGCTACAATATTGATTTAAAGCTAGGGAAGACGATATGATAGCAACGACAGACATTCAAGAATAGCAAAATGGTCAAGACCACAGTGGGGATTCAAGACTACGATACGACGAATCTAACTAATTGGGATTTAACAGCATTGGGGGGGCAAAAGAACGCTGATACAGACAAAGAAATAGACATTTTTGCATGCACAATGGAACAAAGAGCGCTGTGCCGACTCTGTTGTCAGCGGCAGTGTCTGTGTTGCTAAATGTTCCTGGCTCTGTCCTCAGCGGCAGTGTCTGTGTTGTCGGTGGCAGTGTCTGTGTTGTCAAATGTTCCTGGCTCTGTCCTCAGCGGCAGTGTCTGTGTTGCCAACTGTTCAGTCATGGCTCTGTTCTCAGCGGCAGTGTCTGTGTTGCCAACTGTTCAGTCCTGGCTGTTCTCAGCGGCAGTGTCTGTGTTGCCAACTGTTCAGTCCTGGCTCTGTTCTCAGCGGCAGTGTCTGTGTTGTCAGCGGCAGTGTCTGTGTTGCCAACTGTTCAGTCCTGGCTCTGTCCTCGGACGCAGTGTCTGTGTTGCCAACTGTTCAGTCCTGGCTCTGTCCTCAGCGGCAGTGTCTGTGTTGCCAGCTGTTCAGTCCTGGCTCTGTCCTCGGACGCAGTGTCTGTGTTGCCAACTGTTCAGTCCTGGCTCTGTCCTCGGACGCAGTGTCTGTGTTGCCAACTGTTCAGTCCTGGCTCTGTCCTCGGACGCAGTGTCTGTGTTGCCAGCTGTTCAGTCCTGGCTCTGTCCTCGGACGCAGTGTCTGTGTTGCCAGCTGTTCAGTCCTGGCTCTGTCCTCGGACGCAGTGTCTGTGTTGCCAACTGTTCAGTCCTGGCTCTGTCCTCGGACGCAGTGTCTGTGTTGCCAACTGTTCAGTCCTGGCTCTGTCCTCGGACGCAGTGTCTGTGTTGCCAACTGTTCAGTCCTGGCTCTGTCCTCGGACGCAGTGTCTGTGTTGCCAACTGTTCAGTCCTGGCTCTGTCCTCGGACGCAGTGTCTGTGTTGCCAACTGTTCAGTCCTGGCTCTGTCCTCGGACGCAGTGTCTGTGTTGCCAACTGTTCAGTCATGGCTCTGTCCTCGGACGCAGTGTCTGTGTTGCCAACTGTTCCCAACTCCTGGGTCACGCCGCCAGTGAGGAAAGGGTGCGTACACGTGTCGCCGTATGGAGGACAAGAGGGGCGAGCTTGGCGAGGGCAGCTTTGGGGATCAACAAACTTGGTTCTCTCTGCACGCACCGTGAACATGGGCAGGAAAATGAGAGGTGGTGGTGGTGGTGGGGGGGGGGGGGGGGGGAGGGGCACCCACTAGGAACAGATAGGAAAGACTACAATGTTGAACCCGGAAAGACAAACAAAGCACTTCTGAAGGTCTCATCGACAACGGAACGTGTCATCGCATGCATGGATGTTGCTAGAAGAAGCTATGACGGCAATGAGAGCAATGGCAATGTCTACAGCACGTCAAGGCTGGTGCCGAGTCTTCTTCAGCGGAAGGCGGATGGTGATGGATGTGGACAGGCACTGGCTTCTGCAGCAG
>JABMCL010002408.1:167500-175000 GCA_018857735.1 Alviniconcha marisindica
TGTGTGTGTGTGTGTGTGTGTGAGAGAGAGAGAGAGAGAGAGAGAGAGAGAGAGAGAGAGAGAGAGAGAGAGAGAGAATATCACACTAATCACATGACGCATCAGAGATGTTTTCGTCAGGACGCCTGTTTTTCTGTCGGAGAGAATTTACGGACACACCGTTCCACATGCTATGATTCCCTAAGTAAACACACAATTGTAGTCAGCTGCGTAATGTCACAGGTACATCTGTCTTAACCCTAACATTTTGTCAGTTTGTTTTTGATGGAAAGAATCAACTTTACAAAATGACAAAATTGTGCTGTTGTATGCAATACAATTTTCATAACAAAGCTGAATTGAGTTATCCTATACACTTCATATTCGCCGACATTGTCTAGAGTTCTTCGCTAGTGTCCCGTTCTCCGAAAGCTCAATGGATAGAGTTCCACGTGGCTGACACCTCGTTCATTGCTTATTGCCGACGAATATGTTGCTCAGTTTCAGTAAACTCGGTGAACATGATAATAACTTTATCGAGTCGAATATTAAGCCAGCGCTTTTGGCCGTGTAAGCTACTTGGGATAGAGGGAGTCAGCTTGGGCAATAAAAGGTATTGATTAAAACAACAGTAAGCCGGCTGTCCTGTGTGTTTAATCGGGCTGGGCATCGTGTTCAAAGGCCTGCGACGTATGTCATGTCCAGATGGTCAATGGACATTGTGACGGTCACGACACACGCTCCTTCAGTTCAAACCATGCAGTGTGTAAAGGTCCGCCTTGCTCGTCTTGTCGCTAATATGTCAGCCCGACAAGGTTCACATCATCATCGCTTACCTTCCGCCCGCTCCTTTTTTTCGGGGCTACAGCCGGGCTGGTCTATCTTGTGAATTAAAATGGTGCTACCTTGTGCTCTCGCTCATGCTGTAAACGAAGTGAATAACCATGCAGCCGCTCGTTGAGTGACCATGCAGCTACTCACTGAGTAACCATGCAGCTACTCACTGAGTAACCATGCAGCTACTCACTGAGTAACCATGCAGCTACTCACTGAGTAACCATGCAGCTACTCATGGAGTAACCATGCAGCTACTCACTGAGTAACCATGCAGCTACTCACTGAGTAACCATGCAGCTACTCACAGAGTAACCATGCAGCTACTCATGGAGTAACCATGCAGCCACTCATTGAGTAACTATGCAGCCACTTGTTGAGTAACCATGCAGCCACTCATGGAGTAACTAAGCAGCCACTCATTAACTATGCAGCCACTTGTTGAGTAACCATGCAGCTACTCATTAACTATGCAGCCACTTGTTGAGTAACCATGCAGCTACTCATTGAGTGACCATGCAGCCACTTGTTGAGTATCCATGAAGCCACTCATTGAGTAATCATGAAGCCAGGGGTTGAGTAACTAACCACACAGCCACTGGTTGAGTAACTGGTCACACAGCCCCTGGTTGAGTAACTAATCATACGCCACTGGTTAACTAACCATACATCCACTGGTTGTGTAACTAACCATACAGCCGCTGGTTGTGTAACTAACCATACAGCCACTGGTTGTGTAACTAACCATACAGCCGCTGGTTGAGTAACTAACCATACAGCCACTGGCTGAGTAACTAACCATACAGCCACTGGTTGAGTAACTAATCATACGCCACTGGTTGTGTAACTAACCATACATCCACTGGTTGAGTAACTAACCATACAGCCACTGGTTGAGTAACTAACCATACAGCCACTGGTTGAGTAACTAACCATACAGCCACTGGTTGTGTAACTAACCATACAGACACTGGTTGAGTAACTAACCATACAGACACTGGTTGTGTAACTAACCGTGCCGCCTCTCGTTGCGTGTTCTTGCACCGAGGCGATCAGACTGTACCGTCAGGAAATGTGTGGACAGACATCGCCATCATTGGGCACACCAAGGCTACACAAAATAGACTTGTGTTGGCTCAGCTTACCAGCCTGCGAGATTGTGTCACTGCGACTCCTTGCTGCTAATACAGAAAACACGGAGTTACACCTCTTTGTGAATTACACTAAAAATTGAGTTACCTCGATGTTCTAATCGAAGGCTCACACTGTTGCATGTTTTCCACGAAGATCCATAATGCATTCTTGCATTGTTGGGCGTTCACTGGCCTCACCTCTTACTGGCCACTGGCCCTGCTGCTCTCCCCGGCTTCCTGGACAGCTAATCGGATTATTTCCCTTTGTAGCTATCTCCCCTGACGTTCCCGGCGATGGCCTCTTTGTTCGTGACGGCGATGGCCTCTTTGTTCACTTCTCCCGACGATACACATTTTTTTCTTTTCTTTCTGTCATGACGTTGAATCTACGTTAGTAACAGGTGGTGGGGTTTTTTTTAACGGCCAAAGTCAAACGTTGGTTTAACATTTTCCTTCTAATTATAAACTAACCTTACCATTCTACCACGGTCTTATTAGACGGTACTCAAACCTTTCGGAGGCGCTGACATTGTCAGTGGACCGATGCGGAGATAAGGAGTGCCCCATTCAGTGGCTTAACCGAGTACTGCACAGTCTGCAGGAAGGGTGCCGGAAAGCGAAGATTGGAGAGAGTACACGCAGACGGTCCCCCCCCCCAGCTGTTCCTGACCTACAGCCTACACTATATGCGACTATGAAAGCTTCTCCAAATGTAGTCCTCTTTTAAAGCAACAGACAAATCTCGCAGAGACTTCAGCGTACAACGTACCCTTCTCTGTTTAGGGAGTTGACTTAAGCAGCACGAAAATCACACAGAAACCTGCTCGTCGAAAAGGATTTCTTTTTCGATAGCGAAAACCTTCGGCGATGTTGAAGTCGCGCAAAGACTTCAACCTGCAACAATTCTCCGTTCATTGAAATCGTCTTTACCAACGCAACAATCATTCTCACACTATAGGACATCCGGCCAGAAAGAGAAAAAATTAAACAAGAAAACAACCAGCAATAAAAGTGCCAGGGATTAGTGTGTGTTTTATGCTGCTGCGGTCTGACTCGTACTCCTGCACTATAACTGTTCACGACGATCAGCACAGTACAGTAATGGGTGGATTCATTGGTAAACCAAGAGGCATTCGTTCTTTGGAGAATTAACAGTACGTTGATTTGCACCAGTGATGTTTGTTGTTTGGATGTAGGTGAACAGGGTATCTGCTGAAAAGAGAGAGAGAGAGAGAGAGAGAGAGAGAGAGAGAGAGAGAGAGAGAGAGAGAGAGAGAGAATGAATGAATGAATGAATAAACTTTATTTTACGAAGGTAGTGGAGAAGACTCGGGGTCTTTTTACATCCAGCCCTCGCCCATGAGGGAAACTACTATTAACTAAGGATACAATGAGCTACAGTATGTTGAGAGAGAGACAGACAGACAGACAGACAGAGACAGAGACAGAGACAGACAGAGGGGAGAGACAGACAGACAGACAGACAGACAGAGACAGAGAGACAGAGAGATACAGAGAGACAGAGACAGAGACAGAGAGAGACAGAGATAGAGTCAGAGACAGAGACAGACAGACAGACAGACAGAGACAATATCCAACATTTCCTTGATGAGACTTGTTTACTACAATTGTAAATTTCTCCGCATGCGGGTTGTATCAGTATCAGCTCTCTCTCTCTCTCTCTCTCTCTCTCTCTCTCTCTCTCTCTCTCTCTCTCTCTCTCTCTCTCTCTCACCACACACACACACACACACACACACACACACACACACACACACACACACACACACACACACACACACACAATAACAGCTCCACACGAGACAACACGACCTCGTCAAACGGTGACAAGTCAGTGGCCTTAAAACTAGGACGTAGTGACCTAATTCTGTCTTCCTCCGCATCAGCTTCTGACCTTAGCTCGGTCACACATTCGGCCCGTTTTTTCCCTCCGACTGCAGACAGAGTACAGCGCGTCTAGCATCGAACCCCGGGCCTGCGCTAGCTGTGCGGAGATGTGACGAGGCCACTTTGCTCCTCTCGTAATCACGATGAGCTGCCTCCCAGCTTTCGTTCCGCAGCCAGCATCACGGATCCTGCGGAGCAGGCGATAAATGCCTTCGTTGTACGTGGCTGTCTGTCTGAAGGATGTATCTAGCAACATCTATCTACACCGACGCGCAGCGCTACCTTCAGCTTACCAGTACATGTGTTTCAAATCCAATTTTATATTCCATATCACTTTATCAATAATTTGTCTTATGACATCACAGCAAGCAAGCACAGAAGCATGACTGTGTGCCTGGTATAACAGAAAGAAATAGATATGTAGCAAAGTAAACAACTAACACTTACGTTATCGTCAACAAATAGACAAACATCGCTCTCGACAAATCTTTATACATCAGCCTTAAGTAGCCTGCCCACCTCACGGAGGTCCCAGATCCCGAAAATCTGCTGGAGACCAAATGACATTTTAACATACATGCATTCATACATACACAGCGAGCGAGCGAGCGAGAGAGAGAGAGAGAGAGAGAGAGAGAGAGAGAGAGAGAGAGAGAGAGAGAGAGAGAGAGAGAGATGTTTAAATGCATATTCATTTCCTACATTATCGCAACTGCCAGAATTCTCTATTGAAAATTTGCAAGTCGACCATTACAAAAACATTAAATATTGTTTGCAGTATCACAATCATGACAATGGCTACAGCTACAATCATCCATACAATGTTACAAAAAATCTGAAACAAAGATGACTGCTAGTGTTCTAAAACAAGATCCCGAAACACGAATGCTAGCGTTCTAAAACACAAGAACCTGAAACACGAATGCTAGCGTTCTAAAACACAAAAACCTGAAACAAGGATGACACCTATTTGATTACACGTCATTGTCGTGCCAACGTTCTTCCAAACACTGGACACAAACACACAGTTTGACTATTGTTTAACTTATTTTGTCGCTTGAAAAAGGGCTTGCCCGAAAATTCGCAGGTTGTGTATTGTGATACTAAACAAGCGTTCTATTTAACCTTTTATGTATTCGGATCTCATAAAATGTTACATTTGAAATTCATCATTCTACAAAATGCTGGGTCACGTTAATTATTAACGGTTGCTTTGTTTTCAAAAGAAGAACCTTGGGATTTGAACCCACTGCAATCCAGTACGTTTGCGTGAGATGTCATTTTGTCAGTGCATACAGTGACAGTGCGCTGCGTTAAACGGTCCAACAACAAACCAACAAAGAGGTGTTTTCTGCACCCCATATATCCCACGTGATGTACCTAGCTCTCTATGTCGTAACAAGTGCTCCCTCGACCTACTGCACACGTCATCAACGATGCGAGGTCAGAACGCGTACCGCACAAGCGTACAGCAGCTACAGGCTGACCGTGCAACTTAAAGAGTGTCGTAGGCACCATGATCAGATTCGACACTGTCTTTCTTTGTCTGTCGAGGTGGATGCGGTCACGAGCTCTTGGTCTTCGAACGGCTGCCCGGAGAAGTGCCACGGAAAGACGCCATTGTGTCTGGGCATCTCCCGTTTTTGCACGTGCAAGAAAGTTCGTAAATATCGATTTGTAGATTGGTGCCTGCGTGTCACAAAGAGACGACTTGCAGCTTAGACTGTGGGGTAGGATCTAGGCTACCGTCAGTCCGTCTCATCTGCCACACTAAAATAAAGTCAACCTCTTGATTACGACACGCTGAAATAAAGTCGACTCAATATTTTCTGACACTCTGAAACCAGGTCAATCCTTTGGCATGAAAAGTCACGCTTAAATCAGGACAATCTTTTGGCATAAAAGTCATGCTGAAATCAAGTCACATAAAAAGTCACGTTGAAATTAAGTCAGTCTTTTGACATAAAAAGTCACGTTGAAGCCAAGTCAATCCTTTGACATAAAAAGTCACGTTGAATTAGGTCAATCCTTTGACATAAAAAGTCACGTTGAATGAGGTCACTCCTTTGACATAAAAAGTCACGCTGAATCAGGTCAATCCTTTGACATAAAAGTCACCTTGAAACAGGTCAGTCCTTTGACATGAAAAGCAATGCTTAATCAGGTCAATCCTTTGACTTAAAAAGACATGCTAAAATAAAGTCCGCCCTTTGGTTAATGACACGCTGAAATCAAATAAACCATTTAACATAAGTCACGCTAAAACTAGGTCAATACTTTGACATAAGTCACGGTGAAATGAGGTCAACACTGACATAAGTCAAGCTGAAATGAGGTCAACAGTTTGAGTAAGTCACACTTAAATGAGGTCAACACTTTAACACAAGTCACGCTGAAATTAGATCAACATTTTGAGATAAGTCACACCGAACTAAGGTCAATCATTTGACATAGTTCATGTTGAAATAAGGTCAACCCTTTGACGTAATTAAGTTACGTTAAAAGGTTAGCCCACTGACATAGATCACGCTGAAATCAGGTCAAACGTTCGACATAAATCACTCTTAAGTCAGGTCAAACCCTTTGACATAGGTCACGCTGAAATCAGATCAGCCGTTTAAGATAAGTCACACTGAAATCAAGTCAGACCTTTGACATAAGTCACACTAAAATCAGGTCAACCTTTGACCTAAGCACGCTGAAATCAGGTCAATCGTTTGTGGGACTGAAAGCCGCAGTGAAATCAGGTCGACTCTTCATACCGATACAAGTGACGCTGAAGGAGAGCCAACCATTTGCGTGCATTAAGCCGGGTTAAAGTAAGGCGGGCTGTTTTTGCCAGTGTAAGTCAGACTAAGATGAGGCTTAAGCCCTTTATGTGGGTGTTACTGACGTCACAAGTAGGTCGTCCCTTGAGGCCGATGTATGCGACTCTGAAAGTAGGTCAGTCCCCTCAAAGACCCGGCCCGGATTATGAGACATCTGCCAGGAACTCAGTGACGTCGATACCCCCATGGGCGAAATGGAATTGGTCACGAGAAACAGACCACTGTCTGCTGTGTTCACCCCGTGTCGTGGCAATCAGTATACAAGCCCTGCCCTACCTACTTCATTCTGTACTTAGTTCGCGAAATTCCCTTTTCAGGTGGCCAGACTGTCTCGGGTGTTGTCTAGTCAGTCCTCGGCTGATCGTGCACGGCCATATATCCATTTTATGAGCCAGACGAAAAGGGACGAAGTCATTAGCAGCCAGACAACGTTGTCTGAAAACACAAAACGTTAGGACTATCTTACTGCCGATTATTTTACAACTAAAATACTTTTGCTCCGGTCAAAAGACACCGGCATACATGTACACACGTAACACAATCTGAAACAAATTGACTGCCAGCGTTCAGGAAAAATGATGAAAAACCCCAAAAGGTTAAAATTAAAACACGTTTCAGTTTAATATTTAAAAAACAGTTGCTTTTGCTTTTCTCATAAAACGCTCTTCTTCTTTTTTTCTTCTTTTTTTCTTTTTTTTTCTTTTTTTCTTCTTTTTCTTTTCTTCTTTTTTTTCTTTTCATTTTTCTTCTTCTTTCTTAAGAAACCAGTTTCCAACACGTCACAGAGCGGTAAAAGCAATGAAAGACGAGGGATTGAG
>JABMCL010002408.1:177500-285000 GCA_018857735.1 Alviniconcha marisindica
ATCGATTGCTAATTAGCTTTTAACGCCCAGTCAGCCATGACGGTTATATCAGGGCGAAGAGAGAGAGAGAGAGAGAGAGAGAGAGAGAGAGAGAGGAGAGAGAGAGAGGCTAACCATTTGTTAGAGGTCTGTCTACAAGCTAAACAGTATCACGATGCGCACGTGCTCTATGTTAGGGGGTGCGCACAGTATGCAGCGCGAGCTACTTTGGTGCAATAACAGGTACACAGGATGTTTCTCGCCACAAGACCGGTAACTCCTGAAGGCAAAACCCACAAAGGTGTGGGAGGAAAATCGCTTCCGTTTTTTTCTGTTTCTGTTTTTGACAATGGCAGGCGGCCGGATTGCCGAGGGCAGACAAAACAGATGGTGAACTGTGTAAATTCCCCTTGCGTAAGAATTCCGGTATTTACGGCAGCATTACGTCCCGTTTTAGAACCTAGGCCTGACGAGACATTTTTTGCTCGATTGTTTGCAGAGAAAATTATGAAGTTAAGGAATGGCCAGCTGTAAGCGTGAGGTTGAGTAAACTAGAATTATGTATGTAGTACAGAGGAACAAAGAGTACGACAAATGAAACCCTCAGATGCATGGTACAGATTTTCTGCTGGAGATGCAGACTGACGGGTAAGTCTTGAACGGCCCTTGTTTTCATTCAGTAATATCCTAAAGCGCCATCGCACTAAAACAGAATCCATCAATCCATGAATGTGACCGACATTTTGGCGTTTTCTTCCATTTCTGAATCCAAACCACACGTAAAACGTCTATTCAGTTTGAAGCAGTATATAGCATATTTTCTAGTCTGTAAGCCCACCCCCCCCCCCCCCCCCAACCCCCACCTCCCTCCCTTTTCCCCGTTACTCGCTCGCTCGCCCCCCCCCCCCCCCCCCCCCTCTCTCTCTCTCTCTCGCCCCGTCGCTATTCTCTTTATTTCTCTCTCTAGCTCTCTCACCCCCCCCCCCCTCTCTTTCCTCCCTCCCCCCGCCCGCCTCTGCTGTCACTAATGTACTGATGTCATTAACCCCAAAGGCCGTTGTCGTGATGCTCACTGCCGTTCGGTCTCCCTGTTCATTGATCTTAATCCCACAGTCCGTCACTTTTATCTCACCCTCTGGTTCCCACCCCACCCCCCTACCCCACCCCTACCCCCACATCCACCCCTACCCCCACCCCTACCCCCACCTCCACCCCCTACCCCAACCCCTACCCCCCCCTCCTACCCCCACCCCCTACCCCCACCCCCACCTCCACCCCCTACCCCAACCCCCAACCCCCTACCCCACCCCCCAACCCCCTACCCCACCCCACCTCCCACCCCCTACCCACCCCACCCCACCCCCTCCACCCCCTACCCCACCTCCACCCCCTCACCTCCACCCCCCACCCCACCCCCTCCCCACCTCCCCGACACTTCATGGCCCCTGCAAATTTGGCGACACTTCATGGCCCAGCATTTCTCGGACCGACACCCCTTTATGGCCCACTGCATATTCTCGGGGCGACACTTCATGGCCCACTGCATATTCTCGGGACGACACTTCATGGCCCAATGCATGTTCTCGGGACGACACTTCATGGCCCACTGCATATTCTCGGGACGACACTTCATGGCCCATGCATGTTCTCGGGACGACACTTCATGGCCCACTGCATATTCTCGGGACGACAGTCCATGGCCCACTGCATGTTCTCGGGACGACAGTCCATGGCCCACTGCATGTTCTCGGGACGACACTTCATGGCCCACTGCATATTCTCGGGACGACACTTCATGGCCCAACTGCATGTTCTCGGGACGACACTTCATGGCCCACTGCATATTCTCGGGACGACACTTCATGGCCCACTGCATATTCTCGGGACGACACTTCATGGCCCAATGCATGTTCTCGGGACGACACTTCATGGCCCACTGCATATTCTCGGGACGACACTTCATGGCCCAATGCATGTTCTCGGGACGACACTTCATGGCCCACTGCATATTCTCGGGACGACAGTCCATGGCCCACTGCATGTTCTCGGGACGACAGTCCATGGCCCACTGCATGTTCTCGGGACGACACTTCATGGCCCACTGCATATGCTCGGGACGACACTTCATGGCCCAATGCATGTTCTCGGGACGACACTTCATGGCCCACTGCATATTCTCGGGACGACACTTCATGGCCCACTGCATATTCTCGGGACGACACTTCATGGCCCAATGCATGTTCTCGGGACGACACTTCATGGCCCACTGCATATTCTCGGGACGACATTCATGGCCCATGCATGTTCTCGGGACGACACTTCCCATGGCCCAACTGCATGTTCTCGGGACGACAGTCCATGGCCCACTGCATGTTCTCGGGACGACAGTCCATGGCCCACTGCATGTTCTAAGAGGACGACAAAAAAGGAAGGCACAAGGGAAAGGGGAAGAAGAATTAAAAGGATTGAGAAGAAGCATGAATAAAAAGGATTTTAGAAGAAGAGGATACAACAGAAGAAGAAGAAATTAGGCTCAGTAAATTTAACGCCCAGTAATTTTGTCATATGACGCCGAAGAAAAAGAAACATAAAAAAGGACATATGACAACAGAATAAAAAGAAAAAAAAAAGGACAAAGACAACAGCAATAACTACAAGATAAACAAGAGCAGAGCAGGAACGGGCCATGAAACACGAATCAGCAGCAGAAGATGTAGTTTCGAGCGTCATTTCGCACACGTTCTTTTAGTTCCCTGTCTGAAATATTTTAGGTTCGTCATGTATGTGTCGGCAGCTGCTGTTCTCTCCGCTGACTGAGAACAGACACCTTATCTCTCTGCTTTCTTCGCTGAGGCCAAGTTAGCCCGTGTACAGTTTGAAGCGAGCTGGCTGTCTTGTCCAAAGCAACGGCCGGCGCTCTTCAAATAGCTGTGAATGTCACGGTGCAATCTCACACACTGGAGCTAAATTCTTACTTCTCTCAGCATGTCGATCTTCAGAGCACATTTTCTTGAAGCCGCCTCGTCTGGACTTTGTCGCGCTTTGTTCAGAAAGGCAGGGGCAGACTGTGACCTTTCTGGCTTCACGTCTTGTGTTCGGAAACTACGTTTCTACTTCCCGACGTTCACTTGACTTTCCTATGCCGTCTGCATCGAGAGAGAGCATTCCAGCTGACGCGGTCAGCGTGGGTCTGTTCTTTTTGTCTCGAAAGACAAGGCCGGCACTGGCCTGTGTCTTTGTACAATGTATCAAAACCAACATAAGTTGTCTGTTATTAAATGTGCTGGGCATAAAAATGAACACAATTCCTGTGCATGTTTTCTAGTGGATTATATATCCAAACCGACATCAGTATAGTGTGTTTTTAAAAGTACTATCAAAATCAACACAGTTCGTGTTGTTGTTGTTGTTATACCTATACGTAGCTACGATTTATCAACGTAATCACAATTACGTCAGAAATGGGACACTGAAGAAAACAATTCAGTTCAAATCCTTCAAAGCAGTAGACTGATTTGTTGTTATGCAGCGCACAGTTGGTCCGATAGGGACACACACACACACACACACACAACACACACACACACACACACACACTCGCTTCAAAGCTCTCTCGATGCAGACGGCATAGGAAAGTCAAGTGAACTTCGGGAAGTAGAAACGTAGTTTCCAAACACAACACGTGAAGCCAGAAAGGTCACAGTCTGCCCCTGCCTTTCTGAACAAAGCGCGACAAAGTCCAGACGAGGCGGCTTAAAGAATATATTCCACAAGGCTTTATTAAATACAGCGCTAGTACGTGAAGCACATAGTCACTTAGATAAACAATTCTCTCTCTCTCTCTCTCTCTCTCTCTCTCTCTCTCTCTCTCTCTCTCTCTCTCTCTCTCTCTCTCTCTCTCTCTCAAATTCTATGTTTGAACGGAGGTTTCAGAAAACGCTGGATGCTAACTAATGATTCACAGGGGCATTAAGAAACTGTTTTTCATGGACACGAATTAAACATGGTTTGCATGGACATGAAAGTATGGTTTACATGGACATGAAAGTATGGTTCATGTGGACATGAAAATGCGGTTTACGTGGACATGAACGTGGTTTAGATGGACATGAATTGTGGTTTACGTGGACCTGAAGGTATTGTTTACCTAGACATGAAGACCTGATTTACAAGAATATGAAAGTATGATTTGTGCGAACCTTACATTATGTGGAGTGATTTACAGGGATTTTAAAATATCATATCCGCAAACATTACATTGTACGCGCATTAAAGTATGATTTGCAGGCACATTAAAACATGTCTGCGGACATAAAAGCATGATTTGCAAAGATATTAAACCATAAATGCGGACACGAAAGTACGATTTTCGTGGACATTGACGAGTGGTTAATGTGGCCATAAAAGCGTAATTTGCGCAGATGTTTGAAAGCATGGTTTATTTTGAAATGTCAGGGTTCGTGACTTATACGTATGAGGTAATGAAAGGTGATTAAGATCAGTCACGCCTGAAGTTAATCAACTATATTGATTTAGAGAGCTTTCTTGTAGAAAAGGAGCTTATATGGGTCAGAGAGTCTGGAATAAATATGACTGCTGTCTGGGATCAGTTAAAGGCACGCCAGACATCACAAATCAACAAACACGTAAAATATAAAATAAAATAAACCTAAAAACAACAAATTAATTACCATGAAAGCAGATTAATGAGCAAATCCATAAATCAACTGTTAGCACTTTCTACTCCCTTTCTTTGCTTGTTTGTTGTACGAGTATGTGTTTGATGTATGTGTATGTATGTTTTGCTTTACGCTTGTGTATGGATTGATTCTGCAGATTTGACACGAGAAAGTGTATACTTAGGAGAACATCCAAACACAAAAAGGTTCAAACGAACGCTTATTTATTTTAACACGGATACACAGGATGCAAATTTTCGGGGAAATCCCCTTTATCAAGCCACAAAAGAAGAGTTTTGGAATGGGTATTTGCTTATTGCAGAATCTGCTCATCCTGAGGTGACACTGTGTGGCTGATAGGACCGTAAAATCCAGCTGTTAACTAATGTCTTAATGGGAATTGGGGTGGCTTTGCCGGGGGCAGTGACTGAGAGAAGCTGTATCAGGCTAACCAGCAGTAAATGCTCCCAGAGCTCCGGAGCGACTGCGGCTACTGTTAGAGTAGCTGAGATGAACCTGTCGGTCACACGTCAAGGTATTGGGGCCAATAGCTGCTGAAGGGGATCAATTAGTATGCCAAGTATGCCAGCTAAACTGCTGCTGGACATCTTGTAGCCACAGTCCAAGATAGGTCACGGTTGTTATGCGAGCTCAGGACTGGCCGAGTAATCCACCGGCTGGTCGATCCAGAAAATAACTCGTCAACACATGATTCTGCGAGCCTCGTTTAAGTTGCTGCGAAGTTGTCTTTTCTGGTCATCCGAAGAGAAATTATTAAAAGCTGAGGACAAATGCCCCAGTTCCCCCTTCTCACCCATATTCCAGCAATAGAAGGAGGTGATGATGACAAAGAAGGAGAAGGAAGAGTAGAAGACAAGGAAGACAACGTGGGGAGAAAACAACAAAAGAAAGCGTAGCTTGATTCTATGCATTTCCGCAGCATTGCTGCCGATTATTTTGAACAGAATACGATGAGAACTGATGTAGTAGCTAATGACCAATCCACATCTGTCACTTCCCCATCCAAAGAAACAAAGAAGAGAAAAGACAGTCCCAGCGCAGACGGTCCCGTACACTAGTCGCCGCCAAGCTGCTAGCGTCTTCTGAGCCAGATCTGAAGAACTGTGACAATGGAAGCTGCCAAGTGACAAGACAGCTCTGACAAGTTCGACGATATCACGACAGACGTGCATAGGCCAAGGTAATGATTTTCTTCTTACCCTGTTATTTTCTGTATTGGCTTATCCTACCCCCTCCCTCTGCCCTTTACTGTGGCAGTTTGGAGAAGGCATCGCCGCTTCCTTTAGCTAGTCAAATATCTTCCTGTGGCAGAGATAACCCCTCATTCTGCGGAAATTCACATCGTCCTTGGTTCCTTTGAAGTCTTCTGTAAGTTTGTTTCAGCTTTCATAGGCAGGATTTTTCTATTCTCTGGAAGTTTCACACTTCCCGCATGGAAAAGGACTCTCTCTCTCTCTCTCTCTCTCTCTCTCTCTCTCTCTCTCTCTCTCTCTCTCTCTCTCTCTCTCTCTCTCTTCGTTTGGGAGAAAACTATGTTAAATCAAGATGTGCATACAGAAAATTGTTGACTGAGAAAAAAAAAATCTTTCAAAAGAAAAAAGGCTCAATCTCTTGCTGATAGTATTGATGACCCAAAACAATTCTGGAAAGAGGTAAAAGCATGCATTGGATTCGGCAGAAAACAGAACGTCGAAAATAAGATTACGAAAGATCAGTGGCTTGAGCATTTTATGACAGTCTTTAACTCTGGAAATAACGATAGGGAATCAGATGTTGAGAAGTGGGAAAAGAGCAGTGAGCAACATTTTCCAAACATCGAAAGTCTAGACTGTCCAATATCCGAGGAAGAAGTGACCTGAATCAATCCGTACGCTGAAGCAGGGGAAAGCAAGTGGACTAGATAACGTGTTAGCAGAAATGTTGAAATCAGCTGGAGTTCTACTAACTCCTTTCCTTACTGAATGCTGTAACGAAATCTTTAAAAGTGGTTCCTACCCAGATACGTGGACCAGAGCTGTCATTGTGCCCATATACAAGGAAAGGGGACACCGGGGCTACAGATAACTACCGAGGGATTTCGTTACTAAGCCTCTTAGGGAAGTGTTATACTACCATTCTGAATAAGAGATTATACGAGTGGTTGGAAGATAATAACAAAACTGCAGAAACGCGAGCAGGTTTCAGAAAAAGATACTCGACCACAGATCACGTTTTTACATTATACGCCATTACACAAAAAATATTTGTCTAGACCAGGCGGAAAACTGTATGTTGCTTTCATAGACCTGAGAAAAGCATTCGATTCGGTCAGGCGGGACACGCTATTAAACATGGTATGTAGTGCTGGTATCTCTAACACCTTTATCAATGCAGTGAAAGCCATTTACGGTAAAGTTTTATCGTGTGTGAGGGTGAATGGTGAATTTACCGATATGTTCGACTGTCCTCAAGGTCTCAGGCAAGGATGTGTGTTGAGCCCACGCTGTTTTCTATTGTAATTAATGAAATCGCAACAAGCGTGGCAAACGAAAGAAAGCACGGTATACAGCTGCTCCCTGGTTTGGTCGAGCTTTTCATTTTGCTCTTCGCTGATGACCTGGCACTCCTGTCATGTTCGCCACATGGACTCCAAGTACAACTTGACTGTGTGCATAGATTATGTATGGAGCTTGGGTTGAAGATAAATACTGAAAAATCTAAGATTATGGTTTTCAGAAAGGGCGGCTTCCTTGGGAGGTATGAACAGTGGTCGATTGATGGAAATCAGCTGGAAGTGGTAAATAAGTACGTGTATTTAGGTTTTACTTTCACAACGTAGATGAGCTTACAGGAAAGCGCCAAACAGCTGGCTTTGAAAGGTAAAAGTGCCCTATTCGATGTTTTAAGGCTACACAGCCGATTGGAACAAATGACTCGCAACACCTTTTTCAAGATATTTGATTCAAAAATCCAGCCCATTATTTTGTACTCTAGCGAAGTGTGGGGAGTACTTGTAAAGGATAACAATCCGACTGAAAGTGTACATCTCTTTGCCTGCAAGAGATTTCTCATCGTGGCAGCCCGCACACCAAACAAAATGGTGTATGGCGAGCTTGGTCGGCACCCTTTGCAGATCAGTTGTTACATCAGAGCAATCAAGTACTGGTTTCGTTTATTGAAGATGGATTCTGAGCGCCTGCCAAACCAAGCTTATCGCATGCTGATGAATCTTGACAGTAACGGTAAATGCAACTGGGCCTCAAGCATTAGGTCAGTGTTACAATCTCTTGGTTTTGGCTACGTTTGGTTAGCTCAAGGTGTCACAAGAGAAAACTGTTTTCTGCGCGTGTTTAAACAAAGACTTACAGATGTGTTCAGACAGTACTGGATGGCCGGTATTAATTCTAGTGACCGTTTTACCCAGTATCGCAAGTTTAAATCTGTGCTGGAACCAGAGAAATATCTTGACAGCATCCGACAAAAGTGCTTTAGAGATGCACTCATCAGGTTCAGACTAGGTATAAGCGATATAAATGTTCACAAAAACCGATACAAAGCAAGTGATCTTCCTACTGGGAATGACTGTCCTTTCTGTCCAGGAGTAGAAGAGAACGAGTGCCATTTGTGCTTCAACTGTTCTATGTATAATGATATTAGACCCAACGTAATGAAAAACATAGAACCATATCAAGAGTCAGCACAGCTGGCGAGGCTCATGTATTCTAGGGATGACGGGACAATAAGAAAGATAGCATGGTATATGTTCACGGCTTTTGAATTGAGAAAACGTGCAGTGGACTCAATGGGACAGTGAAACTAAGTGTTGGATTAGTCAGACACGGCCGTGTCGTGGAAGCGATTGTGGGTATACTATATTCCATGTACATGTGTGTGTGTGTGTGTGTGTGTGTGTGTGTGTGTGTGTGAGAGAGAGAGAGAGAGAGAGAGAGAGAGAGAGAGGAGAGGGAGAGGATGACGAGAGGAGAGTAGAGGAGAGATGTGTGTGTGTGTGTGTGTGTGTGTGTGTGTGTGTGTGTGTGTGTGTGTGCGGCGTGTGTGTGTGTGGTGTGTGTGTGTGTGTGTGTGGTGTGTGTGTGTGTGTGTGGTGTGTGTGTGTGTGTGTGGTGTGGTGTGTGTGTGGTGTGTGTGTTGGGTGTGTGTGTGTGTGTGTGTGTGTGTGTGTGTGTGTGTGTACGGTGGTGTGTGTGTGTGTGTGTGTGTGTGTATGTACGGTGGTGTGTGTGTGTTGTGTGTGTGTGTGTGTGTGTGTGTGTGTGTGTGTGTGCGCGCGCTAGCGCGCATGCGCCCCCAGGCGCAACACGACTGTAATACAAAATGTGAAAATGTACACATATTGATAACTATTGTTACCCCTATGAGACTGGGCAGATGGCCTGAAATCATTAAAGAACTGTCATTGTCATTGTCTCTTCGTTTTGGAGTTTTCTCTCTTCCCATCGCAGGAGAAAGGAGAGTTGGCCCCAACTTTTCTTTCACATTTGAAGATGTTTTGCTGAAATTCTTTCTTGGAAAGCGGCTTACCGTAATTTATTCTTTTGTTCAAAATGAAGACGGCTACCGGGACGCATGCGCAGGCGACATCTCTCTACCGGAGACCGCTGTGTTGATGGAGGTTGTCTCCCTTTGGTACAGTGCTAGACCATTATTTATACTGCTCCGTGAAGCAGTTCGCAAAGCCCAACATCTCTGACTTATCTCGTGTTTGTCTGGCGAGACTAGTCGCTGCGGACACGCGATCGACAACAAAAGGCTTAATCTCCGAGCCCGCAACATTCCTCTGGTTGGGAGAGGCCACATACGCTCAGTGAAACATCATAGTTTTCCCGGAGGATGTGGTGACCGTGAAGGAGAGGTATGGTCAGTGCGAGATGAAGACGAACGAATGGTGGAAAGAAACGGTGCAGATCTGTGCAGCTGTTGGACCGTGCACATGTGAATGTGGAAAATTGTAAAACCAACAGCTGGACTCAGAATGACAGTGCAGTTGTACAGAGCAGTCTGCCAGTCACCCAGAGCAATGTGTAGATTGCCCCCCCCCCCCCCCCCCCGGCCCCCCATACAAACAACCCTGGCCACAAGCACCCTACTCAGCAGCCTAGTACAACTTTTCTGGACCATGCCCCCCCCCCCCCTCCCCATCCTTGCACCTTCAAATTGAAGGTGTCATCTCCCTCCCAAAACTTTTTTCCTGCCTGTATCACTATCAACGCTGCGCGGTCCCCTAAAATGACAGTAACGGCCAGCTTTGTGGCTGACGGTCATTAACGGAAGGACTGAGAAGAAGAAGAAACACAACACACACACACACACACACACACACACACACACACACACACCCTTCCCTAACCGAAAAATACTGACAACAAACAAAAACAACAAGCAAACAATCAGAAACCGCCAAACCGAAAAATACTGACAACAAACAAAAACAACAAGCAAACAATCAGAAACCGCCAATCATCAATCAAACTGAGATGGGGGCATGTTCTAGCCACGGTCGATTCAGGAGACCATTTGTAGGTGGAAAAATCCAGCTGACAGCTGACGGAGTGAGAGTGACGGGCGGAACACTGTTCAACACGCCGCAGCATCCACGCTAAACAGCCCTCCGTCGTAAAACACTGGCTCCCAACACCACCACCGACAGAGAGACAGCCCGCGCTAGGCAAGCAGTGACAGTTGTAAGTGTGACCCACTTTCTTTCCAAACGCTGTACTCCGCACGTGCTGTTCGTCTTTGTGAACTGCCGTCTGGCACGCCTTTGTTCTTGCAACGCTTTTAGCTCCGGCTTAGAAGTTTTGGCAATGCTGTTGATTTGTTAAATCGGTGGGTGACGAGAGAACGAATTTGACTGATGTATTGGAGGGGAGGGGGGGGGAGGGGGCTTCCGGCTTTTGTTTGCGAGCAGACTGGCTAAATTTAGAACTGAATTCAACCCGACGTGAAAAGAACAGCCGGTGGCGCTCTGGGACTGTTGAACTGAAGGTTAGAAACGTAAGGACGACTAACTGAAACATTCACGAAGCGTCAGGTTTCTAATAACTGTCAAAATAACTGTAACCCGAGGCATATTTTCAAAACTGAAAGCTAATTTGTAAATGGTTTTCTTCCCCCGAGAAACTGTTGAAAATGTGACTCTGAAAGCTAGCAGACATTCGTCAGTCTCTTTGCAGCTAAAGTGATTTATTTTATGTCAATCACTTTGTTTCAATAAAAATAGTCCTGTAAGTAAAATATTCAAGTGAAGATTATGTACGATTCAATAGGAAACCGTTTGCAGTTATTTCCCAGACCAAATGATCAAGTACGCAATCAGGTTCTTAATTACACTCGAAATAATAGATTCAGTTTTTGAGATATTATTCCGTGGACAGACAGGGGGCACATGTGTGCGTGTGCGCGCGCGACTGAACACACGCGCGCGCACTCATCTAGACGCTGGCACTTGCAAGCTATTTTAACGTCTTTATTATGTGTCTGATTATGATTTGTATCAAATGAGCGTGTGTAGAAGAAACTATGGTGTGATAGGTTGAGCAACACCACGGCTGCAGGTATCATCAAAGCCTTCCGTGTTAGTCTTTGTTTATATACATACGTTGCTGTGATGTACCGAAAGGATGCTGACCAAAAAAATAATCTTAAAAATGAGTGTCTGAGAGAGAGAGAGAGAGAGAGAGAGAGAGAGAGAGAGAGAGAGAGAGGAAGAGCTCAGCCAGCACTATAACAGTTGTCGTGTTTCAGCAAATACTATTGCTGTGTTTGTACAAGAGAGAGAGAGACAGACAGACAAATAGACAGAGACAGAGAGGTTTGTGAAGTAGTCTAAATAGTTCATCGATAACCATGGCACTTAGTGTGAAAAATACGGCTAGAGCAATACTGTTTCCAGCCGCCAGGAAAGATAGCCGCCAGACGAGAAAAATTAAATTAAAATAAAAAATAAAAAAGCTCGGACTCCACCCTGTCTTAACTTAGCATTATGCCTTTGGATTTAAACCACCACTGTCGCCGTGTTTAAGCGCACTATTGTTGTGTTTAAGGAAACACTATCTTCGTGTTTCAGCAAACACTATTGTCGTGTTTCAGGAAACACTGTTGCCACATTTCTGCAAATGCTATTGTCTTGTTTCGGCATATTATTGTCTTGTTTCAACAAACACCATTGTCCTGTTTCATGAAACACTGTTGCCATGTTTCAGCAATCGATACTGTCATGTTTCAGCGGCAGACACCATTGTCCCGTTTTATCAAAAACTATTGTCGTATTTCAGCAAACACTATTGTCCTGTTTCAGCACACTACTGTCGTGTTTCCTCAAACACAATATTATTGTTGTTTTTCAGCACGCTATTGTCATGTTTCAGCAAAAGCGATTGTCATGTTTCAGGAAACACCATTGTCGTGTTTCAGCACAAAGTGAGTCGATCATTAGCGTTTAAATGGCTCCAGACGCACAGCAAATAGCACTGACATGAATCGCCCACAACTACCATCTGTCGTATTAGTAAATACGAGGTAGATAATACGTCTGTCGGTTCAGACACTTCCCTCAATCTGTCATGGAAACACTGAGTGCTTTACGTGCTGTTCGATGATCCAGAGTTGCATATTTCACCCTTGCTGATTGCTGGCTGAAAGTCTGCATGCCCCGTAGCAGCAACGTGATACCTGGCGGAACAGCTACACGCCACGTTATCTGCCGGTACAGGTAGTGCGGAAATCCGTTAACCTGGACCGTTTTGACTGGCCCCGCGATTAGAAGTGTATCGTGACTCGCTGATGATCGGATCGCCACCTGTTCGGGAGTCTGCCGCTTTGCTGACAGAAGAGAGGTAAACATTAGGTAGACTTGGCAGGCCCAGGTAAGACTGCATTACACCTGGTAACTCCTGGCCTGTTTACCTGCCTCCCCCATCTGTATACATCTCCATACAAATTCTTCCCTTGTAAACACCCCGCCTGGGACGGTTTACACGGCGGGAGCGGCTCCGCCGTAAGCTGGAGCTATACTGTGTGTTTCACACTGCTCCACTGCAGGGTCGGGTCCCGGACCGAGAGAGCGAGAAGAAATCCTGGCCCGTTGAGCAAAGCCAGCAGTGGCAGGTCGGCATCGCCGGAATGAAGGGAAGCGGCTCCTGTGTATACGTTTCATCTCTGTGTGCAGAAGCGGAACACGACTTGGCTAGATTAAGCAGCACTGTCTCGATGACCTCTCCGTAGTTTCGGAATAGTGACCGAGCCCAGGGTCAAGGTAACTGGTTTCAACGTCCAGTCAGCCATGACGATTATGTCAGTCAGTGATATGTAATCCTCCGTGTGAGTTGCGGGAAAACCGATGAAGAAGTTAGACGCTTCTGCGGGTCCAGGCGAGATCAAGAGGAGGGAGGTGGTGCTGGACCCACAAGTTAGGCCAGAAGAGATCAAGGGCTGGGAGGTGGAGCTGGGCTTGAGAGTTGGAATTCTTCTGCTTCAGTTGTTTCCCAACGGCGGAAAACGTTAATCATGTCTTGTTTGTATCAGGCTCTCCCTGACTTCTTGTCTGTAAGAGGCACTCCTTGACATGTCTGAGAAGCCGATCCTGTTCTGTCTATTTGACTGTCTGACGCTCACCGTGTCCTGTTTTTCTGACGCTCACCGTGTCCTGTCTGTCTGACGCTCACCGAGTCCTGTCTGTCAGTCTGACGCTCACCGAGTCCTGTCTGTCTGACGCTGACCCTGTCCTGTCTGTCTGACGCTGACCCTGTCCTGTCTGTCTGACGCTGACCCTGTCCTGTCTGTCTGACGCTGACCCTGTCCTGTCTGTCTGACGCTGACCCTGTCTTGCCTGAGACTCCGGTCCTGTCTCATCATCTCAATGTCAGCTCTGCTTTTTCCTCGCGATGGTCGTTGATGGGATGGCGATGACTTCGTTCACCCTGGTAATTCAATTGAATTCAATAACGCTTCAATCATTTCGCAACGGACAGTTCAATTATGCCGCGTGTCAAAACCCTCAACTCATCTGCACCAGCGGCAGGTTTACTGAAGTACAGACTTGAAGTCAAGTCCATAAGGCAGTTAGCGAACTTGTCTAGCTCCTTCTCGTGCCACCCCTCACAACGACAGGCACTCCGCCAGTCCTTGGGGGCCGCACGTCCCACTTAGGATTAGACCCGTGTAGCGACCGCATGCTGCAGAGACAGGGGTTCAGCCGCTCTGGCGACCGGACGTGCCAAAGACAAGTGTTCGGCCTCTGTGGTCATCACACGCCCCACGTACACGGTTCCGTCCCTATCGAGGGGTTGAGACTCAATAGCGACCGCACGCCACACAAAGAGGGGTTGAGTCTCAATAGCAACTGCATGCCACACAAAGAGGGATTGAGTCTCAATAGCAACTGCATGCCACACAAAGAGGGGTTGAGACTCAATAGCGACTGCATGCCACACAAAGAGGGGTTGAATCTCAACAGCGACCGCACGCCACACAAAGAGGGGTTGAGACTCAATAGCGACCGCACGCCACACAAAGAGGGGTTGAATCTCAACAGCGACCGCATGCCACACAAAGAGGGGTTGAATCTCAACAGCGACCACACGCCACACAAAGAGGGGTTGAATCTCAACAGCGACCACACGCCACACACAGAGGGGTTGGATCTGAACAGCGACCACACGCCTCAGAGAGACGGAATTCGGTACCTACAACGACCGCAGACCCCACAGAAAGGGAATTCGGTCACCATTTTGAGCGCAGACAACAGAGACGTAAATCAGTCCCCATAGTGACGGCAGAAAGGTAACCCGGTCCCCATAGTGACGGCAGAGAGGTACCCCAGTCCCCATAGTGACGGCAGAGAGGTACCCCAGTCCCCATAGTGACGGCAGGGCCTACAGAGAGGTAAACCAGTCCCCATAGTGACGGCAGAGAGGTAACCCAGTCCCCATAGTGACGGCAGAGAGGTAACCCGGTCCCCATAGTGACGGCAGAGAGGTAACCCGGTCCCCATAGTGACGGCAGAGAGGTAAACCAGTCCCCATAGTGACGGCAGAGAGGTAAACCAGTCCCCATAGTGACGGCAGGGATACAGAGAGGTAAACCAGTCCCCATAGTGACGGCAGGGATACAGAGAGGTAAACCAGTCCCCATAGTGACGGCAGAGAGGTACCCCAGTCCCCATAGTGACGGAAGGGTTACAGAGAGGTAAACCAGTCCTCATACTGACAGCAGGGCTACAGAGAGGTAAACCAGTCCCCATAGTGACGGCAGAGAGGTAAACCAGTCCCCATAGTGACAGCAGGGCTACAGAGAGGTAAACCAGTCCCCATAGTGACGGCAGGGTTACAGAGAGGTAAACCAGCCCCCATACTGACAGCAGGGTTACAGAGAGGTAAACCAGTCCCCATACTGACAGCAGGGCTACAGAGAGGTAAACCAGTCTCCATACTGACGGCAGAGAGGTAAACCAGTCTCCATAGTGACGGCAGGGCTACAGAGAGGTAAACCAGTCCCCATACTGACAGCAGGGCTACAAAGAGGTAAACCTGTCCCCATAGTGACGGCAGAGAGGTAACCCAGTCCCCGCAGTGACGGCAGCCCGACAGACGGAGAGAGTCCCTGGGACTGTGGAGACGTTGACCAAATTCTGCACGCTGCTGCCGCTGTGCTTGGAACGGAGCGGCGAGCCGAGCTGATGTACCGCCTGCCGCTGTCGGCTGCACCTGATGAAGATCGACACCTGTCTTGTAGCACCTCGGTGCAAGGTGCAGCCTCTTCTTCTCACCTGCGGCGTCACTGTTGAGGCAGACATTTCTCACCTGCCTAGACTTGACGGGATATTTTTCTTCTTCTTCTTCTTCTTCTTCTTCTTCGTGTGTGTGTGTGTGTGTGTGTGTGTGTGTGTGTGTGTGTGTGTGTGTGTGTGTGTGTGGGCGAGAGAGAGAGGGAGAGAGAGAGAACGGTTGCGAGTGTGCGTTTGTGTGTGTATGTGTGTGTGTGTATGTGTGTGTCTGTGCGTGCGAGAGAGAGAGAGAGAGAGAGAGAGAGAGAGAGAGAGAGAGAGAGAGAGAGAGAGAGAGAGAGAAAGAGTGTGTGTGTGCGTGCGTGTGTGTGTGTGTGTGTGTGTGGAAGTAGAGGAGGTAAGAAAAGAAGTGGAATGAGTCTGGGTAGCGGTTGCGAGATGGGAAAGGAGACTGAAATGGTGAAAACGACGGACCGCCGGTCAAATAACGGTCACAGCGGTTCGTTTAAATACACTATAACAACCTGCCCACTTCAACGGCACAAACTCATGGTTCAGGAGCTGTGTGAGAGCCGAGGTGGACGTCCTGGACTGTCCGTCCTAACGAGCCTTCTGGTTTCCGTGGACGTAAAGATTTATTGCACCGTGCTTCGGCATTGGTCACAACTTGTCCCTAATATGTCAACTGACATCTGAGGACATAAAGCATCACTTCATCATCATCATCACGGCACAAACTGCACGGCCTGCACAGTTAGGTCCACTCTTGTTTAATACGTGTGTGGCCCCAGCTACGAAAAATAATTGTTTACATAATACACCGAACAACTCCAACTGACTAACGTTATTCTGCCACTGATGCCAACCATTTCTTCTTAAGCGTTCACCCTTACGATATGCGTCCATTCACTCATTCACACTTCTTTGCGTAATACGTGAAAAAAGTGCTTTCCGCTCCTGCTTCTCATCTTTTTTATAACAAAAGTTTGCAACTGCCACTAGCGTAAACTCCCAAATTCTGCAAGACTAGCTTTTCATACACACCACAGATTCTTTTTAGGAAACGGCTTCCCCCAAACACTGCACTATTTTCACACCTGTGATTTACCTTTTGGGTGGATAATCCCAACAAATGAAGCTTCTCATTATATCCGGGTTACCATCTGCCAGCCGCGGGCGGAAACGTACAACGTGGCGGCTGAATGACGGGAGGTGTTTCGTCACTGCCTGCATCTTCACGTCATGACCACCGACTGAGCTCAATGAAGAACATAGGTGCACGGAGCGTGTTTAGAGCGAGTGTTAGGTGTGGGTGTGAGTTGGGCGGATGTAGGGCAGAGAAAAGGGAACAATGTAAACGATGTATGTAGATACATTGCAGCTACACACTGTCTTATTGCAGGTGTGAAGGTTAAGCGTCCCTCTCTCTCTCTCTCTCTCTCTCTCTCTCTCTCTCTCTCTCTCTCTACTCTCTTCTCTCTCTCTCTCTCTCTCTCTCGTCTCTCTCTTCTCTCTCTCTCTCTCTTCATCTCCCACACACACACACACACACACACACACAAACACACACACACATGCACACACACACACACACACACACACACACACACACACACACACACACACACACATACACGCACGCACGCACACATACACGCACGCACGCACTCACTCACGCGCGCGCGCTCTTTCTTCTTCTTCTTCTGCGTTTGATTTATTGTCCGGAAACCCCACCCCACCACCACCATCCCCCCACACACACCCTCACCTTCCCTGGTGTAATCACATAATAATCAAACAGCGAGCAAAACCTAGACGCAAATCAACAAACAAAGCAGCCAACAAAACAAGCAAAAACATTTCCAGCTCACAGGATAAAAAAATAAATGGACACATCTTAGTCTGCGAAATTGATTAATCACTTCGGAGGCTACATCTCTCTAATTTATTCAGACTTTTCGCCGTAAAAAAAAAGAAGTTTCCTGCTGAGGCAAACCAGTGCCGTTGACAGGAGTCCAAATAAAAATATATAAATAACATGGAAATACAATAAGCCTAGCTTTTGTGGTCATCTAATCTTTTTGCATTAACAGTTTAGTTTGGTTGGTTCAGTGTTGCTTTACGTCCACAGAAAACGTAGGCTTATTAGGGACTGGAGTCCATGACGGCCACCTCGACTTTCACACAGCTCCTGAGCTCTGTTTATTTTGAACCTTGTGTCTATATTCATCATGACCATCAAAGCTTCACCTTTGTCCTACTTTTCCGCCTGCAAAACACGGCCGTAGAAAGAGAGACGGTGGGTGGAAAGGGCGGAGAAGGGCGCACGTACAGCATGTGTTGTTTATCGTGGTGGTGGTTTATGCACAGTGTCTTGCCACTTGGCCCCGCATGATCAGTGAACGAAAAGGGCGACGTCACTGACGGTATTAATGCAGACTCATTGTGCCGGTGACAGTGTCAAACGGAAGGTAACTGTCCCACTGTCTCTACCGCCTCCGCCGGTTTCCTTGGCTTGGGGTTAACTAACTGGCTGCTGACTGGGCGACTCTACTTACTGAGTCACAGCGGCTCTCTGCTGTCACAAAGAGAGAGAGAGGGAGGGAGGGAGGGAGAGAGAGAGGGGGGTGGGGAGAAAGAAGAAGAAAAAATAAGTGGGGGTGGGGAGGTGTGTGTGTGGGGGGGGGGGGGGGGGGTATGATAATAATGATGAGACTTTATCACGGAAATATCGGGACTTGAATTCAAATCGGCTTTTTCACAAATCTGTCCATGGAAACACCCAAACATTAAATGAACTTAGCAAATATAATTATTTGAAGAGCCACGGCAAACAACACAGCTGTCAGACACACACAGACACACAGACAGACATTCAGACAGGCACACACACGCGCACACACACGCTCGCGCGCGCGCGCACACACACACACACACACACACACACACACACACACACACACACACACAAACACACACACACACACACACACACACACACACACACACACACACACACACACACACACACACACACACACACACACACACACACACACACACAGATAGAGATAGAGAAGGAAGAGAACGCACATAGGTAAGTTGTTTCGCTTTTTTCACTGCGTCCCCCCCCCCCCCCCCCCCACCCCCCCACCCCCACCCCCACCCCCCATTCCCCGCCCCCCTCTCACTCCATTTCGTGTTGAATAATGTCTTACCTTTGCTTTGGCGAAGGCAAGTTTTGTCAAAAATTCACATAGTGTCTTGTCATTCCTTATTAGAAAGCGTTCATTGTTTAACCTTTCCTGTATTTTGCTCGAGGCATAGAAAACACTGGTAATGATACCGTCAATCAGTGCCGATAACCTCCCCTTGTCTCGCCTGCAGGGACGGCACTGGTTCACACACTGATAATGACACACGCCGTGCAAAGGCTACAGTACCTGTTGTCACATACCCTGCATGATGCTAGTGACACACATATCATGCACCGTGACGTCAGTGACATTGTGACACTAGTGACACTGTGATAGGCTGTCGGTGGTGATGGTATGTAGGCTACAAGCCATGTGACACTGTGATAGGATGTCGGTGGTGATGGTATGTAGGCTACACGCACACCCCGGTCACTGATAGCATCGCTAGGCCGCCCGCAGTCGTTAATGATCCTCCAGTTCTAGCTGATTGTAAATGATCATTATGACCGTGTGTGCAGACATTTCTATATAATTATGCGAAATAGGTGTGTTTCACATCAGTTCCGTCCGTTGGCTAAATGTTAACAAACAACAGCCAAAGTATTGCAAAAAACGTTTAAAACTGCCCACTCACCCACCACCACCACCACCACCACACAACAACATACAAAAATTAAAAAGCGGGCAATGGGGGGGGGGGGGGGAACAACACCGAGCGGGAACATGGGTCAAAGACACAAACAACGATATAACAACGACAACAACAATCAGACAGCAGTTAAAGCTCAGCAACCCAATAGAAGGGAGTGAGTGTGTGAGAGTGTGTGTGTGTGGTGTGTGGGGGGGGGGGGGGGGCATTGAGCGTGAGTATGGGCCAGAGACAACGACAAAACAACAACAGCAACAACAACAACAGCTTCAACAACAACAACAACAACACTCAAAGAGTGGCTAAAGGTAACCTTTCCGTTCGCGGCGGAACAGGAAGATACAGCATTGAGCGGCAACATAATGATAAATAAGAACGATGGTGTCAGTCTTTTTCGGACACTCCAGGCATTCCGCCCTACACTAAACCGTAACCGAATAAGTATATACACTATTTTCATTCATCATCGTTTAACTGTCGTTTTGATGCTTTTAAAAAAAGGGACTTACCCGAAAATGTGCACGTGTTTCGTATTGTCCCATTAAAATTAGCATCTTCTTTAACCGAGTGTGTCTGGATCTCTCCCCACCACATCAGCACCCTCCGGCCCACCCAGGGGGGGGAGGAGAGAGAGAGAGAGAGAGAGAGAGAGAGAGAGAGAGAGAGAGAGAGATTTTTGTACATACACCTTAACCACCCCCCCCCCCCCCCCCCCCCCCCCCCCCCCACCCCACCCCCACCCCCACGCCCATCATGTTCTTTGTAAAGCGCTGAGGGCTTTTTAAGAATTTTGCGCTTTAGAAATGATCGTTATTATTATTATTATTATCCTCTTTAACCGAGTATGTCTGGATCCCTACCACATCCACACCCTCTGTCACGTGCACATGTTTTGTATTGTCCCATTAAAATCAGCATCTCTTTAACCGTGTGTGTGTCTGGATCTCTCCCCACCACATCAGCATCCTCCGGCCCACCCAGGCACACGGGGGGGCGGGGGGTGGGGGGGGGAGGGGAGGGGGGCTTCAGAAGAAAGTATTTATAGTCATTTCTGCATCTTGCACTCTGACGAAATCACTACACTCGTCACATGCCAGTGATGATTTGTCTTACTGTCAGCGCGTGTGCATTCACCCTGTGTACCGAAGCAAAGAAAAACAATCCTCACAATTATGTTAACCTCCCAACATCGTGAGTAGAAATGGGGGGGAGAAAAGAAAGAAAGAAAAAGAGGAAAAAAACGACAGAAATTTCAACACTCTGCGTAACCTCCATTTTGTGCATCTGTCAGGCTTCGTCGGAAACACACCGTTCTTTCTTCTTCTTCCTCCTCTTCTACTTCTTCTTCTACTCTTTCCCGCCCTCTCTCTTTCTCTCTCTTCGCCCCCCCCCCCCCCCTCTTCGGCCTAAATGTTATTAGGACCAATTTCTTTTTATGACTCGCTTCTATCAACATGCAGTGGCAATAATTGGGAATGTGGGGGAGAAAATAGGGCAACAAAACACGTTTTGATTGAGGGTAACCTCGCTTGTTTTCAAAGATGCCAGCCCTCTCAAAACATGTTTTGTCCAACATGTAGAACATCTGGAAACATATCTGCGCTGATTTTGTTTTAATGCCCCGTTGATTTTACATTGATTTTGTTTTAATGCCCGGTTGATTTTGCATTGATTTTGTTTTAATGCCCCGTTGATTTTACATTGATTTTGTTTTAATGCCCCGTTGATTTTACATTGATTTTGTTGTAATGCCCCGTTTGATTTTACACCGAATTATAAAAGCGAGTTTCACGATTGACGGTGGTGGGATTTGTAAGTAAGTAAACATGGTGCTTAACGTCCACAGAAACCATAAGGCTTATTAGGGACGGGGAGAAGGGGGGAAGGGGGTATGGAGGTGGGGGGAGAGGGAGATTATATACCTATCGCTATACTGTCACCACCAGAATGATTCTTGCATTAAGACGGGCAGCGATGAGAGCCATTTTAATGTTTCAGTAGGAAGTGATGGACAAAGTCACAAGACAGTGTACACAAACCACAACCTTTTTGAAGAGAAAGGAGAGCCGAAGCGGTATCGAACCGAGGTCCTTCCGCTTACCAGCCTAACGCCTTACCGCTAGGCCAAACCGGCTCACTTAAGAACTTCCACACAAAAACATAATGTGTTCATAGCGCCAGATGTACACAGTGCATACATGAATGAACATAGAACCAGCAGATGAGGCAGCAGAACATCTGATAAATTCATGACTAGCAATGGGAGAATCAAACAGAAGCAATCAATGCTTATCTTATAAATAACGATGAAGGAGTGGGGCAACAACAAAAATATCACTCGCACAGGCAGTCGGGAGGACGGGGGCGGAAATTAATGGGTGTACAAACAAGGTCTCAAATGACCAGTAACTGCAATGGCAGTCATTCGGAGAGAGAGAGAGAGAGAGAGAGAGAGAGAGAGAGAGAGAGAGAGAGAGAGAGAGAGACAGAGACAGAGACAGAGACAGAGACAGATACGAGACAGAGACACAGAGAGACACAGAGAGACAGAAAGAGACAGACAGAGACAGACAGACAGACAGACAGAGACAAAGACAGACAAACAGAGACAGACAGACAGACAGACAGACAGACAGACAGACACAGACACAGACAGACACAGACAGACACAGACAGACAGACAGAGAGAGAGAGAGACAGAGACAGACAGACAGACAGACAGACAGAGACAGAGAGAGATCTTCAACGCATTTCAGTATGAATATTTATTTTTTCCAAACAGGTTCCTCTGGGAGGAGCCCGAAAACTCAATGCATTATGGTTAGATGGAAGCAGAGGAAGTGGGACAGAGTCAAGTGCTGCTAGTCCGTCTCGTTCAAACCTCTCCTCGATCACTCAATGCTTGTTGATTATTTTACTGATGAGTTAAAGAATATATGAAGCAATATATGTTAAAGATGCAATATATACATATATGAAACCATAATGAATGAATGAAAATTGTGTATAGATCATCGAAATTTCCACACCAAACTTTGCGTGTTGACAGTGCCAGATGCACACAGTATACATACATGATACAGTGCAAACATCACTCAGTTATACAGGTATAAGCGTACAACCAGTAGACAAGCCAAAAGAACATCTGATCTGTTCATATAAACTACTATTACTGATAATGGAGAAGAAAAGAAGGAGTCAATGCTTATCCTATCAGCAACAAGCGGAAGTGCGTCACACGGACAAGTAGGCTAATCGGAGAGTGACGAGGACAGTGCGGAACTGAATGAGTGTAACGATGGAAAAACTAGGTCTCAGATGACTGCAGTCACTGCAATGGCAGTTACTCGAAAACCTCTCTCTCTCGCTCTGCTTTTTGTCAGAGGCTATGACTGCAGTCACTGCAATGGCAATTACTCGAAAACCTCTCTCTCTCTCTGTGCTTTTTGTCAGAGGCTATGACTGCAGTCACTGCAATGAGCAATTACTCGAAAATCTCTCTCTCTCTCTCTCTCTCTCTCTCTCTCTCTCTCTCTCTCTCTCTCTCTCTCTCTCTCTCTCTCTCTCTCTCTCTCTCTCTGTGCTTTTTGTCAGAGGCTATGACTGCAGTCACTGCAATGGCAATTACTCGAGAGAAAACTCTCTCTCTCTCTCTCTCTCTCTCTCTCTCTCTCTCTCTCTCTCTCTCTCTTCTTTTTGTCAGAGGCACATCTTCATGGGGGACAAGCTTTTATGAAAAGAAGAAGATACAATTGGAGAAGAAGGAGGAGGGAAAGAGAAAGAGAAGTCCCGTGTAACTGCTTCAAGGTGTGCACGAAGGTTTCGCTTGGTGAAGCTGAGTGAGTGACAAGATCCGACTGTTGGGGATAGGCTGTACCATAGACAGGCACCAGATCTTTCATTCTCTCTCTCTCTCTCTCTCTCTCTCTCTCTCTCTCTCTCTCTCTCTCTCTCTCTCTCTCTCTCTCTCTCTCTCTCAGAAATGTCGGAATTTAAGTAAACAGGTTGTTTTCCATGCCAAATCACGTTCAGTTCCGTAGCACCTTGTTCATCCCACAAAGGGCAACTCCCTACGACGGGGCCAGTCAAGTCACGCAGGTCATGTCAAGGTTTTACCCGCCGTATTGGTAATTATTACTCCATTTATTCTTCTTCTCCGTTTTTCTCCTCTTCTTCCTAGGGACCATGGTGCTTTGGTAATGGAAATGGGAATTCAGAGGATGTCCCGCTCGGGCAGTTTGAACCCCCTCCTTCACCCCCCCCCCCCCCCCCCCCCTCCATCTTTGTGTGGTTGGAATCAAAGGAAGAAGGGGGGGGGCTCGGTGTACGACAAGCCCTGTGCACGTGAAAGATCTCCTGTCAGGGTAAACGTTGCCATGACAACATGTATTGAGTACAAAGTCTACCAACGTTATGGATCAGTCAGTGGTCGGGCTACGGTAGCGCAGATCTGTCGCGGCAGGCCTAATTTTAGTGAAGAAGTCAAAGGAACAAGTACAGTTTCTATCATAGGAACAATTGACAACAGAAACACTTAAGCCTGCAAAATACAAGCAAGCATTGCTACCACCACCGCCATCATCGTCGTCGTCATCTTGTTGTAGTAGCTGTTGCTGTTGTTGTTCTTCTTCTTCCTACTCCACGTTGTTTCCCCCTCCAGGCTGGATTGGTTAAACTGGTTTAACGCCGAGTTATCTCTGAAGATTTACCGGCGGGGACCAACGTCCCAGGAGGCGGGGAGGATGGAACCTGCAGCCCACCCATCGCTACACTGTCACCACCAGAACGATTCTGCACTCAGACGTGCAGAGATGAGAGCGGTTTTAATGTTTGACTAATTGTGATGGACAAAATCACAAGACAATGTCCATAGACCACAACTTTTGAAGAGAAAGGAGAGCCGAAGCGGAATCGAACCGAGGTCCTTCTGCTTACCAGCCTAACGCCTTACCGCTAGGCCAAACCCGCTTCTTCTTCTCCCTTTTTGTTCACACGTGTGATATTAGAATGATCTTACGATTATGAAAATAGCATATGTCAATAAATTACACCATAACAACAACAGCCGTTTAAAGAACTCCTTGATCTTCTGGTCTTTGTCATACAAGCGTTTCCCACCCCAAAATCTCCCTTTTCCTCAGCGCAAATCGATCACTGTTACTTGCGACAAAGAACGGCGAGGACTTTCACGGGACGCAGATTCATGATTTTCTAAGTGACCTGTACTAAACCTGGCCTGGAACTGCACGGGTGGGCTTGGTATTTGCATAGAGGTCATGATGGACAACCGTGGGATTTGCTTCTTTGTCGACCTCACAGTACCCGTCGTGAGACTTCTTGGACTGGCTCTATCCTATGTGTGTGTGTGTGTGTGTGTGTGTGTGTGTGTGTGTGTGTGTGTGTGTGTGTGTGTGTGTGTTTGTGTGTGTGTGTGTGTGTGTGTGTGTGTGTGTGTGTGTGTGTGTGTGTGTGTGTGTGTGTGTGTGTGTGTGTGTGTGTGTGTGTGTGTGTGTGTGTGTGTGTGTGTGTGTGTGCGTGTGTTGGCGATGCTCGATGTTCTACTGCCAATGGTGGATGTGCCCGAGACAAAACCAAACCCCAATCAACATTCAGCATGGCAGGAAACCTTTGATGTCAGCCACTCGCTGTGCTGGGAAGCTGCAGAAAGTCAGGTCAACATTTTAAAAAATCGGCACGACAGAAAAAATCCAAACACATAAAAGGTTAAAAAGAACGCAGTTTATTATGACAAAACACAACATGCGAATTTTGGGGGCAAGCCCCTTTTTCAAGCTACAAAACAACACTTAGACAACAGTTAAACGGTTAAAAAAAAAGAAATTGAGTTGTAGGATATTTATTTGCTTTTTGGTGAGCTGTTTTGTTACGCTGCCTCACGACAGATTCCCAATAATCTTAGACAACACACAATGACGTCTTTTCTTTCCTCTTCCCCTCCTCCTTCATCTCCGATGTCTTCTTCCTTCTCATAAAAGGTTGTCCACCTTAAGGATGTTGTTGAAGTGTTGCTTTACGTCCACAGAAACCGTAGGCTTATTAGGGACGGGAGCCCAGGACGTCCACCTCGACTTTCACACAGCTCCTGAGCTCTAACCTTAAGGATGTGCCTCTGATGGAGTTTATCCACCTTGTAGTTTACTCGCGTGCCAGGTGTTGTTTAAAATGCAGTTGTCGAATATTTTCGCTTTTGGATCATAATTATTAGAAACGATCAGATCCATTGCTATGGTGGACGGATGCATGCCAACTGAATAAACACCCCACAAATGGTGTCCTTAGGGGGAAAAACAAACAAACAAACAAAGAAAGCGATCAGCCTGAACATCTTTGCGTCATTTTGGCCTGACTTTCTGGGTCAAGGCTTTTCGTAGCGTATTTCAGAGCAGCCAGATTGCGTCTGCCATTGCCACTGTCTGCCGCTGTCACTGTCCGACAGTAAACCATTCATTCCTTGAGGGCTCGCCCGGATAGTCAAAGTGTGCTTCTGGCGCGTCTAGAAGTCGACAGCTTGTCATTTCCATGAAAACGAGAAGAGGGACAGGTCCCTTCTGTCTCTTTCGTCATTGTGTTGTGACGGCAACAGAGGCACTGAACTAGCGGCTTGCTTCTGCTTTGCGTTCCTGTGCACGGCGTTTTGGGTGAGTTACTGACAAAGTACAGAGCACTATTGTACCGGAGAGAGAGAGAGAGAGAGAGAGAGAGAGAGAGAGAGAGAGAGAGAGAGAGAGAGAGAGAGAGAGACAGACAGACAGACAGACAGACAGACAGACAGACAGACAGACAGACAAACAAACAAAGAGCACGTACTGTTTATTTGCTTCAGTCCACGATGATACATCTGAAACGGTCAACTTCCAGCGTTCAGAGCGAAACTCCAAGAACGCAACTAGTCACGACTGAACGCTCAGTTTTGTAAGGGACGTGGCAACAATGTTAGATTTTCAGCAGACTCACTGGCGACCACGCATTTGACTGACGTCACTGCGGCCAGAGCGTCTGGGACACACATGACGTAAGACAATTCCATCTTAACCGTGAATGAGTATGATGACTGCGGCAGTGAGAGATGTTTGGTGTTGGTTGGGTTTGCGTTTTTGTACGAATAGGCCTGGTAGTACTGACTGTATTTTAAAGTCCCATTAGCAGCACCGAAAGCTAAGTCTTTTAATATCTTTTATTGTTTTCTTGAAAGAAAACTGTTCGTCCGTTTGTTGCTTTAAAAAAGTGAATGTCCGGATATGTGAAAGTTGTTTTGTCCTACTAAAAAACAAATTCTTAAAAGAAAAAGAAAAAAAAGAAGAAAAAAAGGGGCTCTAACCTCAATACAATACAATACAACTTTATTGCCAAGTGTCAATACACTGATTGCACGAGGAATGTTTTGTAGTGCCAAGTACACTCATCACACATTCACTCCAATCATAAAACATTTAATTACAACAACAGCAAATAAAATTAAAATTAAAATAAATTAAAATCCTGGTAAAAAGTCATTCATAGATAAAAACATGAGAAAATTCCACTGGCATCAAGCTGTGCGTATCACTGGCATCAAGCTGTGCATATCATTGGCATCAAGCTGTGCGTATCACTGGCATCAAGCTGTGCGTATCACTGGCATCAAGCTGTGCGCATCACTGGCATCAAGCTGTGCGTATCTCTGATACTTCTTGAGAAACAGCAGTTAGATCAACATTAGAGTCAAATGGATGTGTGACAGCAACACCTTTTTTGTTGTCATTTTGGTCTTTGTTTGTTTTGTTGCCTCTGACGTTTTGACAACAATTTGCCATCTTGCCATCGTAAATGTCTGTGTGATTATCATTTTATCTATAGGTATCACTCAAACAAGCATACTGCTTTTGTGTTTCCTGTACTTATTTGTTGAGCTTATGATTACGATAAATGAATTTTAAAAAATTGTTTAAAGCAACACCTTATGACAACGAGATGACACAGAGACCGACTTTGTTGCTACCTCAGGATGTATTGAAATGCAGTAAGCTACTTTTTGCCGAATATATCTGTTGTCTGTTCCTTGACCGTTGGGGTATGACGTCAATGCTTGTCGTCAGCCGTTCTCTGATTGTGATCTAGCGAGGAAGTCGGTCTACCTGGTCTGTCGACATCGACTGCACGTGAACACATTAAAGATGATGCACATCTCTTTCCTGGTTTGTGGAGTGCATTTCATTTCTCGTGTGTGTGTGTGTGTGTGTGTGTGTGTGTGTGTGTGCGTGCGTGCGTGCGTGCGTGCGTGCGTGCGTGCGTGCGTGCGTGTGCGTGCGTGCGTGCGTGCGTGCGTGCGTGCGTGCGTGCTGCGTGCGTGCGTGCGTGCGTGCGTGGTGTGTGTGTGTGTGTGTGTGTGTGTGTGTGTGTGTGTGTGTGTGTGCGTGCGTGCGTGCCGTGTGTGTGTGTGCGTGCGTGCGTGCGTGCGTGCGTGCGTGCGTGCGTGCGTGCGTGCGTGCGTGTGTGTGTGTGTGGTGTGTGTGTGGTGTGTGTGTGCGTGCGTGCGTGCGTGCCGTGTGTGTGTGTGTGTGTGTGTGTGTGTGTGTGTGTGTGGTGTGTGTGTGTGTGTGTACTTGCATCTGAGTGCGTGTGTGCTTGGGGATGCGCGCGCTAATGTGCAGTTGTTTGTGTCACCTGAAGTTCGCGTTGTAAAGTGTCGCAGACAACATACACAAAATTGATCTTCTCTCATCGCGACTAATAAAACTTGTCAACTAATTAATTACTAACTTAATCATCTTACTGTGTCCTGGTGTTCTTGGTGCGCTGTGACACCTGTGTACTTGCCATATGTCGGTTAGAAATGTTGTAGTGGTGATTGATAACATCTTAAGATTATGGGGATACCTCTTTCAGATCGACTAGGTCAAAAATGACGTGTAATAAAAGAACACGTACATGTAAAGGTAATTAACAGAATGAATGAATGGTTAGATTATGTCCCGTTCCTCCTTCGGAAAAGAAGTGGAAAGATAACATTGTCAAACACACACACAGACACACACACGCATACACACACACACACACACACACACCACACACACACACACACACACACACTCCACCACCACTCTCTCTCTCTCTCTCTCTCTCTCTCTCTCTCTCTTCTCTCCTTCTCTTCCCCTCTCATCAGTGTTCTCTCTCCCTCTATCTGTTTGTGGTATAGTCGTGCTTATTTGTGTTTGTAGTATAGCAAGGACTGGCTGTTAATAGGTCCAAATGGACCTAACGCTACTATCCTTGAGTGTTAAAGTTTTCGAGTTTGAGTTCGAGTTCTCTCTCTCTCTCTCTCTCTCTCTCTCTCTCTCTCTCTCTCTCTCTCTCTCTCTCTCTCTCTCTCAGTTACACACACACACACACACACACACACACACACACACACACACACACGCACACACACACACATACTAACACTGATACAAGTGAGCGGTGGTATTCGACATTATCCACTCCTGTTCTCTTCTCTCCGCTCTCGCCCTCCCCTATTTCAGAGAGAGACATAGACAGTCAGTCTCACGTCTTGAAATTTCTCCCACTTCCTGCACACGTGATAGGAGCGAATTACAAGCGGGACTTGCTAACCACCCATCCCCTTTGCCATCGCCTGCTATCACTCAGCGCACATGTGTCTGCTTTCACTTCTCTTCCATTTTCCTCTCTCTCAACACTGATCGAACTGTTGCGTGCCAGCCTCGCGTCAGCCCAGACTCCAGCCAGGCCAGGCTCCGAGTGGTGCACGTGCACCCACAATGAGGTCAAACATTGACAGCTGGTCCCTGTGACGTCTGCTCCAACGAGTCGGGGCATTGAAATTGGGCTTTCATTTGAATTACCATCATTATTCAGTAGGTCAAATCCGTTGCTGATGTTAGCTGTAACTGTTTGTTCCTCTTTACTTACGTAACGTGCTGTCAGTTGTGAGTTGTGAGTTGTGCTGTGAGCTGTGAATTGCGAGTTGTGCTGTGAGTTGTGCTGTGAGCTGTATTGTGAGCTGTCGTGCTGTGAGTTGTGAGTTGTGCTGAGTTGTGAGTTGTCGTGCTGTGAGTTGTGAGTTGTGCTGTGAGTTGTGACTAGTTGTGCTGTGAGTTGTGAGTTGTCGTGCCGGCTGTGAGTTGTGAGTTGTGCTGTGAGTTGTGAGTTGTAGTCGTGCTGTGATTTGTGAGTTGTAGTCGTGCTGTGAGTTGTGCTGTGAGCTGTGAGTTGTGTGTTGTGCTGTGAGTTGTGCTGTGAGTTGTGCTGTGAGTTGTGAGTCGTCGTGCTGTGACTGCTGTGAGCTGTGAGTTGTGAGTTGTGCTGTGAGCTGTGAGTTGTGAGTTGTCGTGCTGTGAGTTGTGCTGTGAGCTGTGAGTTGTGAGTTGTCGTGCTGTGCTTTGTCATGCTGTGAGTTGTGCTGTGAGCTTTGAGTTGTGAGTTGTCGTGCTGTGAGTTGTCCTGTGAGCTGTGAGTTGTGAGTTGTCGTGCTGTGAGTTGTGCTGTGAGCTGTGAGTTGTGAGTTTCTGTGAGTTGTCTGCCGGTGTGAGTTGTCGTGCTGTGAGTTGTGCTGTGAGCTGTGAGTGTCGTGCTGTGAGTTGGCTGGATGTGATTGTGCTGACAGCCTGCATGTATTGTCTAAAGTTCTCTGCGGGGCGAGGGTCCTAGCCAGTCTTCTCTTCGTTTTCCTTTCTTTCACGTAGTGTCCCCCCCCCCCCCCTCCCCCTCCCCCCGCCCCTCCCCCCACAACACACACACTTCTCCGTTCTCTCATCCCTGTAATATTCCTTTTCTGCACCCGTATGTGTGTGTGTGTGTGTGTGTGTGTGTGTGTGTGTGTGTGTGTGTGTGTGTGTGTGTGTGTGTGTGTGTGTGTGTGTGTGTGTGTGTGTGTGTGAGTGATGTGCCAAGGAACACCAATGTATTTTTGAGGCTTTATGTACATGTATTTTCTTGATCGTGTAAAGAATGAATGATGTGCTGACCCTTATCGGTTAGATGCCGCAGAACAGAAATAACTTATTATTTCTTTATTATTGGTATTGTTCAGTGCTGTCACAGTGAACACGGCTCAGCAAGTCGGGCAGAGCCGGCAGAAATATCGCCAGACCGCCAAACAGAATGAAAACCATCGTGACTGAAATTAACCATATTCAAGTACAACTTCCCAAAACAGCAGCAACGATCAAACGACAATCTCACAACTAGGTCAACAGTGAAAGTGCATTTATTTTGTGTGAAAGTTTTGAGTCGTCATAATGTCACTGATTTATTCATTTAAAGTCCAGTGACGATGTGATTGTCTGGCTGGGTCGCAAATCGGATTACGACGTACTTAATTTGTTTTCTTTTTCTTTTTCTTCTTCTTCTTTTGTTTTACAAGGATTGTAATTTAGGTTCAGTCTAACAACTAAAAAATAACAAAAAATATTACAGGGCATCATTGATATAATATAAACATGAACGAATAAGTGAAATTTATACATGAAAATGTATAAATCACGAACTTCCAGACAGAAATATAGCGCGTTCCTAGCGCCAGATGCCGATACACTTGCAACCAGCAGATAAGGCAGTAGAACATCTGATAATTTCACTGCACGAGTGATATGACTAATGATATCAGGAGAAGAAAACACTGAGAAGCAACTAATGCTTATTTTATAAACAACAATAAGAGGGAAGGACGAGACTAGAGAGAGAGAGAAAGAGTTGTACAGAGGAAGCCGGAGAGACTGAGACCGTGTGGGGGGCCGGGGGAGAGAGAGAGAGAGAGAGAGAGAGAGAGAGAGGAGAGAGAGAGAGAGAGAGAGAGAGAGACGAGGGGGGATGGGGTTACAGAGAGAGAGACAGAGGGAGAGAGGGAGTGACGTGGGAGGGAGGGGGTACAAGAGAGAGAGAGAGAGACGGTGGGGGGGGGGGGGGGGAGGGGGGGGTTACAGAGAGAGAGGGGGTGGCGGTACAAGAAGGATGTGCGGAACGCGCCAGCAGAAGGTCCATGCGTTGCTCATTTTGCAGTAGGCGGCCACAAGTGTTTGTGGCCTGCTGTAGACCTGGCGGGCAGCCTTTACAGTAAGCGGGTCTGGCAAGACGGGCACTGCTCGGCAAAGCCCGCTCCACTGACTGACTGTCTTAGCTGTTGAAGCCTCGATACTATGGACCATGGGCCAAGAAATCAGTCACGGCACACGCTGCGCGAAAGGCTCATGGACTAGGCGTGGCGGAAAGGGTTGACTCCTGCCACTTCACCCCATGCCGAGGCAAAACAACACAGAAGCATTCAGTTTTAAGGGAGAAAAAGCTTTGTGATCTGTTTACTTGTTCTACGATTGCTTGGTCTTACAGAGACATCTGGAAATACGTACGTACCGTTGCGGATTATATTTTTTGGCCAAACACTAACTGGCGGAGTTGCCGCTCGGTTTCAAGTCAGTGCAGTACACCCACCGAACAGTTTGCAGTCAGGGCCTCCGGGTAGACTGTAGCAGTTTGTTGATGTTGTTGTTGTTGTTGTTGTTTGGCTTTGTTTTGTCAGTTTTTGTCTGTCGGAAGTGCTCAGCCACAAAACGGCAGAGTGTTTTAATTCCGGCCACTGCAAGCAACTGGATGTTGTTCTATATTTGTTATTACACGTGATTTTTTTTGGATTTTTTAAAAATATCATTCGTCCATTGCGGGTAAAATCACCTCGTAGCCGGCGGATGAATCAAGCCGGTGGCAGTGGTCTTTCCGAAATTATGAATGTGATGTTGCATATCAGTTGTGTTCGGACACTCAGTAGCCGTGTCAGTCAGCGGTTAGGCTTAGCGAAGAGTCGGGGAGAGAGAGAGAGAGAGAGAGAGAGAGAGAGAGAGAGAGAGAGAGAGAGAGAGAGAGAGAGAGAGAGAATTGTTTTCATTTTCAGTTGTTAAAGTCAGCCGGTGCTCTTCTGTTACACCTGCCGCTTCTCTGTTCTCCTCCGTAGAATATATAGTCCTTCAGTTGGATGAAACTAGTAATTACTATGAGCCGGAAGGTCTCTCCGCCGGCGGAGGATCCACTGAGAACCCAAGCCCTCTTAGCGGTCCTGTAAGTTAGTATGTAAACATGGTGCTTAACGTCCACAGAAACCATAAGGATTATTAGGGACGGGGAGAAGGTGGGGAAGGGGATGTGGAGGTGGGGGGTGGAGGGGGGGGGAGAGTCATATACCTATCGCTACACTGTCACCACTAGAATCAGTGACTGACTCCTGCATTAAGATGGGCAGCGATGATAGCCATTTTAATGTTTCATAATTGTGAGGGACAGTCACAAGACAGTGTCCACATACCACAACTTTTGAAGAGAAAGGAGAGCCGAAGCGGATTCGAACCGAAGTCCCTCTGCTTACCAGCCAAACGCCTTACCGCTTGGCCAACCGGCTCACAGTGGTCCTGTGTTTTTGCTGCTTAACGTCCACGGAGGCGAGAAGGCCTATTAGGGACGGGGACGGGACGAGTGGGAAAGGGGGACAGAAGAGTGAAATCTCGAAACAGGCGCCAACCCGGAAAAACCAAGGCTGCCGTGGACCGCCGCCAGAACAATAGGATGTTAAGGCAGTGTCCGTCCGGCATTGGCGCAGCGACCACAGCATCACGCCGTCCCAATTTGCGCGTCCAAACATTACTGCTATGCAGAAAAGCAGTCATCCAAGACACTCATGTCCGTAGCTCCGCCTTTGGGAAACAACTGAAGCAAACACAGTCGAACTCTCTCTCTCCTTAGCCCAGCCCACCTCCCTGCTCTTGATCTCTTCTGGGCTAGCTTCTTCTGAGAGTCCAGCTCACCTCCCTGCTCTTGATCTCTTCTGGGCTAGCTTCTTCTGAGAGTCCAGCTCACCTCCCTGCTCTTGATCTCTTCTGGGCTAGCTTCTTCTTGAGAGTCCAGCTCACCTCCCTGCTCTTGATCTCTTCTGGGCTAGCTTCTTCTTGAGAGTCCAGCTCACCTCCCTGCTCTTGATCTCTTCTGGGCTAGCTTCTTCTTGAGAGTCCAGCTCACCTCCTGCTCTTGATCTCTTTGCAGCTCTTTTGGTCCAATGATCTCTTCTGGGCTAGCTTCTTCTGAGAGTCCAGCTCACCTCCCTGCTCTTGATCTCTTCTGGGGACCAGACTCCTGCCTATCCTTCTTCTCGTGAGAGTCCAGCTCACCTCCCTGCTCTTGATCTCTTCTGGGCTAGCTTCTTCTTGAGAGTCCAGCTCACCTCCCTGCTCTTGATCTCGCCTGGACTCTGACTGAGCGGTCCTGCAATGGACCTGTGAAAATATAGGTCCAGGGTCCTGCGGGCCAAGCGGGCCTTGCGAGCCGCTTTAGCCTAGCGGTAAGCGGAGGGGCCTCGGATCGAATCCGCTTCGACTCTCCTTTCTCTTCAAAAGTTGTGGTCTGTGTACTCTGTCTTATGACTTTGTCCCTCACAATTAATGAAACATTAAAATGGCCCTCATCGCTGCCTATTTTAATGCAGGAGTCATTCTGGTGGTGTTATTGTAGCGATAGGTATATAATATCCCTCTTCCCCTACCTCCATACCTCCTCCCCCCCCCCCCCCCTTCTCCCCGTCCCTAATAAGCCTTGTGGTTTCTGTGGACGTTAAGCACCATGTTTACTTAGTGCCAACTTATACAGCTCTGCAGCACTGAATGCCTCACCTACCGGGTCAGGTTCAGTCGACTCATTTTCCCGGGCCACTAACCCAAAGTACATCAAGTCACGGTCCGTCTGAATTGTCACGAACAGTGATTCGGGGCTTTGCCTGTGATTTGATGACCTTTAACTTCACGTTCAACCCGATAACACCTTCGCGGATAGCTCGGCGTCAGATATTAGCCAAGTGACTCTTTCCGTTTCTCTCAAAATGTCAAGTCTTCAGTGTTCTTTTTTGGCTCAAAGGCTACTCAGACCCCCTCTTTCCCCATGTTGTTGTTGTTGTCTTCTTCTTCTTCTTCTTCTTCTTCTTCTTCTTCTTCTTCTTCTTCTTCTTCTTTGAGTTGTATTTTTCGTGTTTGTTGAAAATGCTTGACCTGTGAGTGCATGTGTTGATGAGTGTAACTGGTTGACTGTTTCGGATGTGTGTGTGCCCTCCAGACTCTAAGATAAAGTACTCTGTGTTTTATGTGTACTCATGTTCATGTATTGTTCTGTGTTATTTTACTGGTATCTTTTATGCAGTCGTAAGGCATATTTCTATGTTATTCATAGACAGTAAAGATGCTGTATTCTGTTTTCTTCTTCTTCTTCTTCTTCTTCTTCTTCTTCTTCTTCTTCTTCTTCTAATAATAATAATAATAATAATAATGGAAATTTGTAAAGCGACTACCCCGCAGCTGAAAGCGCTGCCGAATAAACATAATAATTATAACACACATAATGCCGTACATCGAGACGGAAAATATTATCAGCAGTTTAACAAAAATTAACACTGATAATGCAGACATCAACAAGGGTTCAAACACACACACACACACACACACACACACACACACACACACACACACACACACACACAGACTGATTAGGGGTGAAGGACAATGCTGTAACTAAAATATTCTGAACTTTTTGTCTTGAGTTTGCGGCTTTGAAGGAAGAGAGAGTAGCTGAGTGCCTGATGCACGGTCTTAGGGGAGATTGTTCCAAATGTGGGGGCCGAAGTGTGACTGAGAAAATGCGAAAGCCACGAGTTTTACGGTTGAAGCACTGGAGCCGTCTGAGCATGAGTGTGTCTGACGAAGAACGAGAGAGCGGAAAGGACTGTAAATAAGTAAACATGGTGCTTAACGTCCACAGAAACCATAAGGCTTATTAAGGACAGGGAGAATGGGGGAAGGGGGTACGGAGGTGGGAGGAGAGGGAGATTATATACCTATCGCTACACTGTCACCACCAGAATGACTCCTGCATTAAGATGGGCAGTGAGGAGAGCCATTTTAATGCTTCATTAATTGTGATGGACAAAGTCACAAGACAGTGTCCACAGACCACAGTTTTTGAAGAGAAAGGAGAGCCGAAGCGGATTCGAACCGAGGTCCCTCTGATTACCAGCCTAACGCCTTACCGCTAGGCCAAACCGGCCCACAAAGGATTGTAAAGGTGTAGTCAGTATATATATATAGGTCCATGGGTGTAGTAGCTCCGAAAGATAACAGGAGGAGAAACCTGTGGCTTTACGTTGTAACACTGACATGCAAGCAGTGTTGTATTTTATTCGCCGGTTCAGAACTTGGGAGCCAGTGGAATTGCTGTAGGAGAGGCCGTGCGCAGGTTTGATGGCGTGGTGCTCTGAGACTGAATAAAGCGTGCAGCAATATTTTGCCGACCTTTCTGCAGCAGCATCGGTTGAATCAGTAACAGACCTGAGAGTGCCCATGAGAAGAGAATTGCTATACTTTAATCTGGACAAATTGCGGCACAAGATGTTACTAGTACCTGTTCAGGTTTTGCCGGCTGCATCTTCTGTGAGGTACCTGCGGGTGGAGCTGATGCGTTTTAGTTCATAGTACTGTAGGCTGTATGGCACTGAGATTTTGATTACGTGTCGCTTCACTGTAGTTGTGAAGTTAGAGTCGTCAGTCAAGGACTAACCCAAAGTTCCTGACGAAAACACAGTTTTGTGTGTACCGACCATGATTGATGATGGTAAGCAGTGACATGAGGACAGAGAAGGTGTTGAGAGAAGAGAATGGTTTCAGTTTCATCCTTATTAAGTTTGAGTTGGTTGTTGCACATCCATGCTCATCGTATGTACATGATTGCAGGTCACGTGTAGCTTTGCACATCATTTGGTGGAGTTGATTTTTGAAGTTGGGTGTCCCTCTGTTGGCCTTTAACTTTGCAAATTTGACTCGATACAGATCCTGCCTTTATGACATGCCAATTAAATCTCAAGTATCCAAATCCCTAACTGCAGTGGCGGAGTCAGTAAAACCAAAATGATCGAAAGCGCGCGCAGAAGCCATTGAGTGCGACTTCCGGAATTTCGCCTTTCGTCACACTTGCTCTCACAACACAGCGTCAAAGCACACTCGTGCTCCACAAATCGACTGGCAAACTTATGTTTGCATGGAACGGACCCCATTTCCAGCCCTCTCCTAGAGACTTTCGAGTAGGTTAAAGAACAACTTGTTGAAATGTCTCACCTTTTGATCGAGCTGAGCGGAATGATTCTTTCTTCAAAAGAGCGAAACTGAGGAGGCGACGGTTTTGTGTTCGTCTGCTAACTTTTGCTTTGAGTGCGTGTGTTTCGGTTTGATAAACTTCGCCAAACGTCAGCTCGTGTTTACATTGATGTCACTTCAACTTACAATGTGCGCGGGTCGTCAGTGCTTATCTAATCACAAGTTGCGGTGAATAATGAACTTTTCTGTGTTCTTTGCAGGCTTGTGTTATGGCAGAGAAGCGAGAGGGAGTGGAGCGGAGCAAAAGGAAGCGTGAAACAGAGCGAGATTCAAAGCATTCGTGAATGTCCCAGTACGCCAACCAAACCCACGGAGGAGGAGGTGGAGGAGGAGGTGGACAGGGGGAGAGGGAAGGTTCGCAGTCACAACACCAAGTTTTCTTCAGGTCAGTGCACACCAGCCTTTTTATTCCGCTTACGACTGTTGATGGGCGGTTTGAGGCCCCGAGTTGGACTCGTGCAGGGAGAGCCTGTAGTGACTGCTGGTTTCTCCGTGGCATAGGGCTGCAATTCGCCGTGCTTAAGTTCATAAATCAAAGCTTATAAAATGGGTTCTGCTCTTTAGTCTTTACTCTTAGTCACGTGTCGTTGGGTGTTGATGTTAACACCTTGATTAAGAATAAGATCTAGGACAAGATGTTTACAGTTTTCAATCATCTAGCCAACTATAGCCACCTCTCTCTCATGAACCATTTTTGTACTGTGAACTGTAGCCTGCTTCACTTGTACTGGGTTGCAGACAGTGACTTTGGATGTACATGTACACAACACAAATGTATGCATGCACGCATGCATGTGTGTTAACAATAACATGCATAACACACATGCACGCATATGCACACACACACACACACACACACACACACACACACACACTCAGATACATGCACATGTATGTATAATATATGTGTGTGTGTGTGTGTGTTATGCATGTTAACAGCATACAACACACACACACACACACACACAACACACACACACACACACACACACACACACACACACACACACACACACACACACACACACACACACACACACACTCAGATACACGCACATGTATAATATGTGTGTGTGTGTGTGTGTGTGTGTGTGTGTGTGTTATGCATGTTAACAAGCATGCACACACACACACACACACACACACACACACACACACACACACACACAACACACACACACACTGAAGCCACACCTTTGTTACAATCATACTAACTCTGCCTTTACTGTAGCAATGGTGTCACAGTATTGATTTGAACACTGGGATTCAGTGCATGGATGTGTACATGTAGTGGAGCTTCATTAATAACAATCTAGTGGACACCATGACCATGGTTTGAAGTGAACTTGACTAAGAAAAGAAGAGACTCTTGAGAAAGATAAAGGGAACTGGTCAGAGGATCAATAAATGTGCTGTAATGATACCAGATTAATTCCTGATCCATTCCATCATGTTACTCTTCATAGTTTTACCATTCACACTGATCACAGCAAAGCAGGCATTGTTTGAGGGCAATGAGGGATTCCTAAACATGTCATACATCATGTGCCTATGAATTCCCAATCCATCATGTTAGTATCATAATCATTCACAACAAAGTAAACATAGGTCAAGAGATTCCAAAACATGTCACACATTATGTGCTATTAATTTCCAGTCCAATATCATGTTAGTATCATAATAATTAACAACAAGTGGGCACAAGTCAAGGGAATCATAGACATGTAGTACAACATGCACTGCATGAATTCCCAGTAGTGAATACATTATGTTACTTTTGTTAGTAACATTCACAACAAAATCTGTCTCAAGGGCTATGGCTTCCAACAAGCATTCAGTATTACGTGATATGTTATGTGCACACAAAGTAATATAATATATGCCTGTACTCATTGCATTTCCCTAGTGGCTTCTTGAAACTAACTTCTGATTTCAAAGGTCATACACACACACATACATATGTACATACCACATGCATGCACCTCGCACACATGCAACACACACACACCACACACACACACACACACACACACACACACACACACACACTACATTTTGATCTCACTTTTGGAAAGTAAACACACACTTAATAATCTAATGGTTCTGTCCAGGATAAGATTCTTTGACTCCAGCCCATCATAGAGCAGGGTTATATTATCAAAGTTTGATCAAACCCAGGGGATGGAGCTGCAGGGAGGGACTGATGCACCAGTGGGCTCTTCCTGAAAGGAGAAGGCCTTAACTCTATTTTATTTGGAACAGATTGGGGACTGGTGTTGCATGCACACACACACACATACACATACACACTACACAACACACGCACACACACACACACACCACATTACACTACACTACACTACACACACACACACACTACACTACACAGAGAAAGAGATGGGGGGGGGGGGGGGGGGGAGAGCCCTGGATTGGTTTTCTTCACAGTGTTAATGTGTAGCAAGAGGAGAATTAGCAGTGCTACTTTATTGATTGATTCACTGGTTGGTAATATAGCTGTTTTCATAAAACCTGCTGGCAATTTTTCTATTTCATATCTAGGCTTTAACATTGGTTGCGAGCTCAGATTTTCTTGGGTGACATAGACTTGACTATAAATCACCTTAAAATAATAATAGAGTTTATTTCATAATGGCATTTCAGTTGCTGTTTATCTGATTAAGTACTGCCTATGATTTGAAAACCAAGAGGAAGGTAGATTAAATAAATGATTTTAGCTAACAGCAACACCAAGTGTTTTTGTTCATTTTGTTTGTGAATCATCTTCAGATAGTGAGCTTTCTAGGCAAGCTGATTAAATATAAAATAAAATAAAGAATGCTCATGTTAGGTGAGTATATTTCAACCTGTAACTAGTCCAGGTGCAGCAGTTGGTGTTTGGGGTTCTTGATGATGACTTTTTCTGGTTACACATAAAGTGTACACCCAACATATGTCTGATGATAGTGCATCTGACCTCAGTGGTGATGGCACAGTTGACCTATGTTTGGTGATGATGCAATTGACCTGTGTCTGGTGATGGCACAGTTGACCTATGTCTGATGATGGCACAGTTGACCTATGTCTGATGATCGCACCGTTGATCTTTGATGATGGCACAGTTGACCTATGTTTGGTGATGGCACAGTTGATCTGTGTCTGATGATGGCACAGTTGACCTATGTCTGGTGATGGCACAGTTGACCTATGTCTGATGATGGCACAGTTGATCTGTGTCTGATATTGGCATAGTTGACCTATGTCTGGTGATGGCACAGTTGACTTGTGTCTGGTGATGTCACAGTTGACCTATGTATGTATCAGGTGATGGCACAGTTGACCTATATATCTGGTGATGGCACAGTTGACTTGTGTCTGGTGACGGCACAGTTGACTTATGTCAGGTGATGGCAAATTTGACCTCCCTCTGATGATGTCACTGGTGACCTGGGCTGATATTACTGTCACAGTGTCAGCTCCTCTCTCCTGATAATACAGTTGACCTCTGCTGAGTGATAATACAGTCAGCCACTGGTGGTTTAGTAGAACAGTTAGTATATATATATATAGAGAGAGAGACAGAGACAGAGACAGAGAGAGAGAGATTTGACCTCAGCCACAGTGATAGATCATTCATAGTACAGAAAATCAATCTGTTCCATGGTGGTACAGACAGTCAAACCTCTATGTGGTGATGATATGATAGCACAGTCAGTCAACCTCTGTGTGGTGTGATAATACAGTCAGTCAGCATCTATCTGGTTGTGATATATATATATATATATATATATATATATATATATATATATATATATATATATATATACAGAAGTCAATACAGTGTGGTGTGGTAGTCAACCTCTGTATGGTGATGATAGTACAGAGAGACAACCTCTGTCTGATGGTCATAGTACAGTCTGTCAACCTCTATCTGGTTATGGTAGTACAGTCAGTCAACCTCTGTCTGGTTATGATCGTACAAACAGTTAACCTCTGTGTGGTGGTGATACAGTCACCCTCTGTAGTCTGTATGGTGGTGATAGTACATAGAGACAACCTCTGTCTGATGGTCATAGTACAGTCAGTCAACCTCTGTCTGGTTATGATAGTACAGACAGTCAATCTCTGTGGGGTGGTGATAGTACAGACAGTCAGCCTCTGTATGGCGATGGTAGCTCATCTTATAAACAACCTCTGTGTGGTGGTGGAAGTATAGACAGTCAACTTCTGTGTGGTGATGATAATGCAGACAGTCAACTTCTGTGTGGTGATGCAGTCAGTCAACCTCTTTTCTTGTGGTGAAAATACAGTCAACTTCTGTCAGTTGATGGGGAGTCGATCACTCTGTGAAAGCACAGTTGATCTCTTTCGAGTTTGTCTTGTGACGGTACAATCAGATCTTTCTGTCGAACTGTACCTGTGCCTGTGGTGACAGTGCAGTCAAGAGTTTCCCAGTCCGGTGATAGTGCAGCCGACCTGTGCCAAGTCCAGGGGTATCCAGTTCATTGTTTGGGCGCAGCCTTGCCTGTTGGCACGTATGGAGTTTCCAGCAAAGTATCATGGGAATCATTGATCTATTTTTTTGTCATCCTAGTCTCTCTACCCCCTGGTCCCAACAGCCCGATAGTCATCCACATGTACACGGGCTCTCTCACAGAGAGAGAGAGAAGCCGCCGCCCGCCCTTCCCCTCTCTGCCCATCCCACCCCAACCTCATTGAGCAGTGTTCAGGGCCTCCCTGCCTGGCATCGGCCTTTCCTATCCGAAAAGTAACCTTTTGTCTCGAGTATCTCCGGCCTTGTGTTTTTCTTCATTTCTTTTAGGTGGTTGTGTGGCATTGGCGCTGGCAGAGAGCCTAGGGTCGTTTTCTGCTCAGTGATTCTGTGGCTTTGACACTGATTGCTGTCTAATGTGTATTTCTGTGGCTTGCACACTGAGACAAGCAAGGAAACAAGACAAAACAGAAACGAAACAAAAACAAAAAAGCGGAAGACAGTCGCTTTCCGGTGGATAAATCTATACATACCTTGGTTTTTAATGCCCAGTCAGCCATGACGGGTATATCAGGATGAGGCTTTCTGGCGGGTGATTTTGTGTTTTGACACTGGAAGTGGAAGCAAAGAAGACTGTGCTGGAAGGGGGTCGCTTTCTGCTGGGTGGTTTTGTGGTTTTGACATGGTTCTGTGCTTTTGACTCTGGAGGGGGGTCATTGTCTACCAGGGGATTCTGTGACTTTTCGCTGGAAGCAAAGACATTTTGCTGGAACGGGATCGTTTCAGTTGTGTTTGGTGGTTCTGTGGTTTTGACACTGGGGGGAGGCTGGTGATTCTGTGACTTTGCACTAGAAGGCGGTCGCTTTGTCCTCATGGTGTTGCACGTAAATGAAACAGTGGTACACGTGTGTATGTATTAAACTCGTAGTCGATACAGGGGGGGGGGGGGGGTTTAATCTACGCACGCTTTCATTCCTTTCGCCAACCAATCGACCGACCCATCGACGAGTAACCCAGTCAAGTGGTCAGTTGATCGGTCAGTCAGTTGTTCAGTCTGGATCACTCCCTTGGGATTCAGTCTGTCAGTCAAACGGAAGTCAGTCAGCCGAACTATCGCCAAGATGGTGTCCAGTTGTTGGCCATGCGAGGTCAAGCACAAAGTGACGCCTGTCACTCCACTAACGTTGTTTGTGCCAAGCCCGAGCAGGGTAACATTCGACATGTAACAACTCCATCTGAGAACTATGTGGTGTCAGTTCTACTACTTAGCGTAACAATTCCAGCTGAGAACTACGTGGTGGTCAGGACTATCTCGATGACTCCAGCTGAGAACTACGTGGTGGTCAGGACAGGCCCAGTGACTCCAGCTGAGAACTACGTGGTGGTCAGGACAGGCCCAGTGACTCCAGCTGAGAACTACGTGGTGGTCAGGACAGGCCCAGTGACTCCAGCTGAGAACTACGTGGTGGTCAGGACAGGCCCAATGACTCCAGCTGAGAACTACGTGGTGGTCAGGTCAGGCCCAATGACTCCAGCTGAGAACTACGTGGTGGTCAGGTCAGGGGTAACAATTCATAACAGCGACTACAAGCGCCATGTAATCAGGGCAGTGATCAGCATAACGACTCCAGCTTCAACCCCCTTTGCGTGGCTAGAGCAGGGAGAGCATTAAAAGTTCAGCACAACGGCCTCATTGGAGAAGTAGTGTGGTGGTCGTGTACTCTTCGTGGGTGGTACAGTGTAGTGATCTAACACCGTGGATCCCCACCCTGACGGCTACCCCCCACACCCATCCCACCCCGCACCTTCGGTGATTGACTTCCAGGGTCTCAGTTTTCGGGCTGACTGGGCACCACAGATTGGCAGCAAGGTGGACAGAAGAGGTGTGCAACTGACCATAGAAAGTCACAACTAATCAAACGCACGTGTTTGCCCCACTGCCTAATCGCCTTCTCGGTGTAAACGTACTGACATAGGCCCTGGATGGAAATATATATATATATATATATATATATATATATATATATATGCAAATCGCTTCTTGTCTACTAAACAACACTAACAACTTTTTATGTTTAAAAATTCCGGCCTAGGTGGTCCAGGCGGCCTTGTTTTGTCTTTTGTTTTGTTTTGTTAAAGAGTGCGTTTTTTCTCCATACGTGTAGTCGTGAAGCTGCTATCCGGGTAAAGCGACGTTGAGAGGCAGGAGATGCACCGTGAATAGCGCGGAATGACCTGGCTATTCTCTCTGCCTGGTGTATACTACTCTCTGCCTGGTGTATACTACTCTCTGCCTGGTGTATACTACAGGGTAGTGTGTCGCACAGCGTGCACCAAGGTTCCACGCAACTACAGCGCTGTGCTCGGAATGACCTGGCTATTCTCTCTGCCTGGTGTATACTACTCTCTGCCTGGTGTATACTACAGGGTAGTGTGTCGCACAGCGTGCACCAAGGTTCCACGCAACCACAGTGCTGTGCTCGGGCTGAAAAACCGGACTCAACTTTCAGTCCTTCGGATGAAAACGAAAAGCATATCAGCCACTTGACCACATTTCGTCTTCGAGGGCTGGCCCAAGGTGGGTTGCATTCTCGTGCGTCGAAACAATGAAATGGCTTCCAGCGCGTGGGATTTTTAACGCACGCACATAATATGTTATTGCATGTGGTTGCAGAATATAGCTTCGATAGCTGCACGGGGAGCCAGGATTACTTTGGTCACCTCGCTGTTCGTGCTGTGCGGCGTGCCAACCATGTGCGTGCATGCTGTTTTGTCGTGTCATCACACTCAGCCGCTCGTGTTTCTGCTTATTGCCCTATTCTGGGAAACCTTATGGCGAAGGTGCGATGTAAAGCTGATTATGACTATAATTATATATATTGGAGGTGAAGAACTAGCCCCTTTGTGCACGCGGTGACGTCGGCACAGCCATGGAGCGCGTTCCTGGCGGTGTTTTGCTCGTGGGTCAAAGGATCCCGTCAACTCAACGGCAATGATTTGATCATGGGCAGCGCGGAGTGCTGAGACCGCTCAACCAGATACATCGTTCTGTATCTCGTTTCGCTGTTTACTGGCCTCTGCCCGTTTCAGTCAGACTGACTGGTTTGTTTGCAGCATTATGAAACTGCAGGACTTAACCCAGAACTCGTGTGGTTTGGGCACGGGGCGGGTTGTGACCTACCTCTGTGTTTGTTACCTCGCACCATTATTTCATCTTTGCAGTGGCTCCAGCACGTTTAGCCGCTTACTTAGAACTCTCTGCCTTTTGCCTAATCTCATGGGAGTGTTGTTTTTTGCAGGCACCTCCGGCTTTAGCCCGTGGTGGGATACCGCGGACGCAGAAATTAAAGCCCCTCTGATAGCCAATGTTCTGTCTTCAGCCGTATATATAAGCTCACAGAGCTCTTGGTCGTTGTAGTGTAATGAATGAAATATGATGGAAATAATATATATATGTGTGTGTGTTCTCACCCACTGGGGAAGAACATGATGGAATTGTCTGTAAAATCAAGAATCCTGTCTTTAACTTGCAGACATTTGAGGTAGTTGTTGAAATGGATCTTCAGAGGAACGAACGTGCGGTTAAGATATATATACGTCAGACTGATACAGGTTGAAGAGGTGTATTTTCAAGCGGATCGAAAGTAGTGATTGTTGCAGCATTTCCAATGTGCGGTGGCAATGAGTTCCAGACAGAAGTGCCAGAATGAGAGAAGGTACGGTCATCTCTCGTCTTGTATCTATAGAGAGGAAGTTTTAGGAGACGGGTATCAGCACTAGAACGAACAGACCGAGAAGGAGAACGGAAATGAAGGATCACGGATGAGGTTGATTTTCCGTGTAGTAAAACACCTTCACGGCGTTGATGAGACATTTAGTCAGAATGTAATGATAATAATAACAATAATTTGTAATAAAAATATATATAAAGCGCAAAATATTGTCCGTAAATACTATTCTAAGCGTATACGCGCGCGCGCGCACACACACACATACACACACGCACGCACGCACACATACAAACGCACAGGCACCCGCACACACGAGCATTCTGACTATACAAAGCTTAATTTACACAGCTTAAAACGGGCAGCAAACAGACTTGAGATTGATGAAAACAGCAGCACGGCACAGAAAACATAGCAGGTCTATAGTTTTTTGATTTCTTTTTTGTTTTGTTTTGATTTTTTAGATTACACTTGAATGAAGCCCGAGAGGATTTCTGTCGGAGAGGAAGGGGAAGGTCGTTCCGTGTGGATGGACCCAAAACAAAAAATAACTATCTGCCGGCCTGAATGAGAAGTGGTTGTCATGACGATGAAATCAGATCCGAGCATGTGCTGTCGTCATGTGCTGTGGAAACAAACTGTCGCCACAGGTGTCCGGCAGTGGCGATGACGACATGAAAGAAAGATGTCATAAGTCGATGATGGGCGAGGTCGAAGCGGTCTATGTGACAGCTGTTGTGGAAACCTATGTTTAGACCGCGGTATGGGGCTGATTCGACCTGTCATCTTAGCATGTAAGTTTACACCGCAGGCGAGGTTGTGGGCTTCCTATGTTCTTCGATTGGCGAGTGTGCTTAGTTAGCGTTAAGGGGCTTGCAGGATCACAGGTAATGGACTTGTATGCACGCACAGTATGCTTCTCTCGATTTCTGCTGCCAGCGCCCATAATCGGTATCAATGATCTCTGCTTGTCTGTCTGTCTGTCTGTCTGTCTGTCTGTCTGTCTGTCTGTCTTCTCTCTCTCTCTCTCTCTCTCTCTCTCTCTCTCTCTCTCTCTCTCTCTCTCTCTCTCTCTAGTTCGAGTTATCTCTGTGTGTCTCTCTCACGCTCTCCGTCTGTCTGTCGCTCTCTCTCTCTCTCTCTCTCTCTCTCTCTCTCTCTCTCTCTGCCTTTCGCTCTGTCTGTCTGTCTGTCTGTCTTCTTCTGTCTGTCTGTCTGTCTGTCTGTCTGTCTGTCTTCTCTCTCTCTCTCTCTCTCTCTCTCTCTCTCTCCTCTCTCTCTCTCTCTCTCTCTCTCGAGTTCGAGTTCTGTCTGTGTGTCTCTGTCTGTCTGTCTGTCTGTCTGTCTGTCTGTCTGTCTGTCTGTCTGTCTCTCTCTCTCTCTCTCTCTCTCTCTCTCTCTCTCTCTCTCTCTCTCTGTGCCTTTCGCTCTCTGTCTCTCACTGTCTGTCTGTCTGTCTGTCTGTCTGTCTCTCTCTCTCTCTCTCTCTCTCTCTCTCTCTCTCTCTCTCTCTCTCTCTCTCTCTCTCTCTCAACAGAAGGCTACTTTGAGCGCATTATGTAATAACAACATTGGCCCCTCGGTCGGTTGCCCAATGACATCACTGTGCCACACTTGGAATAGAAATGGTGCTTCTCCCACCCTACACCATGTCTGTGTAGTCCATCCGCTGCCGAGCGCCTTTCGTGCGCTACTGCATGTACACAGAAACCGGCTGCATCATGTAGTCATCTATTATGAATAGGCGTGAGACGGCGTGGAGTCTTGCCTGAATGACAATGGAGACACAAGTGAATCCCCCCTTCCCCCACAGTATGGTATACATTTAAAGTTACGTGCCTTTTGCCTACGCCTTATTACATTTTCTCCGTCGAGGCATGAAGCTGGTTGTGAATATTGTGTTTTTGTTCAGAATCCGTTCAGAATATAATTATATGTATTATGTAGCAGCCCACAAAAATAGTATGGGCAGTGAGCGTGTGAAGAAGAGGTGACAGATGGCTTGTAGTATGTGCAATAATGCGTCCTATGTCCTTTTGTGTCTCAACTGTTTCATGTTACGACTGGTGTGCAGCCTGTTAACATGAATGCGTATGGGCATGTGAATGAATAGACATGCGAGAGACGTGTGAATGAACTTGGCCCCATGATCTACTCAGTCCTCGTGCAACGTTACTTGTCACTGGCAGTGACGTGGTTTTGTATTGTGGTAGCAGTGGCTCCTGACTGTCTACCATGTCAAGTTAGTCTGCATGCGTTAGTGTGCATGTAGCGAGGGTAGTTGTGTATTGTATTGCGTTGTAGTAATAATAATGATGTCAGCAGTAGAAATGTTTAAGGCACCCTTTCCTGCGGCTCAAAGGTCTAACGATTCAAACATAATAGAACACACGTGTCTTCTGAGACAAAGGTTGTTATCAATTTAACGTACAACTAATAATGTACGTATTTATCAACACGGGTTCAAGTATAAATGACTGTATGCACACACACACACACACACACACACACACACACACACACACACACACACACACACACACACACACACGCCGGCACGTACGCACGCACACTCTGTCTCTGATAGGGGTGAAGGACAGTGTTGGTAAGTTGAAATGTTTGGAGAAGAGAAGAGGCATGTTTTGAGCTTGTTTTTGAAGGAAGACAGTAGCAGAATATTATGCTGTATCGCTGTAGCAGTCTACGATGTCAAATAGTAGCAGCAGCTGTCCTGTAATGTATGATATTTCGTTGTATTATTGTGCTGTATTGTAGAAGCAGTAGTCCACAACTGTCTACGATGTTAAGTGGTAGCGACAGCCTACACGTTGCAAGGCAGCAGCTGTAGCAGCAGTTGTCCAGGAATCAAAATTTCTAGGATGTCAAGTAGTAGCGACAACGTGCATGCTGCGAGGCAATCCTGTCTTGTAATGTACTTTGTAGTAGCAGTGGTCAACAAATCAAAACGTCTTCGATGTCAAGCAGTAGCACCGTCGGCAAGACCCGACTGTAACCGTGCTGTGTGTTAGTCTGCTGTTTGTAATGCAGTCCATTGCGCTGTAATGTATTGTATGGACTGCAAGATCCGAGGGTAACCCTGCTCTAATAGTGTACTGTTTGTGATGCAGTCCGTGGCGCTGTAGGGTGTTGTATGGACTGCAAGACCCGAGGGTGACCCTGCTCTGTTAGTGTACTGTTTGTAATGCAGTCCATTGTGCAGTAAAGTATAAGACCCGAGGGTAACCCTGCTTTTTTGGTGTACTGTTTGTAATGCACTCCATGGCGCTGCATGCTATTGTATAGACCGCACTTCCGCGTGGTGGCAGTCGACAACGAGTGTGTGCGGTGTGGAGTGGTATCGACAGCCCTCAAGTAACAAAGGACAGTCCTCGGGGGACGCTCTAGCCGTTACGGATCCTTGTGGAGGAGGAGACGAGGGTGTAGACCTGCCAATGACTGACTGCCACCTCGCCAATCCGATTGAGCGCGGGGATGGCTCAGTCGCCAGGCGGTGTCCCCGAGCCGTTGGGGCCGACGGTGGCAGTGCGCTGCGTGGGGATTGAGATCAAGCCTCTTAATCTCCTCCCTCGCTCCCCCGCAAGCCGCCCGGCTCTTTGGCTCTATGTAACAGCACAGACAGCGCTGCACTCTGGCGGTCAAGCGCTGACCATTAGCATTAAGTCGGGAGAGGGGCCGGGCCGATTAGCTATGATCTGTAACGATTTGTGGACGGACCAGAGTCAGCCAGGTCACCGGCTGAGACGACGAGTAAGAATTGACGCGTAGCGAGACCGGCGGTTTTCGCCCTGTGTGCTGATTCTGTGCAAACTCACGGTGGAGATTGTTCTCCAGTGTCGGCGACTGAATGAGAAGGGATAGCGAGGAAGGTAAGAGACGAGCAGGAGTGTATCTCTGTACTATTGTAACAAAGTGGCTGTTTGCGTACTGCTTGTGTCTATAGACTGTGGCTCTCCGGGCTGGCGTTCACATGCCGGTTAAATGCATATGAATGTTGTCTCAGGACCTGGGTGGAGGTTGATTAATTTAATTAACGCCCAGTCAACCGCGACTGAAAGTCACAGTGCACAACACTATTCACGATTCATTTTGCACGCTGATCATGTGATTCTATTTAGTAGGCTCGTTTCGGCCTGATACAACCGTCCTTTTTGCCTGCGTGTACATGTAAAAGAACAAGTTGCTTGCTCGCTGTAAAGTTCGGCCCTGATATAACCGTCCTTTTCGCTGAAGGGTAAAGGAACAAGTTACTCGCTGTTACTCCCTATAAAGTTTGGCCCTTATATAACCATCCTTTTCGTCTGAGCGTAAAGAAACAAGTTGCTTACCCGCTGTAAAGTTTGGATCTGATATAACCGTCCTTTTTTCCTGAGTGTAAAAGGAACAAGTTACTCACCCGCTGTAAAGTTTGGATCTGATATAACCATCCTTTTTACCTGAGCGTAAAGGAACAAGTTACTTACTCTCTGTAAAGTGCCGTAAAACAGTACAGTCATTGACACAGCGCTTTAGGCATTCCGATTTCTTTGGGCTGTGCTGTGTAAATTTGATTTGATTTGATTCTGAGAAACCGTGGCTGAAACGTTTGCTGTTATTCCACGGTAAGTAGTCGGTCAGTAGTGTCCTGTATGGCCAAACAAAAAACAAACAAGCAAACAACAACAACAACAACACACACACACACACACACACACACACACACACACACACACACACACACACACACACACACACACACACACACACACACACACTACACAGAGAGAGAGAGAGAGAGAGAGAGAGAGAGAGAGAGAGAGAGAGAGAGAGAGAGAGAGAGAGAGAGAGGAACTAGAAGAAGAAAAAGGGGGGGGGGGGAGAGAAGTAAAGTCCTGATACCAGGAAAGCTTATGGGTCCTGTTTTGTGGCAGTGACTTTTTCCTCGCTTGCAAGAATTACGGGGAAGGTTGGAAGAATCATTCCCCGCCTGTGGATTTTTTTGTTTTTTTGCTTTGTTGTTGTTGGTTGAAGTCGTGATCAGCTCGCGCATACCTGTTCCACTTTAAGACTACATTTTAGCCACCTGAGACTAATGTGGACGAGCGATCCCTGACGAGCTGCGTGTGAGCATTAGGGAAACGAGCTCGCATGAGTCCTGTAGTTTTGTTAGTTTACACGAATATCTCTTACTTGCTGTATGCATCATTGTGCGCTTGGAAAAGCCCAGCAGGACGTCTCAGCAATTTTCAAAAGTCGTCTGTTGGCCCTGTTGAAGTGAGGAGCTGACACTTGGTTTACTGAAACGCAACAAAACCATTGGCGTGTGGGTACCATGGCTCGGCCGCTTTTCCTCCTTCCAGAGAGAATTAGCTTGTTCGCCGTCTTTGCTTCCACCACCGATGTGGGCCAATCAGGTCCGCATGCCATGACCAGTGTCTGGACTTGAGTTGGACCCTAGTCCCATGCAGCCTCATCCACAAGCACGGCGTGGTGTCCCGGTGCAGGCCATGCCATCAACACCTCGCTGACCTCAGCTGGCGCCCCCCCCCCTCCCCACTCCCCCCAGTCCCATTCAGCCTCCTCCACAAGCTCAGCATGGTGACCCACAGCTGGCCATGCCACCCCAGTCCCATGCAGCCTCCTCCACAAGCTCAGCATGGTGACCCACAGCTGGCCATGCCACCCCAGTCCCATTCAGCCTCCTCCACAAGCTCAGCATGGTGACCCACAGCTGGCCATGCCACCCCAGTCCCATGCAGCCTCCTCCACAAGCTCAGCATGGTGACCCACAGCTGGCCATGCCACCCCAGTCCCGTGCAGCCTCCTCCACAAGCTCAGCATGGTGACCCACAGCTGGCCATGCCACCCCAGTCCCATTCAGCCTCCTTCACAAGCTCAGCATGGTGACCCACAGCTGGCCATGCCACCCCAGTCCCATTCAGCCACAAGCACAGCGTGGTGTCCCGGCAGGCCATGCCATCAACACCTCGCTGACCTCAGCTGGCTCCCCCCCCCCCCCCCCCCCCCCCCCCCCCCCCCCCCCCCCCCCCCCCCCCCCCCCCCCCCCCCCGCTTTCCCCCCCCCCCACCCCCGCCTCTTCCACAAGCATAGCGTGGTGACCCGGAGCGGGCCATGCCATCAACACCTCGCTGACCTCAGCTGGCGGGCGCCGCCCCGTGGTTATCTTCCTGCGCCGGTGGTGATTGTCTAATCACTGCCCTGCCCTGCCCGTCAGGCTGGCCACAGCAGCTGAGGAATGGTTCTGAGTGTGTGCCTCGTTGTGCAGTTTTTTTCTTGCACACTTTTTTCGCCATCGCCTTTGTGGTGTTTGCTGCATGACGAAAGTCTGTACTGTCTGGTGTTTGTACAAGGGTCATTGGGGTCAGTAGTGTTGAGCGTGACTGTGAAATGGGTGTGATCAAAGACTGAGATCAGAAACACATCTCTGGTGTGATCAAAGCACTGCGCAGCAAGCTTACAAAACAGTTTTCTCTTTAAGCGCTTACTTTCTCAGTAGTGTATTGCTTGCTTTCCCAATAGTGTATTGCTCTTTAAGCGTTTGCTTTCTCGATAGTTCCCCCCCCCCCCCCCCCCCCCCCCCCCCCCCCCCCCCCCCCCCCCCCCCCCCCCCCACCCCCGAACGGAAGAGAGAGAGAGAGAGAGAGAGAGAGAGAGAGAGAGAGAGAGAGAGAGAGCAATAACAACAACAACACGTGCTTGTGATCAAAATTCACACGAGGCAGAAACATCGATGTAACAGGTCAATAATAATAGCAGTCATTACTAATTACATAGGTTCAGATTTCCAGCCCGTCCAGAGAGAGAAAGAGAGAGTAGTCAGGACTTGGAGGGGAGGGGGAGGATGGTCGTGGGAGGATGCTAAGAGCTAGATTTAATGCCTCACGCCTGGGAAAGACGATTAGAGAGGGTCCGCCCCCCCCCCCCCCCCCCCCCCCCAACACACACACACGTTGTGACGTACTTCGGTTGCGAGCTCGGACAGCACGCCGGTGACTTGTGTACTTCTCAGTCTTGGAAACGGCGTCTGTGGCGTCGGTGTTGGTGGTTTTCCCCTGGGGGAGCCCTGGCCCTCCCCTCCCTCTGTCCCCACAGCCAGTGTTGAATAATAGACGCGGATCGCCGAACGACGCTGATCTAAGAGACTTCAAACAACACATCTCGCCCGCCTACGTCTGGGCGTCGAAGATGGGAGCGCCTGACACTAACGCCCGCGGCTGGGGGGGGGGGGGGGGGGGGGGGGGGGTGTCTAACAGCGGTAGCCTTACGTCAGCGCAGTGGATGGTGTGTAAGTTAGGGGCTGGTTTCTAGGTCGCTCGCGACTGACCCGAATTAATGAAACCGCGGTTTGGGTCAAGCCGTCTAGTCTGAACGTCCCTGGGCATGGGATCACCCGGCGCACCTCTTGCCACAGAGTGGAGGAAGGTAACCCGCTACCAAATATCGAGTTGGGGAATGCTGGTGTAGAGGTAAGGTGTCCAAGTACTTAAAGGAGACCTCAAGCCAAGAAGCACTCATTGATAGGAATGAAATACAAACTACGGTAGTTTTTCAGTCGATTTAAGATCTGGTCTGTGGAATGTCGGCGTTTGAAAGTCGCGATAAAAAACACTGCTGTGAGAGCTGCCATTGTATTTATGCCAGTACGTGTGTGAAACATGCCCGGCAAAAATTACTTCATGAGCCAACTCCTTCCTGCTTTTCAACTGGTAGAGACTGAAGAGCGAACCAACATGGTTTCGCCCTAATGAGCTCAAATTCGAAGCAGTTAGGTACGTCTGTTGCAATACTATTGATAGTACAACTATACAAAACCGGCAAATGGAGGGGAGAGGGGGGGGGGGGGGACAACAACAACAAAAATGTGCACGTATTCCGGCCAACTTGCGTCTTCGCATGGTCTCCCCTTTAAGGCATTGCACTCGGGATCGAGAGTTGGCGAGTTCGAAATCCCGTTCCGGGCAGCAAGCGCCTGTAGTATGTACTGAAAATACAGGTCTTTGTCGTGCGTCTGTAGTCTGTACTGAAAATAGAGGGCTTTGTCGTGCGCCTGTAGTCTGGGGACAGACGTCTGAGGTACCAAATGTACACGTGCATGGAACCAGGGCAAGGGTTATTCTGGGACGGGCATGAAAGGGGGAAAAGCACTATTTTTGGTAGGAGTGGCCCATTTACGCCAGTGCTGGGATCGTACAGACATTCTGAGCTCGTTGAGGTCTGTCAAGGGTGCTACCTTTTGCGGTGCTATCCATCTGACAGTGATTTGCGAGAAATAGGATCAAAGGGGATTAGGGGGTGTGGACTAGGGGGGAAAGAAAGGACTGGGTTAATTAGATTCGTCCCTAATCTTCTTAACAAGAGGCGAGCCTCTTGAAAGAACGTGGGAAGTAGGCTGCGAAATTTACGGCGGTGGCAGGGTTGTCTGCGAGTGTATTAGTATTTAATAAGGTTTCTGTGCAGGATTCTTTATCTCATCATTCCAGTTCTCCGCGTGCTTCATGCAACTAGCTGGCTGCTGCTGCTGCCGTCTTAGTCTTCCGGCTTGCCTTACACTGATTGTTCGGGTACATGCCCACCGCCGCCGTTCCTTCGTTTGTCCACCAGCTCTGGGACTTGTTGGTTAGCATCGTCTCTTCGTTCTTCCAGTGATTCTGGGACTTATTGGTTACCATCATCTCTTCGTTCTTCCAACGATTCTGGGACTTGGTTACCATTGTCTCTTTGTCTTCCAGTGAATCTTCGACTTGCTGGTTACTGTTGTTTCTTCGTTCTTCCAGTGGATCTTGGACTTGCTAGTTACCTTTGTCTCTCCGTTCCTCCAGTCAGTCTTGGACTTGCTGGTTACCATTGTCTCTTCGTTCTTCTGGTGATAGTGGGACGTGCTGCTTACCATCGCCTCTTCGTTCTTCCAGTGATTCTCGAACATGTTGGCCACTAACGTCTCTTAATTCTTCCAGAAGTTCTTGGACTTGTTGGTAATCATCATCTTTTCGTTCTCTCATTGATTTGGGACTCCGTGGTCTGTCGTCTGTTGGCTGTTCCGGTGATTCTGGGACTTCCTCGTCGCTGTTGTCTGTTCGCTCTGCCCGTGATTCTGGGACTTCCTCATCGCTGTTGTCTGTTCGCTCTGCCCGTGATTCTGGGACTTTCAGGTTGCTAGTCGCCGTTGTCTGTTCTTTCTTTCACTGACTCTCTCATGTAACCAATCGAAGTTGGACAAAATTACACAGAGTAAGTATTCAATTCGTGCCGAATCTTTTGGTGCTACGGCTTTTTTTTAATTTATTGTTTTTTTAGATTCCCCCCCCCCCACCACCACCCCGCCCCAAACGCGTGCTTGTACTGGTCAAAATAACAGTCAACAAGAGGAATATTTAAAGATTACTATTATGTCGTAGTTGTTTAGATTTGTCGCTGCCTTGGTCAAGGGGGGAGGCGGGGGGGGGGGGGGGGGGGCAAACGAGAGGAGCTTTGAACTCACGGCATTCCCACTGCATCGATCGTCTGAATGTTTCAGCCACGGTTTAAAGTAGGCAACATGCTGCCCACTGTTGTGTGCTGACGAGATTAGTACAAGGAAGGAGTGGGATATCGGATTGTAGTCATCTCCGTGTTCATGCGATTGCAGCTGACCACCGTAACCCTCGCCACCCGTTAGTGTTCGTCTGGCTTAACCCAGGAACCGATACGTACGGCAAGCGCGCGTTTTGTAATTATATAGTAAGTAAGTAAACAAGGTGCTTAACGTCCACAAAAACCACAAGGCTTATTAGGGGGAGGGGGGGGAGACGGAGATTATATACCTATCGCTACACTGTCACCACCAGAATGATTCCTGCATTAAGATGGGCAGCGATGAGAGCCATTTTAATGTTTTAGTAGGAAGTGATGGACAAGGTCACAGGACATTGTCCACAAACCACAACCTTTTTGAAGAGAAAGGAGAGCCGAAGCGGTATCGAACCGAGGTCCTTCCGCTTACCAACCTAACGCCTTACCGCTAGGCCAAACCGGCTGACTTGTAATTATGCTGGGATACATCGCTATAGCTATGTATAGTGTACCCACGCCATCTTGTCCCGTGCAGATTATTGAGCGCGGAGGGGAGGGGGGCGTCGATGTAATGGATCACCGCGTCTCAGTTGATTCACTGCGTTACACAGAGTACAGGGGTGTCGGAGCCTTTGACATATTTACTGCCCCTGTCTTCTCATAAACCTGCACAGAGTGCAGAGGTGTAGGAAATGGTGGTGTAATGTACTACCTACCGCGTCTTGTCACTACTGCATTCCACAGAGTGCAGACGTGTAGGAAGTGGTGGTGTAATGCACTACCTATCTCGTCTTGCCACTGCTGCATTCCACAGTAGGCAGAGGTGGAGGCACTGGTGGTGTAAGTTACTGCCTATAAACAAATATTAAAACCAAAACCAAAATCTTCAAAAGCGCAAAACTCTAAGAATTATATACATAAGTCTCGGCGCCCCTGCACAGAAAACAGACTTAACCCACAGTTTGACACAAGCGAAAAACGACATAAACAATTATTACAAGTAATTTAAACCACAGAAAGCCAAACAGCAAGACCTCACCCTCTCTCTTTCCGTGTCACACACACACACTCACGCACGCACGCACACTCGTTTTCTCTCACACACGCACGCACGCACGCACGCACGCACGCACGCACGCACGCACGCACGCACGCACGCACGCACGCACGCCACACACACACACACACACACACACACACACACACAGAGTAGTCAATTGAAATAATTTGCAGAAAAAGATGGAGGGGATAAGGGTGTCAGGACTGTTGATAATACCTACTTCGTCTTGCTATAATTGCATCCCATATAATGTAGAGGTGTCAGACTGGTCATGATGTGAACTACCTGCCTCGTCTTATCATAAGAGCGTGATACTATAGAGTGCAGAGGTGTCGGAACACTTCATATGATTTACTGCCTGCCTCATCCTGTCATAACTGTAGAGTGCAGAGGTGTCGAAACCGTTGATATGATGCACTCTCAACGCGTCTGGTCATAACGGCTTCCCGTAGAGCGCAGAGGTGTCGGAACCGTTGATGTAATGCACTACCTACCATCCCGTAGAGTGCAGAGGTGTCGGTGTCTGCCTACTGCGTCTTGTTATCACGGGTTCCCGTAGAGTGCAGAGGTGTCGGAACCGTTGATATAATGTACTGTCTAACGGCTTCCCGTAGAGTGCAGAGGTGTCGGAACCGTTGGTACAACGCACTACCTACCGCATCGTGTCATAACGGCTTCCCGTAGAGTGCAGAGGTGTCGGAACCGTTGATGTAATGCACTACCTACCATCCCGTAGAGTGCAGAGGTGTCGGTGTCTGCCTACTGCGTCTTGTTATCACGGCTTCCCGTAGAGTGCAGAGGTGTCGGAACCGTTGATATAATGTACTGTGTAACGGCTTCCCGTAGAGTGCAGAGGTGTCGGAACCGTTGATATAATGTACTGTCTAACGGCTTTCCGTTGAGTGCAGAGGTGTCGGAACCGTTGATATAATGTACTGTCTAACGGCACCCCGTGCAGAGTGCAGAGGTGTCGGAACCGTTGATATAATGTACTGTCTAACCGCTTCCCGTAGAGTGCAGAGGTGTCGGAACCGTTTATATAATATACTGTCTAACGGCACCCCGTGCAGAGGTGTCGGAACCGTTGATATAATGTACTGTCTAACGGCTTCCCGTAGAGTGCAGAGGTGTCGGAACCGTTGATATAGTGTACTGTCTAACGGCACTCCGTGCAGGGTGCAGAGGTGTCGGAACCGTTGATATAGTGTACTGTCTAAGGGCACCCCGTGCAGAGTGCAGAGGTGTCGGAACCGTTGATATAGTGTACTGTCTAAGGGCACCCCGTGCAGAGTGCAGAGGTGTCGGAACCGTTGATATAATTTACTGTCTAAGGGCACCCCGTGCAGAGTGCAGAGGTGTCGGAACCGTTGATATAGTGTACTGTCTAACGGCACCCCGTGCAGTGTGCAGAGGTGTCGAAACCGTTGATATAGTGTACTGTCTAACGGCACCCCGTGCAGTGTGCAGAGGTGTCGGAACCGTTGATATAATTTACTGTCTAAGGGCACCCCGTGCAGAGTGCAGAGGTGTCGGAACCGTTGATATAATTTACTGTCTAAGGGCACCCCGTGCAGAGTGCAGAGGTGTCGGAACCGTTGATATAGTGTACTGTCTAACGGCACCCCGTGCAGTGTGCAGAGGTGTCGAAACCGTTGATATAGTGTACTGTCTAACGGCACCCCGTGCAGGTGCAGAGGTGTCGGAACCGTTGATATAATTTACTGTCTAAGGGCACCCCGTGCAGAGTGCAGAGGTGTCGGAACCGTTGATATAGTGTACTGTCTAAGGGCACCCCGTGCAGAGTGCAGAGGTGTCGGAACCGTTGATATAGTGTACTGTCTAACGGCACCCCGTGCAGTGTGCAGAGGTGTCGAAACCGCAGCGCCACAGCGAGAGCATTGCGACGTTGCCGTGTTTACACAACTGGGACGACGATTGGTTTGGAAGTGGGGAGCAGCTGTATGTCATAAGGCGACGGCCTCGTCATACATTTTGCTTGCACCGAATCTATCCGCTACAGTATATCCTCCGGCCGTGTGGCGTCAGGGGCTTCTCTGGGGTTATCAAGGCTGTGCAAGTCTAGGGTACCAGGCACCCTCCGATCTGTTTCTGTAATTCGCTCCTTGGTTATCGCCGTTATCATTTTTTTATATGTAGTTTGTCAGCGCCTGTGCGGCAAGGGGCGGGAGCAGCCACAATACTGTGTGTATCTCGCTGTACTTCTGGCCAGAGTTCATTTCTGTTGTCGACACCACTGTCTATTGATCAGAGACACGAAACAGCGACTGATTTTCAGCCTCGTTGTCTTGCGTGTGCTCGTAAACACTCACGCATGCACACACACACACACACACACACACACACACACACACACACACACACACACACACACACACACACACACACACACACGTGCGCGCGCGCGCATGCACGAACGGAGAGTTGCGTGAGATCAGTGTATGCCCTGGATTTTTTTTAAAAATCCGGGTGGGGTGGCGGGGTGGGGTATACTACACTATTAATGTGTCGCACTGTCAGAATCATTTGCTTTTGTTCAGGGGTGAACCAAGTGCGCCACGTTCTTAATGATGAAATGAACAGTAAAGGATAGCTGCACATTGTTCTAAAGCAATCAGTATATTAAATCGATGATAAAACATAACGCGCTTTGCGAAGGCAAAACGTTTACAACAGTCTTTTTCGTAGAATCGACCACGAAGTTGAGTGTGGCAGCTCTGGCACTTTTGCATTGCGATGGTTGTAATAGAAGGTAGCCGTGAAAGTTTGTGGTGTAACCAGCCACTAACCAACAGCTGTTCCCTGCTTGTGCCGAAGCAATGGCTTGTTGGGCAAATAAAACTCCGAAATGTAATTCAGTAAATCCTTTAAACACTTTGGCGCCGTCTCTTTTTTTTGTTGGATCTTACATCAATGGGCAGATTTCTCTTTCCTGGCGACACGATTATTCTCCTAATGGATTTTTTTCCCTTTATTTTTATTTTTTTTATTTTTTATTTTTAACAAAGCCAGGCGCAGCAGAGGCTTACTGCCCACAGTGTGGAAGTGCGACATAATTTTGCCAGGACATCGCTAATTGACGCGGGCTCTTTAACATGCGCACGCCTCTAGCTCGCAGAGCCTCGCTTCTTCTTTTTCTCTTTCATTCGAGATGTTATAGACACTGACGCCACCACCCTGAGATTGAGGCGGAGAACGGGTAGGTTTAGGTTACCGGGATCCGAACCCCGCAGCCTCCTCACCCCGAGTCCGGTGCCATAACCGCCAGGTCATGCCACCTCCTTGGCAGCACAAGTTTTAGTTGAATGTGGTGACATATGTGTCCCCCACCCCCTCCTCTTCATCTAATCTCCGCCAGCCACCTGCTTCTTCGCGATAGTTGAGGTCTCTGTGGGCATTTATTTGCGTGTTAGCAAAAAGTGACACCCAGCATTAATTCCTGAAGAACAGCTGCTGCTGTTGTCTGTAGAAATGTCTGCTGCTGGCTAGTATAAAACCGCACAACATTGTATTGCGTAATATGGCTGCGCGTTCGGGTGATTCTGACCAAAAGACTGAAATAGAAGACAGGACCGACTCGTCGGCAGTGTCTGTCTGACCATTTCCCTAACCCTCGCGTCTTGTAACTGCTGCTGATTCCACTTCCCTCTGTGTAACTCCTGGTGTCGACTTGCGTCTCGCACCCGGACTCAAGTTTCTGTTTGATTTACCTGATCGTCGGAATCCCCGGCTATTGGCGTTGGGTGGTTTAAGTCACTAAAGTCGGCCTGGTTGGGCTGGGCTGTATTGTGTCGCAAAAACCGTGGATCGTGACGAAACTACTGGACTGAAGCATGTAGGTAATAGAGGGTATTACTGTATTAGAAGGTGTGTTCACTCCCGGGAGTGGTCGCTTGTCTGGTCTTTCTGACCTCGGTCGTTTTCACCTCTTGGTGGCACCTGCACCTACTGGTACCGATAAAGAGTAGTTGCTCTCTGACCAAAGTCGGTTTCAGCCCGACATGGTGTTTGTTGGGTGTGGCGGGCACCAGGTGTCGGCACTGTTACCCGTGCCGTTACCAGTGTACAAGGTTTGGCACTGGGCAAGCGGCTGGTCGTTTCCACAGCTTGTCAGCAGCACAGGCTTGCTTCCCAGTGTGATGTAAGTAAATAAACATGGTGCCTAACGTCTACAGAAACCGTAAGGCTTATTAGGGACGGGGAGAAGGGGGGGAATGGGGTATGGAGGTGGGGGGAGAGGGAGGGAGGGAGAGTAAATACCTATCGCTACACTGTCACCACCAGAATGACCTCATTAATTATGAGAGACATTGTCACAAGACAGTGTCCACAAAGCACAATTTTTGAAGAGAAAGGAGAGCCGAAGCGGTATCGAACCGAGGCCCTTCCGCTTACCAGCCTACCGCCTTACCGCTAGGCCAACCGGCTCTCTTCCCAGTGTGATGATGAACTCGCCAAGCCTTGTTCCTTTTCCTGTCTGTTACAGAGTTGGGTGTACTTTGGTGGTGACCGAGGTTCAGGTTTTCAACAGTCCTGTGGTCACATACCTTGTATGGATGACTGAACCTTTCCACGGTGAATTAGAGACTGGCTTTACGGGACTGCCGTCGGTCTGCCTTCCGGGTTCATTTTCCAACAAACAGTGAAAGCGAACTATTCGATTTAGAGCGGCACTTTTTTTTTTTTTGCTTTGTTTTTTTATTGTTGCTTGTGGATTGATAAGAGTTTCATGTTTCGCGCCAATGAACGTCAAGTATTGTTCCTGTTATCACCAGACGATGCAGAATGATGCTGATGTTTGCACTCGCTTTTTTCCCCTTTCTTTCCAGAGCCGTTCCCTTGATGATGGACAAGGTGGAGAAGTTCCAGATCGTGTTCAACAACCCCACCGCTACCTACTTTGCTGGAGAGACGGTCTACGGCTACGGCTGGATCGTCGTCAAGGAGGCGCTCTACGTGCAGAGTGAGTGTGCAGGGCTTTCACCGCACACCACACATCATGTTATCAGGGAAAAGGCCGCATGCGCTCCACCGCATCTCTCGGGATTGTTTGTCTACGGTTACCTTCGAAAAGGGCAAAAGTAGTCATCCTAGTGGCATCCGGACCAACAACAAGGAACATTCCTTGAACTTTTGCAGGGGGAGGGGGGAGGGTGAACTTCAGTCTCAAAAATTATAGTAGGTCAACACAGAAACGTTGGTGGCGCTGTTTTTGCTGTATCCTTACCCAGATAAGGTGACCCGAATTTTCTGCCTAGGATTATTAACAAAGTAGCCGGAGGTTTAAAAAAAAGTTTGCAAATGTTTTTGAATTTTCAATGGCCGTATCTGAGGGGGGGGGGGGCATTTGGTTAGGCCTATGGGGTCCTGGAAAAAGTATGGCATTTTTTAATATGACCTCTCTCTCTGTTTCAAAAAGGTCACAGAAAGAAATTGTCAGACAAACATTGATGTGGGAAACAGAGGTCGTACGTCTCTGTGCATCAGTAGGCAACGTTTTTAACTTAAGGAAGGCGAGTTGAGACATTGTAGCTTGGAGCGGACTTTTTTTTTTTTTTTTTTTTTATCTGGTCAGCAAAAGTCTGTGTCAGTCGAAGTGTTGGGTAGCCTGGTTACAAGGTAAAAGTGCAACGTCCAAAAGCGGAAACACAATAACAACGTTCTCACAACAGCCCGCCTTAATGCCGCCAGACAATGGTCGGTCGATTTCCAGCAGCTATACGAATAAAATGGCTGACACGGGGATAATAAAGAAAAGGGGAAAAGATCAACCTAACTGTTCAGTCAACTCCGACACCGCGGACCTGCTCAGCGGAGACATTGCCCCTTGAAGCCATTGATTGGCTGTCAGATGGTAGGCACGGATTGGCAGTCGGGTCGTCAGCGGTATCATGAAGGTGGTGCGTGAGGAGAGCACCACAGAGGCCAACCGCGGGGCCGACTCGCTGAGGCTGTAGGAACTGGGCACTGTAGGAACTGGGCAGCACTGGACAGCCGCGCAGAAAACTCTGCATGACGGACGAGCGGCGATGGTGGGACTCGTGTTGCAGTGGAATTGCTTTCGTCCAGCAATCAAGGGCTTGTTTGCGGTGTCTCTATCACAGTCAGTAAATCGCTTTGTAAGCTGCACCTCCGTGTCCCCCGCTCGCGCCCCCATCATCTTCCTTGGCAGACCTGTAGTGCTGTGTCTCTCACCCCACCCACCTTAGCCCTTTCTCACACAAACCTCTGACGCCAGCCTCGCCCCTTCTCAAAGCCCCTGCGATCCTTACACAAACCTGTGATGTCCGCCACTCCACCCATACCTACCCCGTTCTTACACAAACTTGTGATGTCAAATTTCCACCCACCCCGACCCCATTTTTCATACAAATGTGCAATGTGACATTTCAATCCCACCCCTGCCCATTTTCTCACACAAATGATTGGTGTCAAACCCCACCCATACCCCCTTTCTCACACAAATGTGTAGTGTCAGCCCCAGCCCACCCTACCCCATTTCTCACACAAATGTGTAGTGCTAGCCCCAGCCCACCTCTACCCCATTTCTCACACAAATGTGTAGTGTCAACCCCATCCCACCCCTACCCCATTTCTCACACAAATGTGTAGTGTCACCCCATCCCACCCCTACCCCATTTCTCACATAATTGGGTAGTCATCCCCAGCCCACCCCTACCCCTTTTTTCACGCGAACGTGTCATAATTATCATATCGACCCTGATACACCGAGCCCATTCCCTCCTTTGTCGCACAAAAATGAATGTCAACCCCTACCCCACTCCAACCCCCTTTTACACAATCATGTAATTTGAACTCCCGTCCCACTCCTACCCCTTTGTCACAGGATGCTGTAATGTAAACTCCCACCGCACCGCACCCCTCTCTCTGACGCAATACCGTAATGTGAACTCCCACCCCACTCCGGCCCTCTTTCTCGCACAGTCCTGTAATGAGAACTCACACCGCACCTCGATCCCCTGTCTCACACAAATCTGAAATATCAACCCCCACCTCACCCTGGCCCCTTCTCGTCACAGAGCTGTAGTGTCTACCTCGACCCTCTTTCTCGCACAAACCGATACTGTCAATTCCCACCACACCGTTTCGCTTAAAATCTTAACTGCAGTCGTTCTCCTGCTTTGGGGACACGTTGCTACACATGTATCCATGCGTATTGACAGTGGAGTTTTTAGGAGAAGAAGAAGAAGATAATAAAAGGTAAGTATACGCGAATTAAAAAACAAAACAAGAACAACGACAACGACAACAAAACGACAATTTTTTTTAAAACGACACACCACCAGCAAAGAGCAAAAGCGAAACAACAACAACAGCAAGACAAACAAAAAAACAAACAAAAACGGGCAAGGCCAAACACCGAGATCCAATTTCTCGGTGGTATCAGTGAACTAGCAGTTGGTCCACGCCCCGTCAGCTGAGCGACACTCCTCGCCTCTCCCCCGTCCGTCCGGGGCCCCTGCTCCTCCTCTCTTCTCCTCGACCCGCACTGTGGGAGTGGTGGTAGTGATGGAAGTGTAGTGGAGCGACCTGTGTGGAGCAGGGGCATTTATTCCATCATATCTGGGCAGACAGTCCCGACACCATCATTTCCATGTAGATAGATGTCTTTCCAGACTGGGCAGATTTATCGCCCCTGCTCCTGCCATAGAGGGCTCTGATTGCTAAGTGATTTGCATGCGCGCCGAGGGTGATTTTTGGTCTGCCTATGGTAATCCAGTGTGCGCACCCGATACGTTTATTTCAATATTGGATTGGAGGGGGGGGGGCCCCGTTTTGTATTCACGGTGATGCTGAACTCGTTCACTGTCTGTCTCCTGTCGGAGGTGGTAGGGGGTGGGGAGGGTGGAATTCAACTCAAAACACGCGCATACCGCATCTTCCAGCCCAGTGTGGTGTATCATGAGATAACCGAAGCTTGGAATTCGGTAGGAGGAATAGCGCATTCAGCGTCTTGGCCAATCTGTGCCACGAGCTCAAAATAACTCAGATAAAAATAGATGCTATCCCATTCCGGGTACAGGCTATTGACAAAATTAATGCACCTGGAGTGACCTGTTCTTGAAGTAACACTTTGGGAACTCTCCCACACACACACACCTCCTCCCACCTACTCCCACAACTGTTGCTGGCTTGTAACCGGACGTAACACGTGATCTTTGGATATGACGTAGTGCATACACGACATAGATTTGCGAAAGCGCTCCCGGGCCGAGGCGTGTTAGTTTTGACCGTTTCACCGTTGTCATGGAAATTGTCATCTGTATTGTTGTAGTTAGTCGCAGTGACTTGATTATCACAACTGTAGCACAGTTACCCGAGGGCCAAGAGTGTATTGAGTTTAGTCCATCTGCCAATGAAAATCGGCGCAATGAAGACAATTAAAAAGGAGAGTTTCAGTTGAAAATAGATTGGAACTGTGTGATATGTCGTCATGAAGTTTCTGCCTTTTTGTCTTAATGTACTGCATTGACTTGTGTTGTGTGCGTGTAGGGAAAGCGATCATAGGGCAATGCTACTAGGTCTATAATACTGTTGGTAAAAACATTCGACTGTTAAACATTGCCGGTAGTTCTGTGGAGCATGCCCTCGACCTCGGAGTATATGGAACGCCACATTTTGTTGGATAAAACTAACCTGATGCCTTGCTTGAAGTGATGACTTTCGTCCACACATTTATTCTCTAAATAAGTACATGTGACTTTGGTGACTGAACGATAAAATGCTTGGTCGTTCAAAGGCTTTTTTTTTTTACAGAAATAGTTGAAGTCAGTCAAAATCAGTCGAAGTGTTTGCTACGGAAAGAGATATTCAGAACTCGATTACTATATGTGACTTCACGTCCTGCTATGACGGGCATTTTTGTCGTTGTTTTGTTTTGCTTGTTTTACTGTCTGCAGTCATTTTTGGATGCCAATTTTCAGTAGGCTACCTTTCCAAATAAGTAGTTGTTACTTTAGTGTCGTGTGTGCGGTCTGATGAAGCTGTTTGTCCACAGGAAAGTGCATCACGCAGACCTTTTGATACGTCATTTTCTGGTCTTTCTGACAGGACCGTATTTATCCACTGATTTGTATGCGTATTGATTCTGCTTCTTGTCGTTTTTACCAGACTAACGTTCACGATGAGGACGACATTACCATGACATTTGCATGGAGATGAAGGGGAGGATAGTTGCTGCACTGGATTTGGGTGACTGGCGAGGAAGAGACGGCGCGGAGTTATTTGATAAGGAAATCTGTAATTCCTCTTCTCCACAAAGAAACCGCCATAACTGCCTCCCTCGATCCGGTTTTATGAGTCCGAGAGAGAATTCGATCGCGCATTGATACATTTTCACCAAGACACAGGCACACTAACGTCCCCAGGAACTAATTTAATGAGGCGTCTTGGTGCTTGCTAAAAAATGCAGATCGGATTGAATGGCGAATCTTTTAGGAAACTTGTCTCTTTTGCATCAATTAAGAATCCCTCTGCTGAAAAACCGACGGAGGTTCTCTGTTTAAAGTCTGGATACAGCTATGCGTTCTTAGACAGCTGCGGCGATTTTTTCCTTTCAATTCTCCACCATCCGGGTCCATTCAGTTTAATTGTTTCCACATATCCTCTGCTTAAGCAGTTTTGCATGTGGGCTCGCGGAATAAGACAGATCACTTAATTATGCACCTCATCGAAAGCCATTGCTGCGTGTTCCTTTGTTGCGAACTCGTGGAGTATAAAGAAGACCAAAAACCGAGTCTTTTTGTGTATTATAACTGGCCGTCCGACGTTTACTTGAGATTTGATACATTATGTTCCGACTTTGCACATTTTAAAAGGAGACACTCTTGAAAAGTTCTGACGAACTTGCCCTAAAATGTATCTGATCAGATGCAGATCAGTGAATATGTAAATGTCTCATATGCTTATTATTGACGACTTTGACCTGATTGTGTTTTACGCTGACTGTTTGGCTTGATATAACTGACATGACTGACTAGACGTTAAGTATCAAGTTACTTACCGCTGCTGGTGTATCTGACTGGTTTGGCTCACATATATTAATTTATGTGTGTGTGTGTGTGTGTGTGTGTGCGTGTGTGTGTGTGGTGCGTGCGTGCGTGCGTGTGGTTGTTGTTGTTTGGTTATCCCCCCCCCAACTCCCATCTATTTTATTTTTTTGTCTCCCTTTCTTCTTCACCATTTCCTTCGTCGAGCCGTTCTTGTTTTCTTCCTCAATTCATTCCAGCCACTCATCCATCATTTCTTCCCTCTCACCCCGCCTCTACCCCCCACCCCCGTTCTTTCTTCCTTAGATTTTTCTTATCTTTTGTTCTGTGTCTCATTTGTTTCCGTGGAACTCAGAAGGTACAAGAGGTCAACAAACTCGTTCTTTCATATTCGCATGCAGGCACTGAAGCTGATGCATCCAACATTGAAATAGAACAGCTACTGTCAAACACAACACATTCGAGAGACTCCATAAAGTAAAGCAGTACAAACTACACAGAAACAAACAAATGTACCTCACGTGACTTCACAACAACGTCCAGAGATAACGTAAGGGTGGTGGGTGGGGGGTGGGGGTGGGTGGGAGGTGGAGGGGGGGGTGGGGAGATCTGTGGAACAAAGAGATAAAGTAAGGGGTGGGGAGGGAGGCAGGATCGATGGACCAAAGAGACCTGGGGGGGGATCAGTGGACCAGAGATAAAGTAAGGGGGGGGGGGCAGATGGGGGGACCAAAGAGATAAAGTGAGGGGGGGGGGGGGGGCAGTTCGGTGGACCAGAAACAAAGTAAGGGGGGATGGAGATGGGGGACCAAAGAGATAAAGTGAGCGGGGGGGGGCAGATCGGTGGGCCAAGAGATAAAGTAAGGGTGGGGAGAGAGCAGGGACCAGGATAAGAGGGGGGCGATCGGTGACCAAAGATAAAGTAAGGGGGGTGATCAGTGGGCCAGGGATAAAGTAAGGAGGATGGATAGATCAGTGGGCCAGGGATAAATTAAGGGGTAGATCAGTGGACCAGGGAAGTAAGGGGGGGGCAAAATCGGTGGACCAGAGATAAAGTAGGGATAGATCAGTGGACCAGGGATAAAGTAAGGGAGGTGGATAGATCAGTGGACAGGGATAAAGTAAGGGGGAATAGATCAGTGGACCAGGGATAAAGTAAGGGGGGAGATCGGTGGACCAGGATACAGTAAGGGGATAGATCAGTGGACCAGGGATAACGTAAGGTGGGGGAATAGATCTGTGCACCAGAGATAAAGTAAGGGGGGATAGATCAGTGACCAGGGATAAAGTGGGGGGGATCGGTGGACCAGAGATAAAGTAAGGGGGATAGATCAGTGGACCAGGGAAAAAAGTAGGGGGGATAGATCAGTGGACCAGAGATAAAGTAAGGGATAGATCAGTGGACCAGGGATAAAGGAGGGGGGATAGATCAGTGGACAAGAGATAAAGTAAGGGGGGATAGATCAGTGGACCAGGGATAAAGTAAAGGGGGGAGATCGGTGGACCAAAGAGATAAAGTAAGGGGGGATCAGTGGACCAGAGATAAAGTAAGGGGGGGGGGGCAGATGGGTGGACCAAAGAGATAAAGTGAGGCGGTGGGGAGGGGGGCAGATCGGTGGACCAAAGAGTAAAGGGGGGTGGACGGACAGGATAAAGTACGGGAAGGCGGACAGATCGGTGGACCAAAGAGATAAAGTGGGGGGGGGAGATCAGTGGACCAGGGATAAAGGGGAGGGTGGACCAAAGAGATAAAGTATGGGTGGGGGGTGGGGAGGGGGGCAGATCGGTGGACCATCCATCAGAAATTATTTGCGACGGAGATTCACCCTCGAAGATGTCAGTCTTCCATTCAGTGTTTCCGTTCCGCTTTTGGCAACTTGGCTGTTGCCTGGCCATTGATTCGACACACACGCTATGATTGCCCCCTCCCCCATGCCCCCCTTCCCTTTCCCCACATTATACCCCAGACAGAACATTGTTCCCGTCCTGACCCTAGGTTTCTGATATTGATAGAAACGACGTCAATGGATGCGAAAGCGTCTAGTTCCGGAAGAAGAAGAAAAAAATGTTTGTCTTGTGAATTGGCTTCGTTTTTGTCATAGATTGGAGATCTTGCCACGGGGAAGGAAATGATCGTCTTTAGAAATCCAAGTCTGCGGATAATTTGCTAGGTTGACTTGTCGATGTGTCTTCGTTTCACCCTGTGACTCGAGTGACTACTGACCAATTAGTGAAGTTGTTTTGGAAAAAAGGGGTAAGGAACCCCTAGCTTGTTCCGAGTAGTTTTCGACTCGCTGTTTAATTAGCTCTTTGTAGGCCGGTACCTTTGTCGTCATGGAGAACGACTGACTGCCCAAAAGATGCCGTTATCGGAGTTTATTCAATTCAGGATATTGGGGTGATCAGGAAGATATATGCAGGGGTGTTAAATTAATCTTAACGTTCGTTTCAGTGTATATCTATTAAACACCGTTTTTATTCTTACCGCATCGAGAGAGAGAGAGGGGGGTAAAGATGTGAGAAAACGAAAGAGGGAGTTAAGTGACTTGCAACTTGACGTCATCTCTCTGACACTAATGCTAAAGAATGGCAGTAGAACGAACAACCGGCAGATACGAACCAAGAGTTTATTCAATTCAGGATATTGGCGTGATCAGGAAGGTATATGCAGGGGTGTTAAATGAATCTTAACGTTCGTTTCAGTGTATATCTATTAAACACCGTTTTTATTCTTACCGCATCAAGAGAGAGAGGGGGGGGGGGGGGGGTAAAGGTGTGAGAAAACGAAAGAGGGAGTTAAGTGACTTGCAACTTGACGTCATCTCTCTGACACTAATGCTAAAGAATGGCAGTAGACCGAACAACCGGCAGATACGAACCAAGTCTTCAAAACAAGTAGTCACTCACGTCCACTAAGCACGAGAATAACAAATTACCTGGAATCACCTTAAATCACGGCGTACTCGCCACGAGTCAAGCCAGTACATCATGGTGGTCAGATTGAAGTTCAGGACACTGTGACTGTAGCAGACGGGGCTTAGAGATCAGCTCGGACCCTGGATGTTCTGATCAAATTTCGACTTTTTCTGACACACTGGAAGCTCGTTTCTGTTTTTGTCCTGAAACTGATCAATTGGGATCTTTTTGTTTTTTGTTTTGTTGCTCTGTTGCTCTGTTGCTGTGCTTCTCGTCAAATTTGAAACCAAATCATGTTCGATGAGCCTGTGAATGTCTTTGGGGATCGAATGTTATTTTGACCAGGTTGGCTATTTTTGATGTGCCTTTTTCCGACAGCGTCGATTCTGGCTTGTTGTTCACTTGCTTATTGGCCTGGCTTGCTGTTTTTCTGACAAAAATTCTTTTCTATTCGAGGAATCTGACGCAAGTTGACAATGACCTATGTTCCGTTATCAGTAAGCACGGACATGTTTAGTTGAAAACTAGGCACCTCTGATGTCATGGGTTTTACGACACGTACGACACAAAACGCGAAACGAAAACTAGGAGCTGAAAAGTTCCTAATGCCAACGAGTGTACTAAAATAAATATATCCTTGGGTCGATAGATTGGGAAGCGGAAGGGTTGCTCCCACTGACTAACCTGATTTTGGGGTTGGTTTTTGGGTGCACGGGTCGCACCGACACCAACCGAATTGCGCCACCCTATGTACAGCACAGAAGAGAGAGGGGGGCGGGGTGTGTGTGTGTGGGGGGAGGAAGAGAGTGAGAAAGAAAGTGACGAAAAGAGTAGGTCAGTGGCCTTTGACGTCCCGTCAAGCGCCCAGGCTCACTTCAGGACCAGCAAACGAGGGAGTTAATCAGAGCTCGAGACGTTCGACGAATGAAGAAAAGAAAGAAATACCGACCATGTGTGTGCCAAAAAAATGTGTACAGTACAAGTTCATCCCACTTTAGATTTCTCTTCATACTCTTATCTTTATCAGCCCCATGAATGAAAAACAGCAACAACCGAAAAACAAAAACGGTGTCCGTTTGTATGCCATCTTTCCGCTGCTACCAATAAACGTACGGCTTGGAAACGGCTCCTCCAGTCGGCGAAATGGGTCAGAGGGTAGACGCACGCGTTTTACTGCTCACCTGTTCATTTATAGAACAACGGCCTTCGGGCATCTCACATTGAAACCTTCGTCCAGCGGCGCGCTTGAATGAAAAATACGTTTGGCGTTGCAAGAATGCCATTTTGACGCCAAAGTTTGCGGTTAGTGCGACCCCTGGGATAGTTTGCCAGATGTCATCTGCGGGGGCACACGCACACATATAACAATATTACGTTCATTGCCATACGAATTATGATGTCAAGTAAATGGTTAATTCGAGCACGTACGCTCTTTCAGTCTGAATGGTAGGGACACTGCAGTGAACAAATATGGCTCGACACTATAACCTGTCACCCTTTTACCCTAAACCTTCATTATCAGCAATTTAAGAAAATTATACCCCCCCCCCCCCCCCCCCCCCCCCCCCCCACCCCCACCCCACAAACAACAATAACAAAAACAAAACAAGAACAACAGCAAAAACAGGGGGGGGGAATAATGGCAACAAAAATGGCCGTGGTTCATTTGCAGTGCATTCCTGTTGCAGGCATTTGTCTCGAAGCCATAGGGGAAGCCAAAGTCGAGTGGATGACATCCAGCGACATCCAAGCATCGGACGAAGAAGTGTTCAACCACACCACAGTGCTGCCTATAAAAGGTACGTTCATATATATATATATATATATATATATATATATATATATATATATATATATATATATATATGCTATATCGCAGAATCCAGAGAGGTACTGCAGAAGTGGGAGGAAAGGGGGAGGGGGGCAGTCCAGAACATCCAGAACATTTGCTGTGCCCAGTCCAATAAGGAGTTTGTTGCCAAAGTCAGTCAATAACAGATTGTTCTGCCCTCCAGGCTTGGATCGATTGGGTGAACCACTTTCATGATTGTTTTTGTAGACATGAAAAACGGACCGCAATTGTTCCCGATCACAGAGAGTTCATTCAGTTTGTTCATTCGCTCCCGCACAACATCGGGCATGCTTCTTCCATCAACTCTTTCAAAGCTGCTCTAAACACTGAACTTTTCCGTCAACAAAATACGCAATTTTCCATTCAACGAGTGGAGATATGGACGCTAACATGCTTTCTCTCTGTCTCTGTCTCTGTCTCTGTCTCTCTCTCTCTCTCTCTCTCTCTCTCTCTCTCTCTCTCTCTCTCTCTCTCTCTCTCTCTCTCTGTATCGGGGGTGGAGGTAATATTTATGCAATCGTGCAGTATTTACCCAATCTGACTAGATTGTTCGTGCATTAGTAGTAGTCATTGCCACTTGCCTTTTATTTGCCACTGTGAGGCACTTAGGGCTCATCTGGAGATGAGGCGCTTCACACGCGTTCATTATTGTTATTTTTCAGCTGAATTCAGCTCAATACAGTTCAGTTCTGCTCAGTCTCAGTTCAGTTCACCTCGTGTTTAGGACAGATGAATTCCCTCCACTCCGCCAATGCGTGAAACTGGATACTTTGTTTTGTATATCTTTTGTACGCTTGTATACAATTGATTTGTATAGTTATTGGTATTTGTGCATTGTGTGTTTTTCTTTAAGTTGTAAAGCGCTTTGAGGTTCCGAAAGCGTTGTATAAGTTCTCCATTATTATTATTATTCTATTATTATTATTATTCTATTTGTATTATTATTTGTATTATTATTATTATTATTATTCTGTTATTATTATTATTATTATTATTATTATTATTATGTTTTTTTAATTATTATTATAAAGCCCAGAGAGGGTGGTGATTCTTTCAGGGGAAAAACAGATTGACGACGAAGGGTCCCTGCACGCTGGATCTCACTACTTCCCCTTCGAGTTCACGCTGCCGCACAAACTGCCCAGCTCCTTCAAGGGCAAGCACGGCCGCTTGCGCTACTATGTCCGAATGACTGTCTACTCGCACAACGTCTTCTCTCACGGCGGGCCGCACACGGAACGCACCAGCAAGTTCGCCGTCATCGGGGCCCTGGACCTGAATAATGAGCCTGACGCCTCGGTGAGGTTCTCTTTGACTTTGGGGTGCTCTGTGTGTTTTGTGCCGTGTCTGAACAATGACTGATGCCTCGGTGAGGTTCTCCCTGACAGTGAGGTACTCTGTGTGTTTTGTCCCGTGTCTGAACAGTGAGCGTCATGCCTCATCGGCTAGGTTCTCTCGATGTTATTATCTCTGGCTGTAGGGTACTTTGTGTGTCGTGTCTCATGTCTGAGAAATGAACCTGATGCCTCAGCGATTCTTTGTGGATTACTGTGTTTGTCATGTCCTCTTCTGAGTAATGAACTTACGAAGCTGACGCCTTTGTGAGGTTCTCTTTGTTTCTATGTTACCTTCACATTTTGTGTGTCTTCTCCAGATGGTTGACTGGGCGTAAAACACTAAGTTACTTACATGGTTTTGAGCAGTGGGAAACGAATCTGTATATATGCTTCGGTGAGGGTGTCTCGAATGTTGTCTCGTTGCTTGCAGATTACTTTGTGTTGACCTTCTGCGGCTGAACAACGAGCCAGATGGCGCGGTCAGGGTTCTGTGTTGTGTCTGTGGGGTACTTTGTGTGTGTTTTCCTGGGTCCGAGCAATGAACCTGGAACCTCTGCGAAGGTCTCGTTGTTTGTGGTGTCCTGTGTCTGTCTTGTGTGCTTAGTGTCTGTCTTACCTGTCTGCTCCCTGTTGCAGCGTAAAGTGGCCCCTTCTGTCTTTTACGTCTCAGGTATTGTCACTTGTGTGAAGAGGGTGGCTGCTGTTGTAAGCAACAGCGTTTGCTGTCTTTAAGCGTATAGCGTAGTCACCTGTGTAACGGAAAGTGTCTGGTCTTTAAAATGGCAAGTGTGGTCACCCGTGTGTAAAGGAAAGTGTCTATTTACGTGTAAAGTATAGTCACTTGTATAAAGGAAAATGTCTGTGGTCTTTAAGTGTGTAGCGTAGTTACGTGTGTAAAAGAATGTGTCTGGGGTCTTTAAGTATACTAAAGTGTGGTCACCTGTGTAAAAGGAAGTGTCTGTGGTCTGTGTAAAGTGTAATCGCTTGTGGACATCCGCAAGAGCAGCCGGTTAGTTGTGACAGGTAATGATGACGATTTTCCGTTTTATGAATTCACATCGGTTAGTGCGTTTGCTGTACGGGCCTGCCTCCCGTGAAATAATAAGACATTTTCCTCATCGCTAAGGATTTATATACCGCATCTGTATCTGCAGTCGTAAAACGCGTGTGTTGCACGAAACGCGGAGAAACCGACCCGTCAGTGTATAATGAAAAGTAAGCGAGTTGAAGATCAGCCCTTGACTGTCTGTGGTTGTTATCGCTGGGCCCTGCAGCACCTGTACACCCTCACACTGCTCCACGTTGAAGTAGGTCAGGCTTCCGGGGTTTCTTTGATCAGCTTCGCCCATCTCCTTCACATCATTTGACTGCGTGGATATCGTGCGATACTCGACCCATAGAAACCCGAGAGTTCTGGCTTCAGACCGAGAACTACTCGAGGGCTGTCTTCACGCCGAGAGAAACTCGAGGGCCCAGCCTTCACGGACTTCGAGGACGGGCCGGGACGCTAGCCGGTTTGCGAAGCTGAAGGGATAAAAGGCAGAGGAAAGACCTGATTGGCAATTATCCTCCCCCTATCTTCTGGCACTCCATTGCCGTGTAATTACTTCACCTGTTCAGACGATTACACTCGCATCCACCCAACACTAATCCTCCCTTCATTAGCACGGAGCTAGAGAGTGCATTGCTCTTCGCGCGCCTCCTGTGTATGTGTGTAGTGTACCACTCGTCACCTCAGACCTGATTAGTTGGGGGTTAGGGTCTGTAGAGCACGCAATCGCTCTGTGTACACTTCCTGTTCAGTTTCCACACTTCACATATAAGGGGGGGGGGGGGGGGGGGGGGCTCTCACAGACAGAGGGGGTCTCAGACAGAGAGATTAATTAGGAAATTTCTTTTATTCATTTACAATGCATCGCAATTAACAAAAACGTGTGCCTGTCCCTCATTGTCATGCCCGACCTTTTCTGCTTCTGAGTTCATGGAACACTTCCTGTCAGACCAGTCAGCGTCGCTTTTTATCAGAAGAAGGAAAGTTGAACTTTAGGATTTAATTAAAGAGCTTGAGCATTTTGAACGTGCTGACCTCTCTCTCTCTCTCTCTCTCTCTCTCTCTCTCTCTCTCTCTCTCTCTCTCTCTCTNCTCTCTCTCTCTCTCTCTCTCTCTCACGCACTCACGCACGCACGCACACATACACACACACGCACGTACTGAAGTGATGTCTGCAAGGCCAAGACGACAGTGAGGATGCTGTTCCTCTGTTCCACATGTTCATGTACATCTGTTTTCCTTTGTTGCTCGCCAGTTGCCTGTGGAGAACGACACGTTCGAGGCGGTGGGGTCGTGGTGCTGCATGGCGGGCACGGTGACGGCCATCCTCCGTCTGGACCGCAAGGGCTACGTCCTCAAGGAGGCCATTCCCGTGTGGGCCGAGATCAAGAACCTCAGTGCCCGCAGGATAGCACACACCATGGTGTCCTTAGTGCAGGTCGGTCACTCACACACCTCTGTCTGTCTGTCTGTCTGTCTATCTGTCCATATGTCTGTCTGCTCCCCCCCTTCTCTCTCTGTCTGTCCATATGTCTGTCTGTCCCTAAAGGACCGGAACGGTCTCTGCTAAAGGACCGGAAGGTTCTGTCCTAAACGACTAGAACGCTCTCTCCTAAAGGACCGGAAGGCTCTCTCCTGAAGGACCGGAAGGTTCTCTCCTAAAGGACCGAAAGGCTCTCCCCTAAAGGACCGGAAGGTTCTCTCCGAAAGGCCCGGACGGCTCTCTCCTAAAGGACCGGAAGGCTCTCCTAAAGGACCGGAAGGCTCTCTCCTAAAGGACCGGAAGGGCGCTCTCCTGAAGGACCTAAAGGCTCTCTCCTGAAGGACCAGAAGGGGCTCGCCTGAAGGACCGGAAGGCTCTCTTCTGAAGGACCGGACGGGCTGTCTCCTGAGATATTAAGCCATGTTCCTGTCTAGACATGGGCTTATCAGACGGCCTCTTCGTCCTCCTGTCTGTCTGTTCGCCTGAGAAGACACACTCGGTGATGACCGCTTCATTCATAGCGCCATGGATGCTGGATGTTTGCTGAGCCTGGGAATGTCCCACGTGAGAAGACTGCTGTACCTGTCGCACCGTTTTTCCGTTTTGTTGTTTCTGCCTGCCGACGCGCCGCAGGGGAGGTGCGGGAAGTCTTTAATGCTGTTTCATTGTCACAGTCACATGCACCTGGTTTCTCACCCTGCGTCAGGCCGGTGGTGGCTGGGAGGTGGTAGCAGTGGTAGCTAGCCCCTGGCCCAGCATCACGAGACCCTGCGACTGCACGCTGCCTCTCCGCATGTCTAGTACCAACTCCCATCGAGGAGGGGATGAACGGGGGGGGGGGTGTTACAATGTTGTTACACTTCCCTCGAGGATGAATCCAGTGTATTTTTGTTTTTGTAATGGTGGTTGTGTGACGATAGTTTGACAGCGGTTCTGAGATGAATCAAGTGCGTTGTTGTGGTGACTGTGCGGTTCGGGGATGAATCAAGCGTGTTGTTGTGGTGACTGTGCGATTCGGGGATGAATCAAGTGTGTTGTTGTGGTGAACGAGTGACAATAGTTTTATAGCGGCTCAGGGATGAATCAAGTGCGTAATGTGTGTTTTCGCCATTCTCTCGCGATCGTCTTGTAGCAGCTGGGTTTAAAATACTGAGCTTTTTCGAGGTTCTTCGAAAGCTGACCCGAAAGTGAGATACGGCGCTATAGAAATGACCATTATTATCATTATCCATGGAGGTATTGACGATTTTGCTCTCCTTCTCGCGGCAAGAAATTTCTAGAGCGATGGAAATGTCAGACAGATAGATTTACAGTTGATCGATTGCGGTCTGCAGTGTTTGCAGCATAGGTATTGGGTCAGCTAATGCTGTGAAATCTGTCGGGCTTGTATTTGGTAATATAGTGGATCCGTGACGAAAAAGAAACCGACTTAAGATGCCTTTCCGACAACCTATCCTTCATCTGAATGACCCCTCACATCAACGCCACCCCTCCTATCCTTCATCTGAATGACCCGTCTCATCAACGCCACCCTCTTTTCCTTCAGCTTTCTGCACATATGAGACATCACGCACCCTTAGTTAGATGTCTTGTCTGGAAAAATCCTAAACGAATTTGAAATGTTTTGGTGAGCGCTCGTTCGGTCTGATCGCTCCATCTGTCTGGAATTTTCTGCCTGCCGGTCTGCGAAACATCCCCACTCTATCTGACACTGAGTTCAAAATTCGGATCAAGACTTTTCCGCTTAGGCAGGACTTTTCACACACATAGATGGACCATTTCTGTCAGGTATGTGCGTGAATGCTAGCGCATTGAGTTTTTGTTCCGCAGAAAGACTTGCGCTGTACTGGTCATGCATTATTATTACTATTATAAACCTTGGAATGACCTTCGTCGTGATTTCTGCGTGCTTGACTGGACGTCGTTAAACTAAGCACAAGTTTGTTAGATAACTCACGGAATAAGTTAATTAATCAGAAGGGTAGGGATTGCACAACACTAGAAGTGATTAAAAAACTAAATAAAACAAAAACGGATGGGACAACGCAAAAAGCGATTTAATAATAATCATAATAATAATATGATAAAAAAGAGACGAGGAAAAGCAAGAAAGACGTACGGATTTGACAACACAAAGTTCGCTGTATTTTGCTGGCAGTTATAACAAAGGAACAGTTAATTTTGGCTGATTTGTTGGCTTAAGGTTGTTGTTTCCACACAAAAAAATATAAGAAATAAAAAAGCACAGAAATAAGTATCAGACTTCATTTGAAATATTAGGAACGTCTGTGCGACATATGCCTTACAGTCATCGCCAATATAGCAAAGTGTGTACTGGACTCTAGCGCCTATAGGTTCGGTCGGCACACTTGGACAGGTTTTGAACTGAAGGCTCTCCGCCCCCCATCACCACCGGCACACTTGGACAGGTTTTGAACTGAAGACTCTCTGCCCCCCATCACCACCGGCACACTTGGACAGGTTTTGAACTGAAGACTCTCTGCCCCCATCACCACCGGCACACTTGGACAGGTTTTGAACTGAAGACTCTCTGCCCCCATCACCACCGGCACACTTGGACAGGTTTTGAACTGAAGACTCTCTGCCCCCATCACCACCGGCACACTTGGACAGGTTTTGAACTGAAGACTCTCTGCCCCCATCACCACCGGCACACTTGGACAGGTTTTGAACTGAAGACTCTCTGCCCCCATCACCACCGGCACACTTGGACAGGTTTTGAACTGAAGACTCTCCGCCCCCATCACCACACCCATCCGACTCCCTGATTCGGTTGGTGTTTTCGTGAGGCGAAGCTATTTTCGTCATATGTGACAATCACTGGAGAGGTGTCGTCGTCACGAGTATCGATTACCTCCCTTTGCAGACTTCACACACAGATGTGGCGGTTGGTTTAAGACACCATTCGAGAAAAGGATATCGATTTTAATGCTTCACTGATGATCCAGGTCTGCCATTGATCCCTTCGAGCATTTCATGCCACCGTTTATGAAAGAGTGATGTATGTCGATAGAGAGTGTGTGTGTGTGTGTGTGTGTGTGTGTGTGTGTGTGTGTGTGTGTGTGTGTGTGCGTGCGTGCGTGGGTCTGTGTGTGTGTGTGTGTGTGTGTGTGTGTGAGTGTGTGTGCTGGCGTCTGTGTGTGTTATTGCGCGTGGGGCGGGGCGGGTAGGGAGGAGAGATCGGGGACAAATTTCAGATTAGCCTGCAGTAACTTGTTCGTACTTCACAATGCTGTTCGCTGTGAATGGAGGTTTATAGTTGCCTTTCTCCACACAACGACCTCGCTGTGTGTACCTGGCTTTCCTTCCGGACCACTTTTACGGTCACCGTTATTGCTCCGTTTGTACCGCTCACCGCCCAGACCGGCTGTAAAGGGCAGCCACTGGGGGAGATGTGGGTTTATTTCCCCCCCCCCCCCCCCACTACCACCCCAACCATTGCCCCCCACCCCCCCACCCACCCCTCGCCCCCGCAACTGCGGAATAGATACTTGATTCTGCCGCATCTTCTCTGATTCTTCCTCGTGGGTCCGTACGCACGGAGATGTGTAGCATCCCCCCCACCCCACCCACCCCTCTCCGTTGATTCTGCGCTGTGAACCACTCGGACTCCTGCCAGCCCCTCCCCCCCCCCCCCATCCCACCTCTCTTTTCCCGATCATTTGGAAGGTGCCGAGTATGATCGTAACCCTAAGACCTAAATGTATTGTGGCCGACTGCCCCCCTCCCCCCCCCCCGCCTCCGTGAGTCTGCCCTTTATGAACTTAGTCCCAAGATGTAGATACTTTGTGAACCAGAACACCCCTGCCCCCACCCACCCCGCCTGTTAATGACGATTGAGTCGTCAGAGGGTTGGTTAATTGTTAATTGTAGCCTTTGATCGTCGGAACTAGAAGGTTAATTGGCATTTAACCGTCAGCGAATTGGTATTCAACCATCGGAGAGTTCATTGGTATTTGACGGTCAGAGAGTTGATTGAAATTGAACCGTTAGAGGGTTCATAGGTATTTAATGGTCAGAGAGAGCAAGGGCACGGTCACTGGGAGGTTGGATGTCTGACACTGGTCACCGCACTACAGCTGCACGGCAACGTGTTTCTTCCTCTGTCGCCTCGACCACACCGAGACACCGTCGGCCCACCGGGACACGTCAGACCACCTCCACAGCACGGAGCCAGCGCTTGGTGGTTCATCGTTCACACCTAACGCCCAGTCATCTGCCAAGGGTCATATTGTGGCGAGACTGAAGTGGTCAAACCACAAACTGCACAAATCAGGCTCCCAGCTCTGCACGTAACACAGCCAACGGCAAAGACAACCGTACGTAATTCATTGTGTCGAAGACAGTCAACGACAAACGCAGCCTTACGTAATCGTGGTGAGAAACAAGTCATCAAGCCACAAACTGTACAAATATGGCTCGCAGCTCTGCACACAACAGTCAACATCAAACACAACCTTGAAGCTAAAAAAATAAAAATCAGCAGTAAGCATATAAATCAGCAGTAAGCATGTCTCGGTATTTTTATATTTCACTGATTTGCCAGTGGTCAGAAGCACTTTATGGCGAGTTCGTCCAGAAAAAAGTACAAGATCAAAGCACAGCTTATCAGATCAAAAGTATATGTCTGATTCAGTGTGATGATACACAACCATGCGTGTTTTGGAGCTTGCTTACTCTCCACGGGCTCGCCACACTGGAACCGGCATCAATAGCTTATAACTCTTGGTTGTTGTTAGTTTTTTGTTGTTTTCTCTTTTTTCTTCTTCTTTTTTTAAACGCCTAGTTGTCCTCGAAGAGGTTGTGGCGGGGCCCGAGGTCCCCGCAATTGGGGGAAGGAGATTATGGCTACACTGTCACCACCAAAATGATTCTGCATTAAGACTGGCAGCGATGAGAGCCGTTTGATGTTTCATTAATTTTGAGGGTCAAAGTCACAAAGACAGTGTCCATAAACCACAACTTTTCAAGAGAAAGGAGAGCCGAAGCAGATTCGAACGGAGGTCTCTGTGCTTAGCAGTCTACCAGCGTGCAAGTGTGTTCGTCACACCTGCCGGAGGTAAAGATGGCTAGAGAATTTGATAAAATCAGCAACCACGAAGCTGAATGACCTGGAAATGACGACATCGTAGATTTAGTGAAATTCTCTCTCTCTCTCTCCTCTCTCTCTCTCTCTCTCTCTCTCTCTCTCTCTCTCTCTCTCTCTCTCTCCCTCCCTCCCTCCCTATTAGGTTTTCGTCAAGAAACGATTCTGGCATGAGTTGAGCTTTGTAGGTTTCGTGCATAGGGCCGACCAGCCAGGCAGTCTAACAAAAGCTATAGGGGGAAATGGACATTTCGTAATGTTGGTTTTCCTCCGTCTGTTACGGTGAGGCAGAGTTGTTTGTGCAGAAGCCACAAAACGCTCAACCACACAGAATATGGCAGCCACTCTTTCCGTGTGCATGACGAGTATGAAAAAGGCGAGGGAGGGAGGGAGGGAAGGCCGGGGGACTTGATCAGTGGAGGGTAATTGTCGTAGCAAACATCGGGGAATTGGATTTCTTTCCGTTGTTTTGGCACTGATTTGTACGACTCCACGGTCAACAGCCACCGTACACACGTAACGTTGGGGCTCACGCGGTCACTGCCGGAGATTGCGGAGGTGGCAGGAAGAGGGTGATGCGGGGCTGTGGGTTTTGTGGCGGTAGTAAAGATACTAATGAGGAAGAGGTCTCGTGGATGTTGTTTCAAATCACCATAACTCCCATCCTTTATGGTACGAACCGCCGTGGGTAGCCTTGTGGGGAGGATGACCTCGCACTCCTAACTCCGAGATGTTTTGCTTTCAACGGAAGATCGTTTTGTGCTGGTCGACAGAACTGATTGGACACGTTTATATGGTGATCTTGTAGAGATCTCAGAAGTCTGTCTCTCTGTTTCTTCTCTCTCTCTCTCTCTCTCTCTCTCTCTCTCTTCTCTCTCTCTCTCTCTCTCTCTCTTCTCTCTCTCTCTCCTCTCTCTCCTCTCTCTCTCTCTCTCTCTCCTCTCACCCCTCTCTTCCTCCTCCTCACTCACTCATCTCTCTCTCTCTCTCTCTCTCTCTCTCTCTCTCTCTCTCTCTCTCTCTCTCTCTCTCTCTCTCACTCTCTCTCTCTCTCTCTCTCTCTCTCTCTCTCTCTCTCTCTCTCTCACTCTCTCTCTCTCTCTCTCCCCCTCCCTCTCTCTGATGCTGTCAGCAGTGTTTTCTTTGGTCTTTGAGAGATGTGAAGAATTTCTTCTGACGATCACATTTATTTGTTTTGACACCTCGGATTTAATCCTGCCCGGGACTAAGTCTTGCCGAAGTAAACACCCAGCGAGCAATTGCCTGTCCTCGTGAATCTTGCATCAGGAGCAAAGAGAGAATCCACATGTGCCGGGAGGAATGCCAAAACGATACAGCTGAACGTAAATATATATAATGCGAACATTGGCTGAAGTCAGCTGGCCTAGAAATAAGTTTGCACATCTCTCCTCTCTTTATGCTTTTCTTTTTCTTCTTCACAATGCCTGACCGATCACATGCCATCTAGCGAAAGCTGTGCTGCTTGAATATCCTGGGCCTATCATTACGAGGGTTGCGGTAAGTTCGGGAGGGGAGGGGGAGGGAGGGTAGGATATTCATGTATTTCATAGATTGTTCTCTCACGACTGCACATTGGTCACTCATGTATGGCTCACTCGTTTCTATTGAAGGAAGAGAGAAGCCACGTGTACCCGCCCCATATGATGAGTAAATGACTATAGAACATATTTTGCTATATTGACCTGATTTAATTGGAGCAAGGGAACGGCATTTTACAGCTCGGTCATTGAGGATGTTGGAGGATGTGTCTTTGGATTGCATCTTTGGAGTAATTATCTCAAGAAGATCAAATTTTTGGGAAAGTTGGAGTGTTTTGGTCACATTTTGGATCTGTTTTTGTTTTGGCCACTTTTTACCTATGCACATGTGTATATTTTTTAGCGTTTATTGTGTTTAGGTAAAATGTGTTTCGCCTTGATATTTCCATTCCATACCATTCATGTATTTCATTGAATGATCCGTCGCGATCATTGAAAATTTTCTTTGATTCTTTCATGCTTTCTTTCTTTTTTGTCTGTTTTGTGTTGTGTTTGACACCACTGTCGTATAAAAATTTAAGTCGATCTAAGAAAAACGAAAGAAAAAGAAAAAAGAAGAAGAAGAAAAAAGAGAAACTATCAAAATAAGAAGACGAGAAACTGTGTGATGCTGATGCTAGTGACATCTAATTTAGCAATACAAGTTTTGGGCAGGGTTACCTCCTTAACTGCTTCGTTGTTGTTTGTTTCGTTTTATTTTTTTATTTCATATTAATTTGTGTTATCATTTTTTTAAGGCTTGGTTCCTTCCGATATATATCCATTGATGGATTACGAAAGGAATGAACAGTCAAACAAGGACGTGGGATGGGGCGAGAGTGAGACCGCCAGGGTCCACCACGGTGCCAGTCTTCCCACAACCGTGCCTGTGTTGATATACAGTAATCTGCTTCGCGTTGTCTGTCAGTACACACAGAGCCTGATAGGGGTCACAGCCCCGCTGTTGGTCTACCATACACCCTACAGACAGATGTGTGCATAGCTCTGCAGATCTCTCATCAGCACTCCGATCCCGCCTCACTGGAACCTGTGACGAGTGTGCCATTGGTGGGCGAGGGCATTAACATTTTCCGGCTTCGTGTGTTTTGTTGTCGTCGTCGCTGTTGTGTTTTTAGGCCTGCCTTTTATTCGTGAAAAGGAACTTTACCTTGGTTAAAATTGTCAGGCATTGCCATTCGGGTTTTTTCAGGCAGTACTGTTAACATGGGCTGGGGATGGGGGGGGGGGGGGTGCATTAAAAACTGAAGCTGCTGGACTTCTGTTGCCACGCAACTACCCACATTATCGGTGATGGCAGATTCATGTGGGAGTGGTGTCGTGTAGCAGAATGGCTTCATTAATTTGGTTTTTGCTCCTTCTCGTGAAGTCAGTAACCGACTTATCAGACTGAGCACCTAAGACCTTCAGTATTAAGGAGGTGGGTGCTGAGATCATGGTAGTTGGCGCAAATCGAATTTGCTCCTCCACCTTCAACTTTGCCTTTTGAGCCAAAGAAAAAAAGAAACGGATGAACAAACATAAAAACAATGTGGGTTTTGAAAGTATTTGAGTTTGGGGTTAAGTCGTTCACTGCCCCAGCCTGTAAAATTTTCGGGCTGAAAGATGCACGGATATGCCTGCAAACAGTATATTTTCTGGTCCTATAACATCTGCTTTCAGTGATAGGCGTTTTGATGAAAATCCTTTCACATGCCAGTGCGAAAAGAAAAAAAAAGAGAAGAAGACAGAAACAGTTATGGGTTTCAAATTGTTTCACTTTTATTGGTCGTTTTCAAGTGACATCATGGCAGTGAAGGGGTTAATGTTTCAAACGAAAACGAAGGAAAAAAAGTAGATGATTTGCGGCAACTGATCAGCGATGTAGCGCCTGTAAAATATTTGCTTTATTTATTTCATGAGTCCTTGTTTCACGCATACGTTTTCCAGACTTGTGGGGTAGGAAGGACAGTGTATTTGTAATGAATTCCACGTTGCAGCTTCCTGACTGCATGGAAACATTATACAATGCCTGTTTCATGCTGCTGAAATGGAGAAAGCTTGACAATCGAGAAGCGTGCTGCAACAAGGAACGGTGCCATTGGTGATGCGATGAAGTTAGGCGCTAAGCATTGTGAACAAACCAAAGCAAAGCATGCAGAGATTCTACGGCATAGTGTAAAGCACGCTGTGCGCTAAAAGCTAACGAATCAGAACGCAACCACAAATGAAGGGGAATGGGAAAGTGCTGCTGGGGCCGATTAGAGTGGATTCGCTGGACCTGTATTGTCATTTTGTGGGCAGTTAATAGGTGTTTATGTTTGCTTTGAAAGGGTTGAATGCGTTTGTTTTGCGCAGAGAAAGACGAAGATTGGTCCCAACGGAAGGGCAATGGAAAAACCAAAGACAGACAGAGTAAGACAGAATAAGACTGCTTCAAATGGAAGGGCTAAACAGAGAGAAAGATCCACATGAAAGGAAAGGGCCACAGACAAAGAGAGGAAGACTGTTCCCGATGAAAGGGCCAGAGATAAAGAGAGGAAGACTGTTCCCAATGAAAGGGCCACAGACAAAGAGAGGAAGACTGTTCCCAATGAAAGGGCCACAGACAAAGAGAGGAAGACTGTTCCCAATGAAAGGGCCACAGACAAATATAGGAAGACTGTTCCCAATGAAAGAGACAAAGAGAGGAAGACTGTTCCCGATGAAAGGGCCACAGAGAAAGACGAAGACTTGTTCCAAATGGAAGGGTTATAGACAGCTTTATTGATTGATTGATTAGACTTTATTTCTCAAGGTAAAGATTTTGGCACATAGGCTAGCTGACGTATCTGCTGTTGCTGCAGCACTACTATCAGTATAAGATTTGGACATGGTGGAAGATACAAGGTTGTTATGTGCAGAATACAGCCAAGAATTAAAAGGAGGAAGAATGTTCCAGGTGGAAGGCTGCTGAACAGAGAAAGGGGAAGTCTGTTGCAGGTAGATGGGCCCTCGACGGACAAAAGGGTATCCGTCCAAGTGGAAGGGCCCTAGACAGAGAAAGGGGTAGTATGTAATCCAGGTGGAAGGGCCCTAGACAGAAAGGGGTGGTCTGTAATCCAGGTGGAAGAGCCCTAGACAGAAAGGGATCGTCTGTAATCCAGGTGGAAGGGCCCTAGACAGAAAGGGATAGTCTGTAATCCAGGTGGAAGGGCCCTAGACAGAAAGGGGTGGTCTGTAATCCAGGTGGAAGGGCTCTAGACAGAAAGGGGTAGTCTGTAATCCAGGTGGAAGGGCCCTAGACAGAAAGGGGTAGTCTGTAATCCAGGTGGAAGGGCCCTAGACAGAGAGGTGGTAGTCTATCCAGTCCCAGATCGAAACAAAGGACAGACCTTTCTATTCCAGGGTGAAGGGCCATTTATGTGGCCAGATTTGCGAGAACGAACGACGTATCCACGTTCGCTTGATTTCGCCAATATACTGTGTGGAGGATTTGTTCTTGGTGTCACTACAAATCCCGGGGTATTAACCGATCGAAACCAGCGGATCCTTTCATTGTTCTCAGCAAAAGGCCAGGTCTTTATCCCCAGATCCCCGAGCAGTACGTGCATCGCTCATGTCCGCTATTCCCCCCTACCGACTGACACTTTTACTGTTTCCTTTTACTGAATCATTCTGCGTCATTTCTGGTGGAGGCTTTCTGCTGGCGCACTCTAGCACCACGTTGAACGTTGTACCGTTCCTTCGTCCAATGAGGTTTTGTGGACGAGTTGGAGTAGGGCGAACTTAGAAGACGATAGAGGTTGGATGTGAAAGTGGCACTTTTGTGGGCTTTGCTCATCGCGTAACAGGGCGTTTACGTTGCTTTTGGTGCCTGTTTTTGTTTGGAGTCTCATTGCCCAGTTACGCTTCTTTGTAGCCAAGTAGTGAATGCTCTCTCTGTGTCTGTCTGTCTGTCTGTCTGTCTGTCTGTCTGTCTGTCTGTCTGTCTGTCTGTCTGTCTTCTCTCTCTCTCTCTCTCTCTCTCTCTCTCTCTCTGTGGAAATTCTCATGTGTAACGTCTCACTCATTCATGCCTATATGTATACAAATGATGCCTGTAATTTTATATTTACTCATCAGTAGCTTAGACATGTTTTTTTGACTAAACCTAAACTTCAGTCTTTGGTAAAATAAAGTGTTCGAGTTCTCTCTCTCTCTCTCTCTCTCTCTCTCTCTCTCTCTCTCTCTCTCTCTCTCTCTCTCATACACAAACACATACACCACACAAACAACACACACACACACACACACACACACACACACACACACACACACACACACACACACCACAACACACATATACACAAACGTGCATAAGCACACACACACACACACACACACACACACACACACACACACACACACACACACACACACACACATGCATAGGAACAGAGAGAGCTTGCTGGTACACAAAAGCTGGGCAGCCAAGAGGAGAACTTTAAAATTTGAAACTCGACCTGGTCCTGGTGTCGGCTGACGTTCTAACGGATGAGAAGAAAAGAGAATGGTTTCCGCTGGCATTCTGCATTGTAGATTAAGCTGAAGCTTCCCATCGCTTCCTATTTCTGTTCCACCACTCATTCAGTCGGATTTCACAGTCTTGCCAGCGGGCACAGTTTCCCAAGTCAAAGTGATCATTTCCAAACGAACAGGCGTGTTTTTGATTACAGAGTGGAGGTAAAGAAGCGCATGGAGAAAATGACGCGCCCTGTTGGCCTGCAGGAGACGGGGGGGGGGGGGGGGGGGGTATGGATGGATTGATGTGCGCATTGTTTTGAAGGGGAAAAGAAGGAAGGAATTCCTGAAAGGTAAACGTTTACAAGACGGCTTGCTCTTGACCGACTTTTAAAAAAAGATTTTAATCAGTGCTATTGCAATACACGGTCGGTTCCATTTATAACGCCAGTGCGGAAAGAAGTTTGTGTTAGACTACTTGTTGTCTTCAACAGTGTTAGCAAAAGCAAGCAGCCATGTATGGATTGCTATAACATCCACAGCAAATAACTGCATTTGCTGTGGACTAAATCTAGACTGCGTCAGTTCATTTCAGTGTTGAACACGGTCTCTTAATTGCCATCAGGAAACCCCACTTCTGTCACCCCGGTAAATGCCTGTGTGGTCAACGAGTACCAAAAAACACGCACTCGATTCTCTCTGTGTTAGCGGCCCTTTGTACCCATACAGTTCCTGGTGGTTTGTTCTCGTTCACAACGGTAGGTTTGGTGTAGAGCACGTACAGTTTGTGCAGTATCTATCAGAATAGATGACCCATTCCCGTTGACAACTTAAGTGTAGCGATGCGTCTTCTCTCTCTCTCTCTCTCTCTCTCTCTCTCTCTCTCTCTCTCTCTCTCTCTCTCTCTCTGTATGTGTGTGTGTAACGTGCTGTTTGTGCAGTATCTATCAGAATCCATGACTTGTTCCCATTGACAACTTTGAGTGTAGCGATGCGTGTTATGTGTGTGTGTGTGTGTGTGTGTGTGTGTGTGTGTGTGTGTGTGTGTGTGTGTGTGCGCGCATACCTCATGTTGAAGGACCAGCCTGTGTCTAGTTCGTGCATTGTCGTAGCGAAAGGGATTTCCCCACTGACAGCTGTAGCTGACCGTCTGTTTGGTGCCTGTGATTGCAGAACGTGACCTACTACTCGTACCGGGGCCGCTTCTCCGAGTCTACCGTGCTGGTGACAGTGCACAAGGGCAGCGTGGCGCCGCGAGGCAAACAGACCTGGAACCGTGAGCTGCTCAGCATCCCCACTGTGCCACCCTCCCACCTCAGGGGTTGCAAGATCATCGACATCCAGTACAGCATAGAGGTCAGTCACACAGCCGGTGCAGAACGTGTCTTTCGGGGTTAGCCATTCAGTACAGCATAGAGGTCAGTCAGTACGTGTCTGTCGGGGTTATATAGCCATTCAGTACAGCATAGAGGTCAATCAGTACGTGTCTTTCGGGGATAGTCATTCAGTACAGTATAGAGGTCAGTCAGTACGTGTCTGTCGGGGTTATATAGCCATTCAGTACAGCATAGAGGTCAATCAGTACGTGTCTTTCGGGGATAGCCATTCAGTACAGCATAGAGGTCAGTCAGTACGTGTCTGTCGGGGTTATATAGCCATCCAGTGCAGCATAGAGGTCAGTCAGTACGTGTCTGTCGGGGTTAGCCATCCAGTACAGCATAGAGGTCAGTCAGTACGTGTCTGTCGGGGTTAGCCATCCAGTACAGCATAGAGGTCAGTCAGTACGTGTCTGTCGGGGTTAGCCATCCAGTACAGCATAGAGGTCAGTCAGTACGTGTCTGTCGGGGTTAGCCATTCAGTACAAAACATAGAGGGGGGTCAGTCACAGAGGCAGTCAGTACGTGTCTGTCGGGGTTAAGCCATCCAGTACAGCATAGAGGTCAGTCAGTACGTGTCTGTCGGGGTTAGCCATCCAGTACAGCATAGAGGTCAGTCAGTACGTGTCTGTCGGGGTTAGCCATTCAGTACAGCATAGAGGTCAGTCACACAGCCGGTGCAGTACGTGTCTTTCGGGGTTAGCCATCCAGTACAGCATAGAGGTCAGTCAGTACGTGTCTGTCGGGGTTAGCCATTCAGTACAGCATAGAGGTCAGTCACACAGCCGGTGCAGTACGTGTCTTTCGGGGTTAGCCATCCAGTACAGCATAGAAGTCAGCCACATCTATGGAGCAACATATTAAATCCAGGCAGTACATTTCACACACACGCACGCACGCACGCACCCTTCTCCCCCCCCCACACACACATGCTCGCCCGCACTCACACGCATGCACACCGAGTAATTGTCATGGGCAAGTACTGCCCACAATTATTATTAGTTAACTGAGAATTAAGACGGTTAGAGCATTTTCATTTATCATCGTTTACCTGTCAGACCGTTGCTTTGAGAAATGGGTTGCCCCGATATTTTGCACGTGTTTTGTGTTGTCAAGCTAGATCGGCGTTCGTTTGAACCCTCTGTGAGTGTGTCTTACCCAGTATAGAAGAGGCATCCTATGCAGTAACAAACAAACGAGGCGGGCACCCACTATGGTGTAGAGGGGTCGGGCATCTACTGTGGTGTTGAGGGGTGTAACACCTAGCAACTAACCGTAACGTTAGCAGCAAAGCAAGGCCACAAAACAAGCGTCAGCTTCTCGGCTGGCTGGGAAGTGGGCCAGGAAGATGATTCCCATTCCGGGTCATTAGGACGTGAGGTCGGGAGGTCGCTGGCTGTCCAGACAGACGTGTTGTCAGTGGGGCTCCAGTGGGGCACGGTGTCCACACGGCTTGCACCGGAGTTCCGCTGCAAAGGTCAGGGTCGTCAGGACTCCAAGGCTACGTGACAAAGCGCCGGCTTCTGCTTTGTGCCGTCGGTCAGTCGGCAGCGTAATACGGAGGTGGTGTGTGTGTGTGTGTGTGGGGGGTCTCGGTACATGCCGTCTGCACTCGTGTAGAGGAGAGCGCTACGCGCTTTATGATGAGGGAATGTGAGTACAAAACAGAAAAGGCAATACAACATTGCAGTCACAAAGCGTAGAGAGGCCCCCAGCACGAAAATAAACCTCCAAGATAAATGTGACAATAGAAAACAAAACGGAGAGTCAGTGGAACATTGCAGTCACGGCGTTATGGAGATCGTAGAGCGATGGTGTTAAGGTGTCCTGCCAGCCTTAATCGACGTGGAAGCTGAATTTGATAGTACAAAAAGTGTGGCGTGGAAAATTTCAGGTACAGTTACGGAAATCGCAGAGCAAAAGGATAATACCCAGAACTAACTTTGGAAAGAAACACCGAAGCAGCAGAAAAACAACAACAAAAACAACACACACACACACACACACACACACACACACACACACACACACACACACACACACACACACACACACACAACAACACACAACAACAACAACAACAACAAACAAGACACCACCTCCCTCATTATTGGGGGAGGGGGGCGGGGGGCTTTGGAAATCTTGGGCAAATCGACATTTAAATGGAGGGTTTAGCTGCTAGTTTACAGTCTACACATATTGGGGGGGGGATGATCGGATGGAAGAAATCATATGATGATTTACTGCTTGTGGTGGTCAGTAGTGGTCGGATGAAAGAAATCCTATGAAAGAAATCATATGATGATTTACTGCTTGTACTGGATTTCAGTAGTGCTTGGATGAAAGAAATCGTATGATGAATTACTGCTTGTACAGAATTTCAGTAGTGGTGGGATGAAAGATATAAGCTGGTGATTTACTGCTTGAACAGGATTTCAGTAGTGGTGGGTTGAAAGAAATAAGCTGGTGATTTACTGCTTGAACAGGATTTCCTGGTGGTAAACAGCGTTGGTGTGCGCGCAAAGTGTTGGCGGCGCTGTCTTAGTCGCCTGTCTCTCTCTCCCTGCTTTATGTATCTGTGGCCCCTGACATTTGGTAAGCTGGTGGTGGTCACAGGGCAACTCTCCCTTGGGGCCATGGTCTGAACTCTTCCCGCACTCTTCTCTGCCAGCCTGTCTGATTGTCCACCAGCCTGCCTGTCTGTCATCCACCCTGCCTGTCTGTCCACCACCCTGCCTGTCTGTCCACCAGCCAGCCTGCCTGTCCACCAGCCTGCCTGCCTGTCCACCACCATGCCTGTCAGTCCGCCACCCTGCCTGCCTCCTATCTGTCCGTCTCTACAAAGCCATTTTCACCCAGTCCTGGGGAAGAGGGGGGTAGTACAATAAGTTTAGTTTGTTGCGGCACATTTTGTCACCCGGGCATGTTTTGTCACCACGTGTTGACAAATTGTGCCGAAGGTTCACTTGCTGCACGTTTTGTCACCCCTTCGTCAGTAACATTGTTAAACACTGTAATCTGTCCTTCCTTTTCCATAGATTGTGTGTGTGTGTGTGTGTGTGTGTGTGTGTGTGTGTGTGTGTATGTGTGTGTGAGAGAGAGAGAGAAAGAGAGAGAGAGAGTGTGTGTTCGTGCGTGTGTTCGTGCGTGCGTGCGTGCTGTTGTGTTGTATTTTATTATCCCGTGTCAATCGCAAGGCTACTGCTGCCTGTAGGACTGTAAGCAGTCTGCTTGATTTACTGCTGCTTCTGAAGTTCAACGACTTGCACACAGCTGGTGCTGAACATTTTAATCACTATACATTATTTTGTTTCATTGATCTTTATTGCGTTAAATTCTCTCTCTCTCTCTCTCTCTCTCTCTCTCTCTCTCTCTCTCTCTCTCTCTCTCTCTCTCTCTCTCTCTCTCTCACTCACACACACACACACAACACACACACACACACACACACACACACACAAAGATTTTTAAAAAGGAAAAAGATTGCATGTACTGATGTCTTGGCTGCACGATTTGACACCATCTCGTTGGTGACAAAACGCGCAGGAATTTCTGCATAAAAAGTACCGCAACATCGTCTTTTATGTTGTTCTTTCTTTCTTTGGGCAGGATTATGCCAGAATAGGTATCATAGTTGGCTTCGTGTGCGTGTCTTTCTAGTTGCGTTAAATTTCACAGGAGGTGTGTGTGTGCGCTCGAGTCTGTGTTGAAGTTTATTGGCATGAGGGGGGAGGGGGGGGAGGTGGGATCCAGGAAAACTAGATGGAGGTGTTGTTCTTTTGTTCTTTTTTTGTCTCATGCATAATGACGCTTGCGTTGGTGGTGTCAGTGAAATTAGCGTTTGCTATTTCATACATATTTAATTTCCATCACATTATACAATGGTGTGTGTGTGTGTGTGTGTGTGTGTGTGTTGTTGACAGTTGTGCATCAAGCCAGCAGGCCTGGCGCGACGCATCAAGCTGCCGGTGGACATTGTCATAGGCACGTTACCGCTCAAAGACCCGCAGCACAAAGTGACGTGTCATCCCCTGCTGGCGCCCGATGGAGACGACAGCTCCACCTTCCCCTTCCCTTTCTTCTCCGACTGCACATCTGACCAGGTAAGCCGCTTGTCCCCCCCCACCCCCACCCACCGCACCATCCGTCTTCAGCACCCTCGCCAGTCTTTTAAATCTTGGCTGGATTATCAATCTTTCCCCTTCGCATTTTTGTTTCTATTTTTATATCTCCTAGAGTGAAACTGTATCTAATGGAAATAACACAGGCGCGCTGAGCGGGATTGTGGAAATGAACCCGCGTAATAATCACGAAGAAAACGACGGCGAAATGTGTTCACGATAATAACGATAGCGAAATGGGTTCACGATGGTAACGATAGCGAGATGGGTTCACGATGATAAAGATAGCGAGACGCAATCACGACGACAACAGTGACGAAGTGTGTTTCCTTTCGTGTGTTTAATTCGCAACTGAAACTTGTTTTGATGTGGGACGAACGGAAAGCATGACAAGCGTTATATTGGCACAAATTAATGCACGTTGGTGACAAGCGTTATACGTAAGATTGGCACAAAATAATGCACGTTGGTGACAAGTGTTATACGTAAGATTGGCACTAATTAATGCACATTGGTGACAAGCGTTATATGTAAGATTGGCACAAAATAATGCACGTTGGTGACAAGCGTTGTACGTAAGATTGGCACAAATTAATGCACGTTGGTGACAAGCGATATACGTAAGATTTGCATAAATTAATGCACCTTGGCAACGGGTTTCCCGCGTCATAGCCGTTCCAGTGATTGTGGACTTTTCACTGTTTTCGTCTTGTGTGTTTGCAGGTGTTTCTGTCTGACATGTCATTTCACAACATGGTGCCGACAGCGCCACCTTGGGAAGAGGACGACGAGATCCCCTGACGCTGGTTGCCATGGAAACTGGAGATCAAGGTCATTTCATGGGAATCACTGGGTGAGTGCTGTTGCCTGTATGTCTCCATGGCAACAGTGACATTGCCTGTCTCCGTTGCAACAGTGGCATTGCCTCTCTCCATGGCAACAGTGACATTGCCTATATCCATAGCAACAGTGGCATTGCCTGTCTCCATGGCAACAGTGACATGGTACATTGTTTTGTCGCAGTGTAGGTGTTTTGTCGCAGTGTAGGTGGGAGATGGTCATCACAATCGATTTCAGAAGTGTCGTTCTTGTAGAGGGTTAGTAGCAAACGTCACTTTCGATGCTGTGTAAGTTATGGCAGTTTCTTCCCAGCGTATCACAACAAAAAGAACCCCAAAACCATGACAAGACAGACGTGTAACAAACAAACAAAAAGTCTGTGTGTTAATGCAAAAACGGAACAGGTTTGCAACTGTAAGACATACGCGTATATATGCAATGTAATCTGGCTGGTTAGCTTTTGGAAGAGAACAGAAAAATCAATCCCTGGCCACAGAAGTCGAGACGAGAGAGACAGAGAGAGAGACAGAGAGAGAGAGAGAGAGGTGGTGTTATACAGTTATATTGGCTGGCAGCTGAGATAGCCATGTTCTGTGGCCAATAAAGACAGCTCTGGACAGGATCAAAGCTTTCATTGCTGTTCCCAGTCGCCGACCTTTCATTTCTGGGCTGACGACCCTCTGCTCACTTTCACTCTTCCTGCTGATCAGCTAAAGCACTTTGCGTGGTGAGGCAGGCAGCTGCATCTCATCTTCACACAGATTTAAAAGTGAGACGTGAAAGGAGTTCCAAGGTTACTGACCGGACCTCCCCCCGCCCCCAGCCTCCTCTTCCCCCCTCCCCAGCCCCTACCCACCGGTATGGGTTGCTAATAACACATTGCAGTCTCTAACCTTGTAGTGGATAGTTTATTGTTTCAATCAACCTGCCGAGTTTCACCAATCACCACAGACCCCACGTTTCGTGTCACCTCTCACCGCAGACCCTAGAGCGGCCTTTTACCCAGTCACCACGGACCCCGTATCTCTCTTCCTAACCCAGCCACGAGACACCAGATCTCAGCCTGTCATCCAGTCACCGCCCCCATATCTCTGTCACCCAATCACCACGGACACCAGATCTCTCTGCCTAACCCAGTCACGAGACACCATATCTCTCTGCCCAACCCAGTTATGAGACACCAGATCTCTCTGCCTAACCCAGTCACGAGACACCAGATCTCTGCCTAACCCAGTCACGAGACACCAGATCTCTCTGCCTAACCCAGTCACGAGACACCAGATCTCTCTGCGAAACCCAGTCACGAGACACCAGATCTCTGCGAAACCCTGTCACGAGACACCAGATCTCAGCCTGTCATCTAGTCACCGCCCCCAGATCTCCCTGCGTGTCACCCAGTCACCGCAGACACCAGCAGATCTCTGTCACCCATTCACCACGTACCCCAGATCTCTCTGCCTGTCACCCAATCACAACGGACCCCGGATCTGCTGCCTGTCACCCAGTCATAATAGACGCCACATTACCTAACCTGTCACCCAGTCATAATAGACGCCACATTTCCTAACCTGTCACCCAATCACCAAGGACCCCAGATCTCCCTGCCTGTCGCCCAGATCTCGCTATCACCCAGTCATAATACACGCCACATTGCCCCGCCCAGTGTCTCCTACTGGTCACCTAGTCCCGTGTTGCCCCAGGCTGTCACTTCCACCACCTAGCCCCGGTGGTCCCTCTCAGAAGTTCCGTACTTGTTGTCTTGGTGCTGGTCAGACGTAGCCCCCGTGACTCGCTGTCAGCAGTCCCACAGTTGGTGCTGGTCTGACGTAGCCCCCGTCACTCGCTGTCAGCAGTCCCACAGTTGGTGCTGGTCAGACGTAGCCCCCGTGTCTCCCTGTCAACAGTCCCACAGTTGGTGCTGGTCAGACGTTGCCCCCGTGTCTCCCTGTCAGCAGTCCCACAGTTGGTGCTGGTCTGACGTAGCCCCCGTGTCTCCCAGTCAGAGGTCCCACAGTTGGTGCTGGTCTGACGTAGCCCCCGTGTCTCCCAGTCAGAGGTCCCACAGTTGGTGCTGGTCTGACGTAGCCCCCGTGTCTCCCAGAGGTCCTACAGTTGGTGCTGGTCTGACGTAGCCCCGTGTCTCCCAGTCAGAGGTCCCACAGTTGGTGCTGGTCTGACGTAGCCCCCGTGTCTCCCAGTCATCTCCCACAGTTAGTGCTGGTCTGACGTAGTCCCCGTGTCTCCCAGTCATCTCCCACAGTTAGTGCTGGTCTGACGTAGTCCCCGTGTCTCCCTGTCAGAGGTCCTACAGTTGGTGTCTTGGCGCTGGTCTCTCTTGCCCGAGCGGCTGGCCAGCCGTCTACGCACTCTGGCACCGGTGTTCCGTGATGCGCCGGCCTGTCGCTGTGTGCAAGAAGGTGACTGACGCGCGGATTGATCCGTTTCTGGCAACCCGCAACGCTGTGCACCTTTAACAACATTACGGCCGCGCGGGACATGGCGGAGACAGGGCAGACTAGGCATGGAGAGTGTCCAAGCTTGTTAGCCGCCCTTTGATACGGCCCCAACCTCTCACCGCCCCGCGACGCTCCGGGCCGGGAAGCGCTGGCGGAGAATGACGTTTGTGGAGGTGAGAGGGCTGGCAGCACAGCGCGAATTGAAAATGAAATCAGGAGAATGGGATTTGAGCGGCAGCCGCGGCTGACGATGGCGCAATGTGCAATGTTGCCGCGTTTATGGCCCGCCCCGCGCTCCGGCCCGATGTGCTGGTGCTTCGTGCAGGTCGCTCCGCGGCTTTCTCTGCTCTCTGATCAATGGAATGCAGGTACACATCGATCCGGTATCGCGTCTGTGGCCATTTATTCGCCCTGCACCAGAGCCGTGAGCGGTTCTGAAGCCTCTGCATCAAGTGACGCAGTTTTATATATATATATATATATATATATATATATATATATATATATATATATATATATAGACTCGGACATCAGTGTGCCCAAGTCCACGCTGGCTCCTCACAAATCTTGCGAAGCATAGGCCGTACAGATCTAGTACGTGCCTGTCCACTTGACCGGACAGATTTTGTCAGTTGTCTCCTGGTCTTCCGGTTGACCCTCAGTCCTGCATCTGTGCTGATCTGGCTGTGCTGGGCTCCCTTCGAGTGTTTTCAGTTTATGTCGTAAAGGTCAGCGCGTAAACCTGGCTTTCAAAGACAAAGCACATCAGAAAAAGCGACACGAAGTCATCATTCCCCTCAGTGACAAGCTGTGCCAAGGAAACGCTCCACTGCAGAGACAGCTCACCGCAAAGCAGTTCAGGCTCGAACTTTGTGCCTGAAGTTTCTGAGCAACTTGACCGTTTGTTGGTAATCAATCTCGCACCTGCCAACACCTTGTGTCTTTGCTGTTGTTGTTAAAAGGTCCTGTAATTGACGAACACTGGAAGTTACGTAGCATCTGCGCCATACAGTTGTTGGTGCTAAAGACAGAGTTACTGCTGTTATTAGTCAAGTTCATTATCAGCAAACCGGTACAATGCTGTCAGTTTGTTCAGAAACCTCTGGCCAGTACAACCAAAACACAAGGGAGTTAATTAGCGGTCGAAAAATGTCATACAAGCACAACAACAGAGACCCGAATTGCCGACGGTGGCATACTAGTAAATACAAGGTACATAAACTCCACCTGAGGTACATCCAGTGTAAATACAAGGTATATAAACTCCACCAGAGGTACAGCCAGTGTAAATACAAGGTACATAAACTCCACAAGAGGTACATCCAATGTGAATGCAAGGTACATAGACTCCACCAGAGGTACATCCAGTGTAAATACAAGGTAGATAAACTCCACCAGAGGTACATCCGGTGCAAATACAAGGTAGATAAACTCCACCAGAGGTACATCCAATGTAAATACAAAGTAGATAAACTCCACCAGAGGCACATCCAGTGCAAATACAAGGTAGATAAACTCCACCAGAGGTACATCCAGTGTAAATGCAAGGTACATAATCCACCAGAGGTACATCCAGTGCAAATACAAGGTAGATAAACTCCACCAGGGGTACACCCAGTGCAAATACAAGGTAGATAAACTCCACCAGAGGTACATCCAATGTAAATACAAAGTAGATAAACTCCACCAGAGGTACATCCAGTGCAAATACAAGGTAGATAAACTCCACCAGAGGTACATCCAGTGTAAATGCAAGGTACATAAACCACCAGAGGTACATCCAGTGCAAATACAAGGTAGATAAACTCCACCAGAGGTACATCCAGTGCAAATACAAGGTAGATAAACTCCCCAGAGGTACACCCAGTGCAAATACAAGGTAGATAAACTCCACCAGAGGTACATCCAATGTAAATACAAAGTAGATAAACTCCACCAGAGATACATCCTCAAAAAAGGATGCCCCCTGGGTACAGCGTTTGTTGCTGTGTGCTCGTCCCGCTAGGACTATGTGGTGACCGGACGTTAAACTCCACATACTACCTAACTCTTGCTAGCGGTATACCGAGAGGCAGATATTCTGCGGCTTCATCCAAATAACTCCACATACACTCAAACCATTCTTGAAATCTGATGAAACCTTGGTATTTCAGTCATCAACGAGTTTGCAAGACACCGGCAAACGTAACAGTTTTTAAAAAAGATAACGGAGATAGAAACCAAAATGAAGTCGCTGTCATTTCGTTCCAGTGCACACATGTTATTGACACATACTGTGTTTACGTCATATGCTTCTGCCTTTTATTTTGGTTTTGTGTTTTATTTTTACAGCTGTCGTAGGGCCGAGCAGGTGGTGGTTGATGAATGATGTGGTGGGGAAGGGGTGGTGGTGGTGATGTATTTAGATGGTGTGGATGCGGAGAGTATGTAGCGCAGAGCAAGAGTACTCGCTTGGCTCTCGAAGGCCCAAGTTCAGCACGTTAAGCACGATCGAGCGTGGTCACCAAATAGAGCAGTGGCCAGTATATGATAGGCTTTGAACCCACCCTCAGATTGCTGCGGAGTCAAATTCTGTGCAGACTCTACAAAAGTCCTTGGGATGAGACTATAAACTGAGGTTCCCCCCCCCCCCCCCACACACACACACACACACACACAGCCCATCCCACCCCGTGTGTACATACGCATGCAAAAAGATCGCATGCGCTTGTTAACGATCCTGTAGTCCACGTCACAGTTCGATGGAGGATGGAAACAGCAAAATAGCTCAGCCTGCAGTAGCGGTGTCAGAGTGTTCATAATGTTGAAGTTGGACACTAGAGGAAAGAAGAGAGGAAGAAGGTTGTGTGAGGGCCAGAAACAGGGCCAGGGTTGCCGCACTATTGATTTCAGCCTGACCTCACACAGGCTCCTCTTTCTTCAGGCCGCTCACTTCGCCTTAGGCAGCTTTGGATTCTTGCACTCTCACGTGAACAAAAAATAATCAGCTAGAAATGTTACGGTGGAAACTTGTTTTGTTTCCTCGCGTTGCTAACACTGCTCTCCCCCACCACCCCCTTTCTGTCCACCCACTTTCCATATCTCTCACCCCACCCGTCTCTACCTCCTATCTTTTCCTCTTTTTCTAGCACCCCCTCCCCTTCTCTCTCTCCCTCCGTGCCCTCTTCGCTGAGAATCCAGTTGTCAGTGACTGACCAGCCCGGAGAGAGTGAGAATATAGCTTTTTGTGCCTGCTTAGGGTCAGGAATGTAGCTTTTACAATTTCGACCTTCACGCTTCATTCACTTTCATTTCCCTGCAAACCTCTTCAGACCCAGAGTGACCTTACAGTGGTTCAGGCTTCCCTCTTCAGTCCCAGAGTGACCTTACAGTGGTTCAGGCTTAATCCCTCTTCAGTCCCAGAGTGACCTTACAGTGGTTCAGGCTTAATCCCTCTTCAGTCCCAGAGTGACCTTACAGTGGTTCAGGCTTAATCCCTCTTCAGTCCCAGAGTGACCTTACAGTGGTTCAGGCTTCCCTCTTCAGTCCCAGAGTGACCTTACAGTGGTTCAGGCTTCCCTCTTCAGTCCCAGAGTGACCTTACAGTGGTTCAGGCTTAATCCCTCTTCAGTCCCAGAGTGACCTTACAGTGGTTCAGGCTTCCCTCTTCAGTCCCAGAGTGACCTTACAGTGGTTCAGGCTTAATCCCTCTTCAGTCCCAGAGTGACCTTACAGTGGTTCAGGCTTCCCTCTTCAGTCCCAGAGTGACCTTACAGTGGTTCAGGCTTCCCTCTTCAGTCCTTGAGTGACCTTACAGTGGTTCAGGCTTAATCCCTCTTCAGTCCCAGAGTGACCTTACAGTGGTTCAGGCTTCCCTCTTCAGTCCCAGAGTGACCTTACAGTGGTTCAGGCTTCCCTCTTCAGTCCCAGAGTGACCTTACAGTGGTTCAGGCTTCCCTCTTCAGTCCCAGAGTGACCTTACAGTGGTTCAGGCTTCCCTCTTCAGTCCCAGAGTGACCTTACAGTGGTTCAGGCTTCCCTCTTCAGTCCCAGAGTGACCTTACAGTGGTTCAGGCTTCCCTCTCCAGGCCCAGAGTGACCTTACAGTGGTTCAGGCTTCCCTCTTCAGTCCCAGAGTGACCTTACAGTGGTTCAGGCTTTCCCAGTGAACTGTTGATTGTGTTTCGCTCTCGTGGCAGCCGGTAGCTCGGTGGGCGACGGTAGCTCAGTGGTCAAGAGCCGACGTGTTCTGACCGAGCGGACTTGGAGGGTGAGGGTTCGACCCTCGTAAGGAGCGGTCCGTGTTCACGGTAATACGTCACATGGGTTTCCGGGCTGGCTGGGGGCTGCTCTCCGGCTGCTCTGCTTAAAAGCCTTTGCTCCCCCTCTCTGAACACAGCGTTCAGGAGCTGTGTGGAAGTCTGTCCTGGGCCCCGCGTCCTAACGAGCCTTACGCTTTCTGTGGACGTAAAGCAACATTGAACCATGCACACGCATTGGTCACAGTTTGTCCCTAATATGTGAACCCGACATCCGAGGACATTACGCCCCACATCACACCCTCAACTATAGGTCCATTCGCCGGCACTTAAAAACTATCAGTTGTAGGGCGGCAGTGGCACAGTAAGTAGGGCCCGTTGGCAGTATAAAGAGTTCCGTTGGCTTCCAACCCTATGACGCTTAGACCTGACTGAGAGACGAAGCGCTTCACGATGTTGGCTAGTATTATTGTTCTATATGTTAGCTTGGCGGTTGGCTTGGTCGCTGAATGTCGGGTAACTAGCTAGCTCCGTCGGTGCTGGCACTTACCCGACGCTTGACGGCCAGTGAACCGGCTGACTAGTGCTGTCTAATTGTTTTGTTCGCTTCTGTCTCTTCCTTTTGCAGCTGTGATAACTTTCCTTTGGCGTTCTTTTGTTGCAGAGACTGTCCTGTGATGGCATTCCAACTTTTGTCTGCAGCCAGCTCCTTCACTGCCTAATCTGGGTCAACATCGCTGGAAGAAAATGTTCACGTCATTGGAATCTAGGTCAAGGTCGCCGGAACAGAATGTTCACGTCAGTCAAATCTGGGTCAAGGAAAGAGAAACTAGCAGTGAATGTGGTAATTACTCTGAACCAGACTGTGGCCCTTGCTAAGTTTGGTCATTAAGGTGGTGGTGGTGGGGGGGGGGGGGGGGTTGGCAGAATGCCAGTTGTGACCAGTGACAAAAGTGTTTGAACCGTAAACCCGACCGCTCACAGGCTCTGGGGATTGACGGTACCGCTGTGTGAAGCTGACGTGGATCAGAGACAGCCTGAAAACCAGTAGCCAACTTGCTATTGGCGAGAGAGAACGAAAGAAAAACTGCAACCATGCCTGCCAAAATACGGAGCTTCCCAAAAGACAAACCTTTCGAGTGACTGGAGACAAAAGAAAGACGGTAACTGTGCACCGTGTGTGAATGAATGTGGCTGAGGATTTGGCAATGTGCAGCGTGCACGATAACCATCTGGACTTCACGAACCTGACTGAAAGAGGAACGCAGCTCATCGCCTGTAAATGAAGAAAGAGCGAGTGAAATGAAGCGGTGATGGAAGGAGTGCGCCAGACAGTGTTGTTGTTTTTTCTGTTGGGGGAATTTCACAGGAGGAGTGCGAAAAAAGCGGCGGAAATGAAGGCACGGCTTAATCAGCAAGACACAGTTATACTTCTCGCCTTTGGCTCAGCAAGCTGCCTACGGACTGCTAAAGCAGAGGGAAGCGTTTGAGAACCCAATTTCACACTCTGTGAGTGAAATCATCATGAACAGATTGTGAATGCGATCACCCTAGCCATCGTAGCCAGTGCGATCATCGTAGCCAGTTGTACCTGAAGCCATCGTAGCTGATTGGTGAATGAAACCATGACAACCAACATTGAACTCCATTGCAAGCAACATTGCACGGAAACCATTTCAAGACAAAGTGTGAGTGTAAGAACTACCGCAAACACGCGACTGAATGAACCGTCAGGCTGTACGTGTCTCATCCCAACAGCGTGTGCCTCCTTTGTGGTTAGAACGCCATAGTCGACAGCGTGTGCCTCCTTTGTGGTTAGAACGCCATAGTCGACAGCGTGTGAATCCATCCTTGAATATCAACACATATCTGCTGACAGCTGCGCGTGTTATATCAATACCTATACACACTACACCATGCCTTTTTGGAGACACCAAGTCCTGCACCGGAAGACTTGGAGCCCGTCCTGAACGGAGGGACAGTTCATGTGCGGGACTGCGTGTCCCCGTTCCTTGTGGATTTCTCATCGGCCCTCTGGCAGCAAACGACGAAGACTGACTTCTGCCTGTCCGCAGGTTCCACTCTCCGCGTCCATTCTCTGCTTACTGGCACACTTTTTTTCTTTTTTTTAAATGGGCGCGTGAACGACTGAGGAAAACCGGCTTGAGCCGAAACACGGCGGAAACTTTAAACGATTTTGAATCGTCGTGTTGTTGTTGTTGTTTTTGTTTGTTTGTTCGTTTGTTTTTTATAAATGTGTTATTATCTTGGCGGTTATGAATTTTCGAGGGAACACATGTGACTTACATTTCGTTTGGTGTTTGAAGATGGAACTTTGTGGCGTCATTGTTACCGCACTTTGTGTCATCGTTTGAAGCACATAGCGCTACGTTAACGTTTTCGTTCCTGGGGGCTGCATGCTGTGCACGTTTAACGTTAGCGGATGACAAGGGTAATACCATGTCTGCATGACTACTCATGTCGTTACGTACTCTACGTTTGAGGGTCAGATGATGACAACGGCGTCTCTATGGGGGTGGCGTTTCTAGCCTCCCCTTGTAAGCGGTGACGGGTGTTTCAGTGTCTGACTAGGGGTGACAAGGGTGTGTCAGTATTTGACTAGGGGTGACAAGGGTGTGTCGGTATCTGACTAGGGGTGACAGGGGTGTTTCAGTGTCTGGCTAGGGGAGACAGGGGTGTTTCAGCGTCTGACTAGGGGTGACAGGGGTGTTTCAGTGTCTTAAGGGTGACAGTGGGTGTTTCAGTGTCTGACTAGGGGTGACAGGGGTGTTTCAGTGTCTGACTAGGGGTGACATGTGTGTTTCAGCGTCTGACTAGGGGTGACAGGGGTGTTTCAGTGTTTGACTCGGGGTGACAGGGGTGTTTCAGTGTCTGGCTAGGGATGACAAGGGTGTTTCAGCATCTGACTAGGGGTCACAGGGGTGTTTCAGTGTCTGACTAGGGGACAGGGGTGTTTCAGCGTCTGACTAGGGGTGACAGGGGTGTTTCAGTGTCTGACTAGGGGTGACAAGGGTGTTTCAGTGTCTGACTAGGGGTGACAAGGTGTTTCAGTGTCTGACCAGGGGTGACAGGGGTGTTTCAGCGTCTGACTAGGGGTGACAGGGGTGTTTCAGTGTCTGACTAGGGGACACAGGGATGTTTCAGTGTCTGACTAGGGGTGACAGGGGTGTTTCAGCGTCTGACTAGGGTCATAGGGGTGTTTCAGTGTCTGACTAGGGGTGACAGTGTCTGATTGTAGGGGTGTTGTATGTCTAGTACTGTCCTTCATACACTGTCCTGTTGTAATGTCAGCAACCACAGAGCGTACCATGTCATGGGTGAGTCTCTCTCTCTCTCTCTCTCTCTCTCTCTCTCTCTCTCTCTCTCTCTCTCTCTCTCTCTCTCTCTCTCTCTTACACACACACACACACCCGCGCGCGCGCGCGCAGACTTATTGTCGGGGAAGCATTGCTATTGTATGACGAGTGTTTCGCCAAAGGAAGGCAGAGGTGGAGCCCCTTATGGGGTGAAAGTCAGTTACCCACAACTTTGGGTCTGTACTGACATTATACAGCAGGGATGGAGCCCCTTGTGGGGTGAATGTCAGTTACCCACACCTTTTTGATCTGTACTCACAAAGATATAATTATCGCCAGGGTAGGGGGTGGGGGAGGATCGTATGTGGAATACTTACTGTGTTTGTGTCTGTCGCAGAAATCAGTCTGATGGTGTCGTACCATTACGTGTTGTTTTTGTCGTGTGTGGATTTGGATTTACGTGTTTTAGTGCTTTCACATGGTTGATTATTCTGTATATGGTACTCATTGTTTTATGTAACTACAAAATGTATGTGTGCGTCTGTATTTATTAGGTAATTCGTTTAGCCGATCATCCATTTATCCACCTCTTGCTGTCCAGGTGCGATGGCCAGTTCTGAGCTCGATCATTTTTGCGTGGGCAGAAAATACCGCTGTTGTAAATGAACCTGTTTTGGTCATTTCCCATACGTAGAGACTTAGCTTCTTCTTCTTTTTAGTGAGACTGTAAGCGTGAACTAACAAAGCAAACAAACAATAATGTATCTGTACATTTGTATGTTTACTTGTATATGTACAGTATGACAAACCAAGTCAACCTCTGCCTGCAATTATGCTCACGTGTGGCCCAACGTCGTGTGTGTGTGTGTGTGTGTGTGTGTGTGTGTGTGTGTGTGTGTGTTTGGGAGAGAGTGAGAGAGAGAGATTGTGTGTGTGTGTGGAGGGGGGGGGGAATGTGTGTGTGTGAGAGAGAGAGAGTGTCTGTGTGTGTGTGTGTGTGTGTGTGTGTGTGTGTGTGTGTGTGTGTGTGTGTGTGTGTGTGTGTGTGTGTGTGACTATAAACACGACATGTATGATGTAGTTCAGTGAACTAAGTTCCATATGTATGATATTCGTGATAAGTGTTTAGAATGACACGTGTCTTGCGCTGCTTTCGCTTCACTTGATGATATTGACATGGACACGGAAAAGGTACACAGTCTGGTTTTATTCTCGTGTGGATTTTGTTGTTGTTTTGTGTTTGTTTTGCCTTTGAACACAAAGAACGTTAACTAGGCTTTAGCAGTGACGGTATGAAAAATATTGTGAGGAAAAAGGCGAGGCAGTGGTACGTGCGAAAGCCTTAGCATTGTCATGCTAAGGCTTTTGCACGTACCACTGCCATGCGTCGGTGGTTCGATGCTTTCTGACTGGCAAGACTGATGACCACAGACTATAATTATATTACCCATTGTTTCCTGACCCCACTGAAGAATCGAACAGAAGAGACCAGTTTGCGACGCGTCACGGAAATCTGGTCCAGTTTAAACTGGTAGTGTAAACGCTTTGTCCGGCTCCAGTTTAAACTGGTAGTGTAAACGCGTTGTCCCGCTCCAGTTTAAACTGGTAGTGTAAACGCTTTGTCCCGCTCCAGTTTAAACTGGTAGTGTAAACGCTTTGTCCCTTGTTCAGCGGGACGTGTGTGGTGACGTGTGTGGTGACCCCCTGTTTCAACACCACTGCTCCTCAACATCAGGCTGCCATGTGGGCCGGTTTACCCGTCACCTTAAAAAAAAAAAAAATTTAAATCTTTTTTTTCACTCTTTTTATTTCAAAGCCACATCTTTGTTTAGTGCTAATATGGCGCTTGTAAGACTATAACTCGTCTTATTTAAAAGAAGAAAAAAAACACATCTTTTTTCAGTTCTAATATGGCGCTTGTGAAAATATCGCAATTAGCCGCCACCTCCGTAATGTTTTGCTTTCTTTCTTACCCCCACGCCCTTTTTTTCCAGGGATGGAAATAACTATGACCATTTGTGTTCATTCTTTGGAAACGAAAGACAACCCGGATCCCTTTGAGTTTGAAAACTGCTGCAGAACACAGGGCGGCAGGTAGACCTTCTGGTTGGAAGGGACTTCGTCATTGGTTAGAAGGGAACGTTTCCATTGGTTAAATAGACAATTTCCATTGGTTGCAATAATTGTACTTGTGGCATTGAAGAAATGTTTATCATCGGTTTGGAGAAATGCTGTTTGTTGCGAACGCTGACGAATCGAGGTTGTGAGGTATGATTTGTGCGGGGTGCAGTTGCTCGGGTAGCAGTGGCCCTTGCTGTGTCGTTGTTGGACTGATTTACTGCTCATGCAGACTGTGATCATATTAGGTTTGGCATTGTTACCATTCTTTAAACAGTTTTTTCCCTTCTATTTTTTTAATTGTTGAGTTTGAATAATGTTTAAGATATGACAATGTTATTTACACAAGTTAAGCGTTGGATACGTTTTTGAGGTCAACCTTTCTGGTTTCCTTTTTTGTAATAGAAACCGGTTACCCATTTACCACGACCCCCCTAACCCCACCGCGCGTTCCCCTCCCCCCACCCCACCCCTTTTTCCCCTTACTGCTGCGTTTTGCTGACATTTGTAAGAATAAAAATGTTAAAAAAATGTTGGCCTGAGTTATGAGATTAGCAAGCAGGAGACCTGTTTTAATCGGGTTTTTTCGTTTGTTTGTTTTGCAATATTCGTTTTCCGTAACTGAAGAAACGAAAAACAAACAATAACAATATAACTCACCTGTATTTCAGTTATAGGGCAAGCGGTTCAAATCACACTGCCACGGTTGATAAGGTGGCGATTGTTCGTTGCGTTTCGTTCTTTGTTTTCGATCAAAGGCCTTTTAAATGTGTGTGAAAGTTGAGGATATGCAGTAGACGAATGACCAGCCAAATCTGTAGAGACTTGGAGTATCCAGTAGACGGATGACCAGTCAAATCTGTAGAGTCTGAGGATATCCAGTAGACGGATGACCAGTCAAGTCTGTAGAGTCTGAGGATATCCAGTAGACGGATGACCAGCCAAGTCTGTAGAGTCTGAGGATATCCAGTAGACGGATGACCAGCCAAGTCTGTAGAGTCTGAGGATATCCAGTAGACGGATGACCAGCCAAGTCTGTAGAGTCTGAGGATATCCAGTAGACGGATGACCAGTCAAGTCTGTAGAGTCTGAGGATATCCAGTAGACGGATGACCAGCCAAGTCTGTAGAGTCTGAGGATATCCAGGAGACTGATGGACAGTTTTCTGACAGGCTGTGAATTAGTACGGTTGGACTGAACAGCTGTAGTAGTTCAACTAAGCTCAAAAAGGTGTCTAAGTGTTCGGGAAAGCCAGTATGAGCTCTGCCCTGCTTGTAGAAATATGTCTTCTTTTCAGTGACCACGTGACAGCTTGTGTTAGTACCAATGATTTTATCTGACACTGATGGCATTTTGCGGGAGTAGTCTCGCCCGACTGTGTTGTTGCACTTGTGAGGTCCACCTGATTGCACAGGCTGCAGTTGGTTGCATCCGTTGTTGACTGTTTCGTGTACTTTCAGTGTCGGTATACTGTTTATGTGTGAGTATTTGCAAGCAGTGTTTCGTGTACCAGTCAGTCCAATGCTCATTTATTTTGTCTGTATCACTAAAGTCTGTATATATGCGAGTGTATCAGTCAGTCCAATGCTCATTGATTTTGTGTTTATCACTGAAGTCTGCTATATATATATATATGCGAGAGGTACAGTGTGTGCTGATGAAACGACGGGTCTGCTTTTGAAGTCAAATACAAATTTCATAAAGAACTGACTTTGTTTTAGTCTTGTGTGTTGGGGGGTGTGGCGTGTGTGCGTGCGTGCGTGCGCGCGCGTGTGTGTGTGTGTGTGTGCACGCGTGCTCTCTCTCTCTCTCTCTCTCTCTCTCTCTCTCTCTCTCTCTCTCTCTCTCTCTCTCTCTCTCTCTCTCTCTCTCTCTGGCTTCTAACGATCTTTAATATTTGGGAAAGTGAAAAAACAGAGGCTCTTTTTTGCAGACCGGGAACATTTGCATCATCTTGGAAAGTTTTGGGAAAATGGCATATTGGGCCACGGTTTTGGAAGGTTTGGAACATTTATGATAATGGTCAGCACATAATCTACAGAAGGGGGATTCGACAAAAACTAAAGCAGAGATCCTGTATGAAGCCCGTCTCCCTCTTCTTGTAGTTACAAGCGTGTTTATAAAAATGTAAAAGTCCCTCAGCAGACTCAACAAACGAAGGGAGTGAATTAGCGCTCGAAAGACGTTATATGAACACAACAAAGACCCGAGTCGCCTACGGTGACTCTCACCTGGCATGCGAGTAAATCAGGGTTCATAAACTCCACCAAGAGTTAGTGTAGGCGGTGAGCTGGTTTGGCCTAGCGGGAAGGCGTTAGGCTGATAAGCAGAGGGACCTCGGTTCAAATCTGCTTCGGCTCTCTTTCTCTTCAAAAGTTATGGTCTGTGGACACTGTCTTGTGACTCTGTCCCTCACAGTTAATGAAACATTAAAATGGCTCTCATCGCTGCCCGTCTTGTTCCCAATTCCCGTGCCTAATAAGCCTTGTTTTATGTGGACGTTAAGCACCACGTTTACTTACTAAGTGTAGGCGATTCGGGCCTTTGTTGTGTCCCCGTGGCTTCTTTTGGGTGCCGGTAGGCCCCTCTCTTTGTTGTGCCGGTAGGCCCCTCTCTTTGTTGTGCCGGTAGGCCCCTCTCTTTGTTGTGCCGGTAGGCCCCTCTCTTTGTTGGCGCTACGCTGGAGCTTCAGGCCTCATTCTGTTTCAGACTGTACCTCTGCAGAACCTGCAAACAGCACCGAGAGCGGTGTTCACTGGCTCCAGCCTTCATAGCTTCCAGCCCTCCCGTCCGGCGCTGTGGGCCGATTTGTAGGTTAGGTCACCACTTGTTCCTTGGACCTGTGTACCACCCAGTTGTCTCCGCAGAGGTTGTGGCTGGGGCTGAAATTCCAGCGGTCGAGAGGAGGGAAATCTATACCTGACGCTGCTCTGTCACCACCGGAAATAAAATCTCCATTAAGGACAGCGATTAGAGCCATTTTAATGTTTCATTCATCGCGAAGCACAAAGTCAGAAGATGGTGTCCACAAATCCCGTTTTTGAAGAGAGGATGGCCGAAGATTGGACTGGAACCGACGTCGTGCACCAGCCTAACGCCTTAACGCTCGGCCAAACCGGCTCACTTTGGGTCACCAGTGCAGTCACTCCTACTGTATGAAAACTGGTCGGTGAATCCTCCACTACCACTCAGCTACCACCAGCTACCACCCCCCCCCCCCCCCCCCCCCCGCCCACCCCCTTTTACGTTTTTTGTTTTTGTTTGTTGTTGTTGTTTGTTGTTGTTGTTGTTGTGTGTGTGTGTGTGTGTGTGTGTGTGTGTGTGTGTGTGTGTGTGTGTGTGTGTGTGTGGTTTTAAACCTCGTATTGCTATTATTACTAGAGTGACCCCTCTAAACCATTTTTACCCCCCACCCCGTCCCGCCACCACCACCGCCACCCGCCGCCGCCGAAAAAATATGTTTACGACCCTCGCCCGCCGAGCGTAGGGGTTGGAAGAGTTGAAGGCACTGACGGGAAGAGCGCTGTGTACACAGAAGACGGTGTAATCAACGAAGCGATACTGAAGGGCTGGAATCAGTCGACACTGCATGGTCGCCAGTGGAAAGAGGAGATGGAAAGAGGAGATAGAAAGAGGAGATGGAAAGACTGAGGAGGAGGAAAGAGGAGATGGAAAGAGGAGATAGAAAGAGGAGATGGAAAGACTGAGGAGGAGGAAAGAGGAGATGGAAAGACTGAGGAGGAGGAAAGAGGAGATGGAAAGAGGAGGAGATGGAAAGAGGAGGAGATGGAAAGGAAAAAGGAGATGGAAAGACTGAGGAGGGGGAAAGAGGGGATGGAAAGAGGAGGAGATGGAAAGAGGAGGAGATGGAAAGAGGAGGAGATGGAAAGAAGAGGAGATGGAAAGAGGAGGAGATGGAAAGAGGGGATGGAAAGAGGAGGGGATGGAAAGAGGAGGAGATG
>JABMCL010002408.1:290000-315000 GCA_018857735.1 Alviniconcha marisindica
GTCTTTCCATCTCCTCTTCTTTCCATCTCCTCTTTCCATCTCCTCTTCTTTCCATCTCCTCTTTCCATCTCCTCTTCTTTCCATCTCCTCTTTCCATCTCCTCCTCTTTCCATCTCCTCTTTCCATCTCCTCTTCTTTCCATCTCCTCTTTCCTCCTCCTCAGTCTTTCCATCTCCTCTTTCCACTGGCGACCATGCAGTGTCGACTGATTCCAGCCCTTCAGTATCGCTTCGTTGATTACACCGTCTTCTGTGTACACAGCGCTCTTCCCGTCAGTGCCTTCAACTCTTCCAACCCCTACGCTCGGCGGGCGAGGGTCGTAAACATATTTTTTCGGCGGCGGCGGGTGGCGGTGGTGGTGGCGGGACGGGGTGGGGGGGGGGGGGGAAGGGAGGGGGGGGGGGGTGAGGAGGGGTTCTGTTCAGAGAGGTCACTCTGGTCTAATTAATAATAATAATAATAATAGATCTAGAAAGTTTGAAACAAAGAGGAGTCGCTGAATGGTAGCCACGAGCTAGAGGCGACAGTGGAAGACACACCGACCAGTTTTCATACAGTAGGAGTGACTGCACTGGTGACCCAAAGTGAGCCGGTTTGGCCGAGCGTTAAGGCGTTAGGCTGGTGCACGACGTCGGTTCCAGTCGAATCTTCGGTCATCCTCTCTTCAAAAACGGGATTTGTGGACACCGTCTTCTGACTTTGTGCTTCGGGATGAATGAAACATTAAAATGGCTCTAATCGCTGTCCTTAATGGAGATTTTATTTCCGGTGGTGACAGAGCAGCGTCAGGTATAGATTTCCCTCCTCTCGACCGCTGCGTCGCGAAACCTTCCTCCATTATCCTCGCACGCGAGCAAAAAGGCGTGAACTACGTACACTACACATGAACATTGCATGCACGTTTTGCAAAGCATTGGTTGCCTCAGCAGCACTGGTCGTGTGGAAGGCCCTTGGTCAGCGTGCAGAGCCAGCAGGTCGTGCCGTGCCGCCCTGTAAGTAAACACGCTGCTTAGCGTTCACAGAAACCACAAGGCTGATTAGGGACGGGGAGAAGGAGGGACGTGGGGGGGGGGGGGGGGGGGGGGGGGGTATCAGTGGAGGTGGGGGAAGAAGAAGATTATATACCTATCGCTACACTGTCACCACCAGAATGGGCAGCGATGGGAGCCATTTTAATGTTTCATTCATTGTGAGGACAAAATCACAAGACAGGAGGGAGATTATGTATATATCTATCACTACACTGTCACCACCAGAATGGGCAGCGATGGGAGCCATTTTAATGTTTCATTCAGTCATTGTGAGGGACAAAATCACAAGACAGGAGGAGATTATGTATATACCTATCACTACACTGTCACCACCAGAATGGGCAGCGATGGGAGCCATTTTAATGTTTCATTCAGTCATTGTGAGGGACAAAATCACAAGACAGGAGGGAGATTATGATATATACCTATCACTACACTGTCACCACCAGAATGGGCAGCGATGAGAGCCATTTTAATGTTTCATTCATTGTGAGGGACAAAATCACAAGACAGGAGGGAGATTATGTATATACCTATCACTACACTGTCACCACCAGAATGGGCAGCGATGGAGCCATTTTAATGTTTCATTCATTGTGAGGGACAAAATCACAAGACAGGAGGGAGATTATGTCTATATATATATCTATCACTACACTGTCACCACCAGAATGGGCAGCGATGAGAGCCATTTTAATGTTTCATTCATTGTGAGGGACAAAGTCACAAGGCAGTAATTAAACATGATGCTTAACGTCCACACTCGGAAACCGTACGGCTTATTAGGGACGGGGAGAAGGGGGGAAGGGGGTATGGAGGTGGGGGGAGAGGGAGACTATATACATATCGCTACACTGTCACCACCAGAATGACTCCTGCATTAAGATGGGCAGTGATGAGAGCCATTTAATATTTCGTTAATTGTGAGGGACAAAGTCACAAGACTGTGTCCAGAGACCACAATTTTTGAAGCCGAGAAGAGAGAGCCGAAGCGGATTCGAACCGAGGTCCCTCTGCTTACCAGCCTAACGCCTTACCGCTAGGCGGCCAAACCGGCTCACACAAAATCACATGATGAAGTGATGCTTAATGTCCTCAGATGTCAGTTGACATATTAGGGACAAACTGTAACCAATGCCGAAGCATGGTTCAATATAGCTTTACGTCCACGAAAACCAGAAGGCTCGTTAGGACGGACAGCCCAGGACGGCCCCCTCGACTCTCACACAGCTCCTGAACTATGAGGGGCACAAAATCACAAGACAGGAGGGAGATTATGTACCTATCGCTACACTGTCACCACCAGGAGGATTCCTGCATTAAGAAGAGCAGCCATGACAGCCATTTTAATGTTTCATTAATCGTGAAGGACGCAGTCATAAGACAGTTGTCCACAGAGCACTTTTGAAAGGAAGGGAGAGCCGAAGCGGAATCGAGCCGAGGCCCTTCTGATTTCCAGCCTAACGCCTTTACCGCTAGGCCAAACCGGCTCAAAAGCCGTCTTGTACCAAAAGACGGTTTATATGCAAACAAGCATCATGGTCCGGATTATGAACTGATTTTGTAGCCTTTCAGTCAGGCATGGGAAATAACTCCACCAAACTCCTTTATGTGCCGAATGTGGTTACCTCCCTTGAACTATACGCCCTGCTTACTTTTTAGTCACGCTGACGGCATGTGTATCTGTGTTTAATCAAAGAAGAGTTCGCTTCCACACAGGCCATGGTGCAAGGAACGCAAACTTGTTTTACAGCTGCCAAAGGACGCTGATTCAACGTGTGTGTGTGTGTGTGTGTGTGTGTGTGGTGTGTGTTGTGTGTGGTGTGTGTGTGGTTAGTGTTATTGTAAAGCGCCCTGTGCTGCCACCTAGTGTGGTAGATGGGCGCTCTAGAAATCCTCCTTATTATTATTATTCATATTATTCAGGGCCTTGACCAGCAAAGATCTCAACCACAGGCACAGGGATAAACAGGGCTTGTTGCTACATGCACCAGTGTGAAAGATAAACAATAGAACAAAAGAAGGACCTAACACAGTGAAGTGGGACTATGATAAACTGCCATGCACGTGTGTGTGTGCATGCGCACGTGTGGTGTGGTCACGTGCATGTTTGTATGTGTGTGTATCATGGCATGTGTGTGTGCATGCGTGGGTGTGAGTGTGTAGGTGTCTGTGTGTAATCATATCGTGGTCGACTGAGTGTGAAATGCTTTAGTGTTGATATATGCATTTACTTGTGCTTTCTTGATTGTCATGTAAACATTGATGTATGCATTTATAGCATTTGTGCTTTTTTGAGTGTCAGACGGATGTTGATGTTCATACTGTACAGCACTGTGAGCTTGTAAATTTTTACAAGGTATACTGCTATATAAGATTTATCATTATGAATAATTTGCACACATGACTTATATATATACTAACACACACACACACACACACACTCACACATTAAATACACTAAAACACACACACACAAGCATGCATGCACAAAAACCACATAGGACGACTTGCAACATTAATTGCTAAACCAAGAAAGTGTTCTTTTCTATCATTTTAATTGCGCTGATAGAAAGCTTAACACCAACCTCGGGTTAGCTTTCCAACAAGCTATTCCCACAGTTGGAATTAACAACAATAACAAGCACAAAGCACTCAAGACATCAACTGAAAAAATAGGGCATCTTGAAAGCATCCAAAGTATGCGCAGATTTACAATGTATTCTATTCTGTCCAGTGACAGTAGAATAAAGTGTCTTACGGTACAAGCCCCATTCCACATCTACCTAGCTGAATGATTTCACCAGTTACAATTTATTTTCATCACCAACCCATCATATGTTGTAAAATATGAAACAAGCGTTTATTTTGCAGTCAAGATTATTTTGTGTTAATAAAAAATAATGCACGTGTGTGCGTGCATTGTGTACATGCGTACATGTGTGTGTGTGTGTGCAAGCGTGTACAACAGAAGAGATAGACACACAGGCTGAATGTGACAATGGTCAAGCTACTACAGCACACACTGTAGTGCCCCTATTATTTTCAGTTACAATAACTGAAGCTTTCCCAGCCTGTTGGTATTTTGACACTGTACATTTTTATGCAACCAATAGTGCAGAGAGCAGTGACAATATTACTGGAACACCACCCTCTAACACTTAAAACAATCTTCAGCACACACACACACACACACACACACAACACACACACACACACACACACACACACATATGCACACACACACACACACACACACAAATGCACCCACACATGCATGCATGCACACACACACACCACACACACAAATGATATGCATGTACACATGGACACACGGGCTGTCAACAAGGACTGACATGACACAGCCACAAAGAACAGAAGACAGATAAAGATAGTTCAGTAAAGGATGAGACCACAATCACTAGCACTAGTTAAGAATAGAACAGTGCCAGAGTGTGTGTATGTAGCTTATCAAGACACACTAACACAGAAAATAAACTGCACAGAGAGTGCAAGGTGCTTGAAACAAAGTCCTCTAACATGTTAAGTTCTGCATGTGGTTCAAAATACAATGTTGTCGTATCTGAAACAAATGTATCTGAAATATAGTACCAAAACTATATGTAGTTTAAAGACAGCCCCAACACTGCAAGGCCTTTGATACACTCAAATACTTAAATAACAAAAAACAAAAACAAAAACAGCAAATGCTCAAATCACACATTGAAACAAAAACACAATCAGTAATATCAGAAAAGGAACAAACACTCCAATGAAATGGCATCCTAGATGGGAAAATCCAACATTGTTTCCCTTTAGTTTTCTCAAGTCTTTGAGTCGGTTCTGCTCTCCAAACACAGAGACACAACAGAAGGCAGACACAGAAAAACAGACAGAAAGATGGACACAGCAGACAGTATTGTCCACATTCAAACACTCCCTGGAAGTCCACGCTTCAAGCTCTGTGGCAATAATAATAATGGGAATTTAGAGAGCCTCGCATTGCAGCAACGCCATAAGTGTGCACATCAATATGGCACTCAGCCCTACAAAACACTCACTAGGGACCACTACCCGGTAATCACAAACCAAAACACTCACTTGGGACTACTACATGGTAATCACAAACCAAAACACCGCAATACACCAGCATGCTCACCAATGTCAAACTTACAACACACACACACACACACACACACACACACACACACACACACACACACACACACACACACTTACACACACACATCAGTGATGGAGACATAAAAAACAGCAGGTAAAGATGTGAAAAGTGTTTGGGAACAGTTACTGAAATCAAGAGAACAGAGAGGTTTAGAGGGAAGACCATAAGGAGTGAGCTTGTGTAATGGCCAGTGGCAGCTAGTTCCAGGTGGAGGGACAGTGGTATGAAAAAGAGCTCTGTCCAAAGCTTTTGGTACGGAAAGATGGAAACAAAGAAAGGCGAGTCAGCGGAAGACTGAAGCAGTTGGGAAGGTGTGTAGAGCTGAGGAAGATCAGAATCAATCGATGGCCACAATCATTCAGAGAATTAAACACAGTGATAGAACTTTAAAATAAATCCTTTTTTCAACTGGGAGCCAGTATAAAGTATGAAGAAGAGGTTTAGCATGGCTGAATTTTGAAGACGTAACCAATCCCTACACAAACATAAAACAAAACATAACGTATACACAAACTGTCAAACAATTTGTTTTGAGGAGTTAGTCGTTTCAATATTATCCCTGTTAAAAAGCCCGCACACACACACACACACACACACACACACACACACAAATGCACCCACACCCACACGTGTACAGGTGTGTGGATGTGGGTGTGGGTGTTGTTTTGAGGGTGTGGATGGGTGTATACCTCTATGCTCATTGATGTATGTCAGTGTTGTTGTTTGCTTATGTTTGGATGCTTACCGCTTTCGAGACACCTTCCTTGCTGTAAAACTTGGTGAATAAAGGATCTGAATCTGAATGTGAACAAGGCTAGGTCATCCTGGTATCACTGATCATTCCACCCAATTTATTAACATCAAAGGAAAAAATAAAAAATAATTTTTTTAATCTAAATGCATAATGGCAAATACCAGTGCCATAAATGGCAGCAAACTGCACCTACCACCTACCATCTCCTAGATGCTTAACAAAAGCCACACAAAAAAGCCTACCTCTTAATGAAAAGTTTTTGAGTGTTTTCTGGAAACATTTCCGGAGAACGGACCATTAGCAGAAAAATGACAAGACAGAAAGAGCGAGAGGACTAGGCAGAAAAATGAGAGAGGAGATCAGAAAGGGAATCAGATGACAGCCCTGATATTCCAGACAGGGGAAGACATCAGAAACCCCCAGCCTCCCTTTGGGGGATCAGAAAGAGAACAGTAAACTATCTGGTTTGTCTTACCCTCAAGAAGTATTTGAAACAAAGGCATTCTGGAAAAGTAAAAACAAGGTTGCCATTCATGCATGTCCAGTGCATACCACACAAAACACAGCTTTGCACAGGTGAAGTTTGCTGAGCATACAAAATGCATGAGCTTATTAAACTCCATTTACATCCAAGAACACAACAAACAGATTGACTCTGATAGCAAAGATGCACCAATGCAGAAATATATGGCACAGATGACTCTGAATGTTGATGGGCATCTCTGAACAGTCATGGCAAATAGGGATTTTACACACTGGCACAAATATAATGCATTGTGGGACTTAGTTTCACTTTCAATAGTCAACACTGAACACATCAATGAGGTCAATTATGTGTGACAGTGAGAGAAAACATACACAAATTTACATGTTTAAACAAAAATCCAAGCAAATGCCATGAACTACGGAAAATATCAAGCATTCATCAAAACAATGAGTTTACAGAGGGGGAAATTACTGGGCACATCAAACAAAGACGTTATACCTATAGGCACTTTGTTTTAATTAAGTCACACAAAAGATGTAATATTTTTTAATCATGAAAAATGTCTCTGTTGGCTAACTAACATACATACGTATGTGTCGGAAAGATGATGGAAGAGCCAGAATGTGGTGAAAAAGCAGACTTCAACTGCCTGAGACCATCAAGTTCAACAAAATAATGTCTGTTCATCAAAAACAAAATGTGTGTCGTACTGTAATACTAATAAGTTTCAAATATTATAAAATATTATGTAGTTTAAGTAAAACAAAAATGTGTACAAGTTTCTAACATTATATAACATTTTGTAGGTTATGTTACCCCAACTGTTTTAATTTAAAGGGGGAAAAAAAATCATATTTTTCACAAGGAAAACAAAGTCCCATACAACTGCCAGTATAAAGTCAGCCAAACAAAAAATAATATCTGATAAACACAAGTAGCTAAACAGAAATGAGCTACCAGTGAAAAGGTTGAAAAGCAGGCTTCTTTTAATCAAGACAATACAAAACATGCACAGATTTTGGAGGTAAGCACCTTTTCAAGCAACAGACATATCAATTATCATACACTAGCAAATGATAAGAGGAATGAAATTTGGTCTGCTTCAGTTGCTGAAAAAGGTTTTTTAAAAGCTGAGGAAAAAAACAAAAATCTTTGCCAACTGAAACTGAAATACAAAAGAAGATCAAATTCATTCTTCTTATCATTTGTTACTGTTAGTGTGTTACCTGTTTATTTGTTTGAAAAAAGGGTTTTGAAAATTTGCACTTTTTTGTCTCATTAAAATAAGCCTTTTGTGTGTTTTCATTGGGGTTTGGAAATGCTGGCAGTCAACACTGTTTTTGATAGATGTAAATTTTACACTTGAATGAGCCGTGTAAGTGTTGAGACTGCTGCCCCATATCTCTGCCCCTACCCTCTCCACAAACCACCACAACAAGAGAGAAGCAGGAGAACAAAAATAACAAAATGCACCTACGAGACGCATCTTGTCCTTTGTGAAAACTGTAGCCATCCATGGTTATGCAGGCAGCTCATCTTTAGACTTAGAGCTTGTGAGGTGATTCAAGGCTCCATATCCTTCGGCAGAAGTTCGTAAGTACCTTAGAGTGTCATGAGGTAAGTCTGTCTTGACTTCAAAAGTCCACAAAACACACGGCTTGCTTAATTAAGTAAGCAGTGCAATTTACAAAACACAAGGTCAGAAATCTGCTGAAGCAAAGCCAAAGAATGCCAACAATTGCACAAATTACACAAAATGGCTAAATCCCCCCCCCCCCTCCCCCTCTCCCCCCCTCCTCCCCCCCATCTTAATTTCTAAATTAGTCTTTATTTAAAATCAAGATGTTTGCATTCAGCAGGTATGATATGCTGCACACTGCCTGAGAAAGCCCAGCACTATCTGAAGCAACAAAACAAATACCCTGTACCAATACTGTTGATGTCTTTTGCCATGCAATGTTCAACAGTAATATTCCTCTAGACTGTCAGCTTTATCTCACAGCAACAAGCGGTTCTAACAAAGCATTACTCGTTCAGCACAAGCCAGAGACCTCCTTCACCCGCTCACTGACGGCATCAACCCAGCCCAAAGCAACAACCAGAAAAAGAAGGCGATATTCAGGAGAAATCAAGGAGGTACTGTTTAACAGCCCAGGGTAAGGGCAGACAATCCACTCTCTCCACCACTCGTCTCTCCATGGCCTTGTACACGCACACACGGGCGATCTGTTTCAGCGACCGCGGTGACTCGGCCATGCTGTGGATGGTGGCGACAAAAGAAGTTGCGTAGGGTGCCAGCCGAGAGTGGGTGTGCAGGAGGTGGCAGCGGGTGATGCCGCGGGCAGAGTACAGGCAGTCATACAGAGCCTTGTGGTCCATCGTGTTGTAGAACAGGTGCAGCAGCTCACGGGTTCCACTGGTTACATCCTCGGTGGATTCGGCCGGGGAGTTCTGCCGCTCGCGGGCTTTCTGCAGGTACAGGCTGACAGGCTGGGTTCCCTGCTTCTTGAGGAAGATGGAGCTCTGCGAATGGCAGATGATGGGCTCTGACTGGTAAGGTTCAAGGTCAGGGTCGGCGCCCCACTGGAGCAGCGTGACCAGCCAGTTGTGAACCAGACTGAACTCTCCCTTCGTCTCCGCCAGCTCTGCCAGGCGCACAAACTCAATCAAGGCATTGCCGTTGCCGCCGCGAAGGAAGGGACTACTGCGCTGGGTCCTGTGGTTGGGGTCAAGGCCGTTGGACAGTAAGAAGCGGAGCAAGTCATCGGTGAACCGAGCGAATGACGCCTGCAAGGCAGGATCTGATCGGAGGGAGTGTTCCCTGAAGCACCGACTGCAGACCAAGGCGATCAGAGTGGCGGCCGTGCCTTGGAATGAGTCTGTGAAGTTGACGTTGGCCCCATAATGTACCAAACTCTCCACTGCCTTCAGAGCATCCTTGGCCTGAGCGACCAGCCGGGTGACGTCATCATACAGGAAGCACTGCATGAGAAGAATGAGTGGTGTGTGGCCCACAGCACACTTGAAGTCTACTGGCGCCTCATGCTCCAACAACATCTCCATGGCTGCGGCCAGCGTGGCGTAGTCGTTCTGATACTCCACAATGAACATGTCGGGCTGGGAGGAGCGCACGCAAGGACAGGGCTCCCCCTGGTGGCAGGCTTTGAGGGCGATGTGCAGCATGCGACTCAGCGGCTGCAGGCCCGGCCCGTTCACCATCAGCGGGTCAGCGTTGAACTGCAGGAGCTCCTCAATAGCCATCAACACCTGCACACAGCATGGACCAACAGGCTGTCATCAACACCTGTGCAACACATCATCACCAACAGAACTTCAGTAAGAGAAGGTCCAAAGCTGCCAATGACTCAAGCGATTTCAGCCAATCAGAACGTCACAGTTAATATTCAGCACAAAAAGCCTGAAGACTGGCTGCCATGTTTGCTTCAAAAGCCAAAGTGTAGCAACAGAGGGAAAGACTGGTAGATTTAGAAAACAATGAAAGACTGGTCAATTTGGAAAACAGTGAAAAACTGGTCGATTTAGAAAACAATGAAAGACTGGTCGATTTAGAAAACTGTGAAAGACTGGGAGATTTAGAAAACTGTGAAAGACTGGGAGATTTAGAAAACTGTGAAAGACTGGGAGATTTAGAAAACAGTGAAAGACTGGGAGATTTAGAAAACAGTGAAAGAAAGACTGGGAGATTTAGAAAACAGTGGGAGATTTAGAAAACAGTGAAAGACTGGTCGATTTAGAAAACAGTGAAAGACTGGGAGATTTAGAAAACAGTGAAAGACTGGGAGATTTAGAAAACAGCAAAAGACTGGGAGATTTAGAAAACAGTGAAAGACTGGTCGATTTAGAAAACAGTGAAAGACTGGTGAATATAAACAACAATGAAAGACTGGTGAATTTAAAAACAAAACAATGAAAGACTGGTGGATTTAATTTTAAACAACAATGAAAGACTGGTGGATTTAAAGAAAAAAACAAGATATGTAACAGGGTACATTCGTTGATACTAAGACTAAGAGATACATGAGCTGCACTCAAATAAGGCAAACCACATTGAAAAGGTGACAGAAATCTGACTCAAATCATCAGGTATTCCACCAGTCAACACATTACAACATGGCTGTCCACTCTGGTTTGTTGTGGTATGATTCATGAATGAAGGAGTCAGATTTTATTCATCAACATATTATATATATATATTATAAGTATGTATCTTGAAATGGATGTTTCTTTTATATGTGGCACATATTTCTTTATATATAAAACACAAATTTCATGGTGGTCTTAAAAAAGCATGTCCAGTGTACAAACTGTTCGTCAGATTCCTGCAACATAGCTTTCATTTAAGCTGGGGATTTCAAACACTGAAACAGTGCAAGTTGCCACTGCCAGCCATTTCAAATTTCACTCCCTTTCACCTCAGACAATGCTCAGTACTACAGTAGCTCATACATCCTGGACCTTTGGTCAGAAAATGTTCCAGTGGAAACTGCCAAGATCATTCCTCAGAAAGAAGTATGTAGATCTATACATGTGTAACATGATTCAAGTCATGCCCTTTGAGGCAGACATGTTTCAAGGTCAACAAAGCAGGGAAACACATTCATGAGTATTGGGATTCCTCCACCTGGTATCCTATTACAGCACACTCTGTAAAGTGTAAGACAGACATTTAGGACTGAGCAACTCCCATGCCACTCTATCTGTGACTTTGTCCCCCCACCCCTCCAGTTAACAGTTTACATTACAATGGTTTACACTGCATGCTGCCCATCTTAATGCAAGATCATTCCAGAGACCACTGAACAAGTCTAGCCAACCAGCTGACAGCATTTGGTATAGCACCCCCCCCCCCCCCTCCACTTCCCACAACCTGGGACCTCAGACCTCAGTCCCTGCAAATACTCATCAGAGACCACTGGGCACTGAACAGTCAAGCTAACCAGCGGCATACCTGCACCTGATAGTCTAGCTAATCAGCTGAGTAGCTGCCTTCCTGCACCTGATAGTCTGTCTGTCTTCCTGCACCTGATAGTCTGGCTGTCTTCCTGCACCTGATAGTCTGGCTGCCTTCCTGCACCTGATACTGATAGTCTGGCTGTCTTTCTGCACCTGATAGTCTGGCTGCCTTCCTGCACCTGATAGTCTGGCTGCCTTCCTGCACCTGATAGTCTGGCTGTCTTCCTGCACCTGATACTGATAGTCTGGCTGCCTTCCTGCACCTGATATTCTGGCTGTCTTCCTGCACCTGATAGTCTGGCTGTCTTCCTGCACCTGATACTGATAGTCTGGCTGCCTTCCTGCACCTGATAGTCTGGCTGTCTTCCTGCACCTGATAGTCTGGCTGCCTTCCTGCACCTGATAGTCTGGCTGTCTTTCTGCACCTGATAGTCTAGCTAACCAGTGGAGGCTGCCTTCCTGCACCTGATAGTCTGGCTGTCTTCCTGCACCTGATAGTCTGGCTGTCTTTCTGCACCTGAAAGTCTAGCTAACCAGTGGAGTAGCTGCCTTCCTACACCTGATAGTCTAGCTGCCTTCCTACACCTGATAGTCTAGCTAACCAGTGGAGTAGCAGCCTTCCTGTGCCTGATAGTCTAGCTAACCAGTGGAGTAGCTGCCTTCCTACACTTGAGAGTCTAGCTGCCTTCCTACACCTGATAGTCTAGCTGCCTTCCTACACCTGATAGTCTAGCTAACCAGTGGAGTAGCAGCACACCTGCACCTGATAGTCTAGCTAACCCGTGGAGTAGCAGCATACCTGCACCTGATAGTCTAGCTAACCAGTGGAGTAGCAGCATACCTGCACCTGACAGTCTAGCTGCCTACCTGTGCCTGATAATCCTTCTGCAGCTGGGCCCTGGTCAGGTGATGCCGGCTGGGGTCCACGTAGTTGCCCCCAGCGTAGGACACATGGGACACCAGCATGTGCAGCGGGGTCTCCCCCAGGTCCGTCAGCCGGTTGATGTCCTGCTCGATCCCCGTGGTCAGGAGGTAGCGCGTCGTGTCGTAGATGGTGAACAGGCCATCGATGTTCATGCGGTAAAGGCGGTGGAGTGCAGTCTCGCCGATGCCGCGGGAGAGGAGGTGGACGTCAGCCCCGTTGTCCACCAGGATCTTGACGCATTCCTCACCCCAAGGCACCGCCGTCAGGAGGGGCGTGTCCCCGTCGGGGCCATACCAATTGATGCACTCTGGGAAGCGGTCAACAAAGTACTGTATGCAGCCGGCGGCCCCTTCCCTGCAGGCGTACTGGAGGTGCATGAGAGGGCTGAAGGCGGCGGCCAGGCGTTTGTCAGGGTTGTCCTGCAGGGCCTGGGTGAGGGCGTGGACGCAGTGCAGGTGGCCCTGCTTGATGGCGCACTGCAGGGGCGTGAGGGCATGGGCAGGGCTGGAGCAGTGGTACACCCGCTGCTGGGAGAACCTGAAGTACGACATCTTGTTGCCCACCGGCAGGTGGGGGTCCGGAAAGCACATGCCACGCTTCATCCCCGGGTCGCAGCGCTCAGCCAGCAACATCTTCAGGATGCTGCCCCGCCCCAGGTAGGCCGCCAGGTGCAGCGGAGGGCTGCAGTGGTAGCAGTCAGGACGGCAACCGCTGCGCAGCAGGTGCATCACCACATCCTTGCGATCCGCCATGACGGCATGCTGCAGGACGTCAAAACCATCCTCGGCATCAGTGATGGACAAAAGATCTTCCTGACTGGGCAACAGGTCCAGTATGAGCCTGACCGCATCCCCCTCCTCCCCATCCTTCTGGTCCCGCTTCAGGTGTGCGATGGCCTCCTGGACGTCTTTCTGGGTGTGGGTGGAGGGGGGCAGCAGGGGCGGGCCGTAGACGAGGGAGAGCGGCCATGCTGTGCGGAAGTACAGGTAGAGAGAGTAGGCAAAGGAGTAGGTGACCTCCACGAAGGTGGACAGCATCGTCACCAGGACGTCAAGCACAGCCAGCCCCATTCACAGCAACTGAAACACCAGACACCCACAATGTCATTCACAGCAACTGAAACACAACGCACACCCATAACATCATTCACAGCAACTGAAACACACCACACACCCATAACATCATTCACAGCAACTGAAACACACCACACACCCATAACATCATTCACAGCAACTGAAACACCAGACACGTAACATCATTCACAGCAACTGAAACACCAGACACATAACATCATTCACAGCAACTGAAACACCAGACATTCACAGCAACTTAAACACCAGACACATAACATCATTCACAGCAACTGAAACACCAGACACCCATTACACCATTCACAGTAAGTGAACAACCATACAACCATAACATGGGCCATGATAGTATGCCAGTTGGGTTAAATAATTTGCTGTAGATAATTTTTATAAATTGCTTTTATTAGGACAGTAATATTTATGAGGTAGACCTCCCAAAGAGGTAATTTTGATGTGATTTGTGCAGTTTGATGATGGTTCAATTTCTCGTACATGTATTTATCTATCAATGATGTCTTGTCCCATGTTTGCTGTTGTTGTTGTGATTCAATGATGTTTATGATTGGCATGAATGTGTGATGAGTGTATTCAGCATGGCACCACAAAACATTCATAGTGCAATTGTACTGACGCTTGGCAACAAAGTTGTATTGTTAATTGTATTGTATTCACAGCACATCAAACACCAAACACCCATAACATCATTCACAACAACTGAAACACAACAGACGTCCATAACATCATTCACACTCAGCAACTGAAACATAACACACATCCATAACATCATTCACAGTTAGTTGGTGCTTTGAGCCCAGTCCATCATTCACAGCGACTGAAACACAACAGACATCCATAACATCATTCACAGCAACTAAAACACAACAGACATCCATAACATCATTCACAGCAACTGAAACACAACAGACATCCATAACCTCATTCACAGCAACTGAAACACAACAGACATCCATAACCTCATTCACAGCAACTGAAACACAACAGACATCCATAACATCATTCACAGCAACTGAAACACAACAGACATCCATAACATCATTCACAGCAACTGAAACACAACAGACATCCATAACATCATTCACAGCAACTGAAACACAACAGACATCCATAACATCATTCACAGCAACTAAAACACAACAGACATCCATAACATCATTCACAACACCTGAGGAGGAATAGTCTTTTTTCTGTGGAAGCACATCCACAAACTGAATGTGAATCATTATTTACAGTCATAACATCTTCGCAGCTGGACACAATGACGGACCTGTCAGTTACTGGTTTACAGGCCTACACTATGTAAGCATAAAGAAGGACAGAGCAAATACAAAATGTCCACTAACTTGTATACTGCTTTAGCCCAAATTGGGAGGAGGCGAATCCCCCCCCCCCCCCCCCCCACACACACACACATGAATCAACTACTTTCTGTTCCAGCACTCCAAGCCCAAAATTTGGCCAAAGTAAGCAGGCTGTGAAAGTTCATACATGGTATTTAATTATACATTTGGTGTAATGACTTGTTATTCAGAGTGCTAATCAAAACTTTTGTTTCTAACAAATGGTGCGTTCTAAACAATAATGATGTACTGTTAACTATTTTTAAAATTCTGCAGTTTACTATAATTTCAAATGTGGGTTTAGTTTTTTTTTAGTTTGTTATTATTGTTGTTGTTGTTGTTTGTTTTTTGTTCATACTGCCACCAACCTGATTGTCCTTATAATTTTTTTAATCAAACTAAAAATAACAACACATTTCAAAATTTCCACTTTCCAATTTCATTTCCAAATGCTTGTTCTGGGTCGCTATTTCATCTTCTTAATAAAAAGATTAAAAAAATTAAACAAAACATTCTGCCTTTAAAATCACAAGGTTGTATAATTTGGTCTCAAAACAGCAGCAGAAAAGACAACTTTTTACCTGCAGTATACCACAGACCAAACTGTCAACCCAGAATCTGCATGGTTGGAGACAGTGTAATATCCATCTGCTGTCTGTGCTGACAGCTGACAGGACGGAGAGTAAGCAGTAAAACGTTGTGGCAGGTAGGTAGGTAGGTAGTGTTGCTTAATGTCCTCAGATGTCAGTTGACATATTAGGGACAAGCTGAGACCAATGCCGAAGCATGGTTCAATATAGCTTTACGTCCACGGAAACCAGAAGGCTCGTTAGGACGGACAGCCCTGGACGGCCACCTCGACTCTCACACAGCTCCTGAACTATGTGACGTTGTGGCCTAACCAGCTGCCTTTATATAGGCTGCCAACAATGGGAGAGTGTGGCAGTCATCCTAACCGCCCCCCCCCCCCCCCCCACCACACACACATCCCCCCCCCCCCCCCCCCCCCCTTGGAGGTGAGGGTGTCAGCAACCTGTAAGATGATAAGTTCCATTATCCTCTGCTCTTGTCACAATCATGTGCGCAGGCTCACGGCGTCACCAACTTAGCCTCAAGGTCGCACTGCATGCCCCCGTTTAAAGGGGTACAACTGCAAGTTCGTATTCAGCATTCAAACTCTAGCACAGGCTACGTTCTCACCCAATGGCTCAGCTTCTGGGTTTTACTTTTAGCCAAGGATTGCTACCAAAATAACTCTAACTAAAGATTTTAAAAAAAACTTTTGTTGAAATCACAGCATATGCGAGAATGCACTTGAAAGAAAGGACAGATATAATTCAACTTGACAAGCGTTCACATTTAAATATGCACACAAACAAGTGTTCATATAATGCACACACACACACACACACACACACACACACACACACACACACACACACACACAGACGCCAATGCGAAATGCAAATGAGTTAAACCCTAAAAACTACTTGTGTGTGTGTGTGTGTATCTGTGTGTGATGTAGATTTAGATTCTTGTGATTTGAACTGCTTACAAGTAGTCATTATTATTGTTTTCTGCTTATGGTGTCTCAATGTAGGTAGGTATTTTATATGCTGAATTCTCTACAGTGCACCAAGCTCTATTTTTATGTGAGAGGTTCACACTTTACAAATATTTCACTATTATTATTTCAGTTTGAAATGGCAATTTTTTTCTTATATATATATATATTCTTATCTATACAAAATACCCCCCCACCCCCACCTCTCTCTCTTTGTTGTTGCTGTTTTATAAAAGTTAAAAAAATAACTCTTTTTCAGGCAAAATGAGCCTAGGCTGTGGCCCTTCTGCAGTAAAGTGACCAGCGCTTCCTTCTAAAGATTATATCCCTGTGCTACTGCTAGGGCATGCCGGTGGGCTGTGGTGCCAGGGCGGGTGGTCCTGTGGGCTGTGGTGCCGGGGTGGGTGGTCCAGGGGGCTGTGGTGCCGGGGTGGGTGGTCCAGGGGGCTGTGGTGCTCCGGGGTGGGTGTTGGTCAGGGCTGTGGTGCCGGGGTGGGTGGTCCCCAGGGGGGTGGTGCCCCAGGGGCTGTGGTGCCGGGGGGTGGTCCAGGGGGCTGTGGTGCCGGGGTGGGTGGTCCAGGGGGCTGTGGTGCCGGGGGGTGGCCGGGGTGCGTGGTCCAGGGGGCTGTGGTGCCAGGGGGGTGGTCCAGGGGGCTGTGGTGCCGGGGTGGGTGGTCCAGGGGGCTGTGGTGCCGGGTGGGTGGTCAGGGGGCTGTGGTGCCGGGTGGGTGGTCCAGGGGGTGTGGTGCCGGGGTGGTAGGTGGGCTGTGGTGCCGGGGTTCGGGTGGTCCAGGGGGCTGTGGTGCCGGGGTGGGTGGTCCAGGGGGCTGTGGTGCCGGGCGGGTGGTCCAGGGGGCTGTGGTGCCGGGGTGGGTGGTCCAGGGGGCTGTGGTGCCGGGGCGGGTGGTCCAGGGGGCTGTGGTGCCGGGGCGAGGATGTCCATGGCGAGAGCGAGGGGCTCTTTAAGTGAAGTGAGGACAAGGCCACACAGGAGCAGCGAAAGACCGGCTGGGTCGCTGACCGGCCCCAGGTGAACAACTGGAGTGTGTGGCCACCACCGGTACAGCCCTGTGGCAACTCTTGCAGTTTATCGGGAAGTGTGTCGCCCCAGTGCAGGTTATAGTTCAGGAGCTGTGTGAGAATCGAGGGGGCCGTCCTTCCTAACGAGCCTTCTGGTTTCCGTGGACGTAAAGCTTTACTGAACCTGCTTTGGCATTGGTCACAGCTTGTCCCTAACAGGTCAACTGACATCTGAGGACATTAATCAACACTGCCTACCTACCAGTGCAGGCCGTCTTTCACGTTCCTGCTGGCAAGCGTCAGCTGGGTGGCTGACAGGAACAGTCTGGGGTACCTGACCAACAGCACATCGTGTGGCAACTCGCCAGGGAGGAAAGCCACGGACATGCAAACGTAGGTCCATGGGGAAAACAAGGATCTTGACCCCGGGGACCGAGTCAGTGACTGGTTGGCTGACTGGACACAACAAGACAGTAAATCCTCCGGGCACACCAGAAAGTAATTCCTGTGAGTACACCAGACAGTCAATCCTGTGGACACACCAGGCAGTAATTCCTGAGTACACCAGACAGTCAATCCTGTGGACACACCACAGTCAATCCTGTGGACACACCAGGCAGTAAATCCTGTGCACACATCTACTCCTAGTGGGAGAAGAACAGCTAACCCGCAAAAAGTCAGATAAGAACAGAAGGCTTCCATGTCAGCAGTCACGGTACGGTGGTTTCTGTTAGTGGTATACTGGTACAGGGTAGAGTGAACTGCTACACCTAACCTGGTGGAGTCGAATGAGCACGTCAACAGAGACAGACTAACGTCAGCTACGTCACAGCCATGTGTGCATGTCCAACAGCAGACACACTGATGTCAGCTACGTCACGGCCATGTGTGCATGTCCAACAACAGACACACTAATCATGTAACGTCAGCTACGTCACGGCCATGTGTGCATGTCCAACAACAGACACACTGATGTCAGCTACGTCACGGCCATGTGTGCATGTCCAACAACAGACACACTGATGTCAGCTACGTCACGGCCATGTGTGCATGTCCAACAACAGACACACTAACGTCCAGCTACGTCACGGCCATGTGTGCATGTCCAACGACAGACACACTAACGTCAGCGACGTCACGGCCATGTGTGCATGTCCAACAGCAGACACAAATCAGCGTCACCCTACGTCACGGCCATGGGGCAGCCATTTGTCCAGCTACGTCACGGCCATTTTCCCAACAACAGACACATTTTGAACGTCACCCTACGTCACGGCCATGTGTGCATATCCAACAAGAGACACAATGACGTCAGGCACGTTATGGCCCCGTGTGCATGCCCGACAGCAATAGTGTATGTCACGTTCCACTCCTTACCAAGGTAATTTCTGCTTCGAACTGCGGTACATGACATCAGATGGGACAACAACATCGACATGCACGGCCCAAAACAGTAGACCAACATGAGGCAACTCCATGTCACGATAACTTTTGTTACGCCGTTAAAGGGCGGCGTGTCATCCGACAATCTGGTAGAGAACAGCCAGGTCACTGACCGGCAACAAAGCAAAACATATCACTGGTTTTATCATGGACATAGATATATAGGTCCATGGTTTTATCGCTGTTCACATCACGGTAGAGAACATCAGACGGGACATTGGCCAAAAGCAAAACATCACAGGTTTTATCGCTGTTCACATCACGGTAGAGAACATCAGACGGGACATTGGCCAAAAGCAAAACATCACAGGTTTTATCGCTGCTCAAATCATGGTAGAGAACATCAGACGGGACGTTGGCCCTGTTTAAGCTTTGAAATTCACGGCGGTAATTACGTGCTACAGTTGCCTTTTGTAGTTAAGAGAAAGAAGACGTGGAGACAGCAAAGAAGCCGGTTACCTGTGGCACGGTGACACTGGCGGGTTACAACAGCAGTCGGGGTCCGCGGCAGTAGGCTACCTAACACGATGGACTTTACTCACAGGCCAATGCTCAACTCCTGGTCGAGGCAGGGCGAAGAACTGTCAGTACTTCCGAATGAACACTAGTGCATGTTCTCAGTGCCTGCCTCGCCTTCACGTGCGCTGCACGCGCTATGATCACTGCAGGCTTTCAACAACTGCCACCTAAGTCCACCTTTCTGTGATTCATGAAGACCTACCGGCGGTGTAAAAAAGAAAGAAAAAAGAAAAAAAGAACTATATAAGCACGTGGCGAAGCCCCGTCCCTAATAAGCCTCTTGGTTTCTGTGGACGTTAAGCACCATGTTTACTTACTTTACGTGGCGAACAGGCTCTAAGTCTATAGCACGAACCATGCAACGCAAGCCATGGCCACAGTTAGCGCAAGGGATCGAGAAAAGCCGGCGGAAAAGCGCAGACGTCAGCCGGGGGTCGCTGACCGACGGAGAGTCGGCGTCTGCACTGTGAGTGTGGCACTGTGTCCGGGGTCGCGACCGACCTCGTTACGTATCACTGCACCGTTCCACTGCAGTCTGCCGGCGAGGCGTGTTCCGACGGCCACCACGCTTGGCCAGGCGCCCAGCAGGAACCACAGCCTGGTGGCTAGCTCCACACTGACCGCTTCTTCGTTCTTTGCAATATTTTTACACTCTGGGGCCCCCGCGAAGCTAAATCTGTCATATCAGGGTGAAACGCTTCTTCGTTCGTGTGTGTGTGTGTGTGTGCGTTCTTGCAGTGAGTATTAATGTGATACAGCGATGATACGTGTGCGTTAGCAAGTGTGCGTGTGTGTGTTTGTGCAGGGGGGGGGGGGGGGGGGGTGCGTGCGTGTGTGCTCTTGCACTGGATATGAATGCATCATACGTGTGTGTGTGTGTGTGTGTGTGTGTGTGTGTGTGTGTGTGTGTGTGTACACCTGTGTGCTGGGCAAAATCATTCATGATGATGCACAATAAATTTCCCCACAATTTGTTCGGCTTTTCAGCTGACGTCATATATATACCGAGATGAATGACACGCATGGCAGTTATCAGCTATCGGGACAACAAACGTAGCGACCAAGGCATGGACGGGTATATGTCCATGGACCAAGGTAAGTGGGCCCGCAGCACGTGGCTGCTTCACCGCGTGGCTCACGCCAGTCCATGCTCACTGCGCGCACTCTGTGCGTGCTTCTGTCCTTAGCCAAGTGCACGGGTAGTCACTGTGTGCCGTGCTGTCTTTGCTGCTTTCAACTCAGTACTCAGTATTTTGGAGGAAGAGCTCTCATTTTCCCGTCTTTTGTTTGTTTGTGTGTGTGTGTTTTTTGGAGAGAGAGAGAGAGAGAGAGAGAGAGAGAGAGAGAGAGATATTAAGTGAAAGACTGAGTGAGAGAAAGACTAACAGAGAGAGAGAGAGAGAGACTAACGAAAGATTTTTTATATATATTTTTTCTTTTTTATTAACGAGGGTAATGGAATAAGTACAACACTTCTTTTTTTTTACATCCAGCCCTCGGGCAAAAATCTCCACACACAGAGAGACTGTGTGTGTGTGTGTGTGTGTGTGTGTGTGTGTGTGTGTGTGTGTGTGTGTGTGTGTGTGAGAGAGAGAGAGAGAGAGAGAGAGAGAGAGATAGAAAGATAATATAAAGGATAGAGAGAGGAGAGAGAGAGAGAGAGAGAGAGAGAGAGAGAGAGAGAGAGAGAGAGAGAGAGAGAGATGAGGCTAGCTACGTGTGTGTATATTATGCTAGCTACGTGTGTCTCTATGACAGTGATACATGATGCTAGATAAGCATTGCAGTGTTGTAGTTTGCAGCACAATGTGTGTTTCACCGCAAACGCAAGACACTATGAACCCCAAACTCCAAGCACTGGTTTCCGACATCCTTCTTCCTTCAAAGAAGAGTGCCGGAAAGTGAGGATTCGGGTATGTATGTACCCGTCACGGAATGTACCCAACAAATCCACCGAGAGGTGCTAAAGATAACGCTGAAAGGGTGGGTGGGGGTACGAGTAGATTTATAGAATGTTTCTAGACACTGATGAATTTGCATTATGGATGACAGCTTGGGTCTGGGCTTATGTCGGGGGTTTGGTTGAGTCTGTGTGTGTGTGTGTGTGTGTGTGTGTGTGTGTGTGTGTGTGTGTGTGTGTGTGTGTGTCTGTGTGTCTCTCTGGTTGTGTTGTCTCTCTCTCTCTCTCTCTCTCTGTCTCTCTCTCTCTCTCTGCCTCTCTCTCTCTCTCGTTTGGTTGCGTTTCTCTCTCTCTCTCTCTCGGGTTGTGCTTCTCTCTCTCTCTGTTTGGTTTTCGTCTCTCTCTCTCTCTCTCTCTCTCTCTCTCTCTCTCTCTCTCTCTCTCTCTCTCTCTCTCTCTCACACACACACACACACACACACACACACACACACACACACACACTAACACACTACATCAGACGCTAAGCACACGCAGAAATGAGATCGCATTTATGCAGGACGTTATGTATCCATGTGCGCACACAAACTGTACTGTCTGGGCAGCGCGTGACCGTGTACGTGTATACATTTATGCAAGGAAATAACGCGGTGCTTCAAGTGCATGCAGTTTACAGCTAGATCAGTTCAATCGGTTTCACGTCCTGTGCCACTTTCACCCAAAAGGGGGACTGAACTACGAGCTGGAAAAGAGGAAACCAAGTCTAACGCAGCAATGTCACCACCAGAGTGATTCTCCAAGCCTAACGCAGCAATGTCACCACCAGAATGATTCTCCAAGCCTAACGCAGCAATGTCACCACCAGAATGATTCTCCAAGCCTAACGCAGCAATGTCACCACCAGAATGATTCTCCAAGCCTAACGCAGCAATGTCACCACCAGAATGATTCTACCAAGCTAACGCAGCAATGTCACCACCAGAATGATTCTCCAAGCCTAACGCAGTAATGTCACCACCAGAATGATTCTCCAAGCCTAACGCAGCAATGTCACCACCAGAATGATTCTCCAAGCCTAACGCAGCAATGTCACCACCAGAATGATTCTCCAAGCCTAACGCAGCAATGTCACCACCAGAATGATTTTACAGTAAGATGGGCAGCAGTGTCAGCCAGAGCTCAGGAGCTGTATGAAAGTCGAGGTGGCCGTCCTGGCCTCCCATCCCTAATAAACCTACGGGTTTCTGTGGACCTAAAGCAACACTTCAACCAACCAGTGTCAGCCATCTGAACGTTCTTTCAATTCATTAAACTGTGGGTGCAGTCACTAGACAAGCATCCATAAACAACAACTTCTCATCTGAAGGAAAAGCAGAGGATCGGACTCAAATCACTTCTCACCATGAGGTCAGCTCAAACTGGTTCATCAACAGTTTTGCAAAACAAGCTAAGCATTGTATATTATAACATAATAGGTTATCTTACAAGTAGGATCAACAGGACCTCTTTTTGATAACACCGATCTCTGGAGCCACACTCATGTTGACCGATTTTCATCACCCCGCACAACAAACAGAAGTTGGGGGGGGGGGGGGGGGGGGAGGGGGGCGTAAAAGAAATGCATGACTGTGTTACCCAGTACAGCATAGCAACTAAAACCAAACGTGGCAAAACAAATGCCCAGACAAAAAACTGCCACGGTTCCTATCCAAACAAGTGCAAACATTTACTTCTTGTCCTGTATTTACAAGACCTCATTCCCAAAAGATAACATACTAAGTAACAAAGCACTTAGTTGAAAGAGAGTGGGGCTGTTGCCAACAAAACACCAATGACCTGGTTTGTAGATTGAATACACATAGCTGCCCTATCAGCAATATACAGCTGTGTAGACATCCTGTCCCAGTCACCCCAGACAGTCTCATCACAATTAAGTCTTTGTCAACTGAGTGTTGTGACAAACTGGAAATAATACTAACAAACCCACTGTCCTTTAAAGGAACTGGCCTTCTATTTCACCAGACATACTCTGTTCTGACTAGCAGGGAGGCTAGTTAGTTCTTGGATTTTGACATCCCATCAACTGCACAAGGTCACCTCAGGCTCACGATGAATCACAAATATGCGTAAGTATTTTACACCAGTCAAAAGACAAGTCACTAAATCATAAGTGTGTCCCTATGACAGTTACAAAATAAATTTTATGGTCTTGATAATTGATATTTTAAACCAATGTCTTGTAGCAAAGGTTGTTGTTTTTTGAGTGTGTGTGTGTGTGTGTGTGTGTGTGTGTGTGTGTGTGTGTGTGTGTGTGTGTTTGTGTTGTGTTGTGTTTTTTATCAATCAACAGTATTATTTAAACTGGATATGACCTAATGAGATAAACTATAATAATTTGTATCTTGAAATAGTTGAATAGTATAAACAAGAAGTGATCAGTGCGAAGACAGTACTGACATAAACTGGGCTGAACCACTTCATAATGATAATGGTTGTACTTAGGAATTCCACTAGTAAATAAATTAATAAAATGATGGAGCTGTATTTTAACTTGATTGCATCTCTGATTTTCAATTTGATCTAGAGACCTTACAAATTACCCAATGATCATCAACAACAACACACTCCAGTCTGTTTCTAAGTGTACATGCTTTGTGTCACTTAACATTCCTGTGGGTGTACTGCCCTGGACATGCCAGAAATGAGTGAGCATATAGACTGGCAGGGAAAGCAACCCTCACAAGTGGCTTGCTTCTCAGAATATCTGAAGTGTTGAGGAGCTTGAGATGCTACCTGTGGTCACAGAGCCAAGGACACACCATTGATCGCCTGGAGGAGAGAGGCGTGGAATGTGGAAGCGCTAGACCATCTTCACTGACAGGACAAGAGTGAGCTATTGTCAATCAGAAAAGCAGTGGAACTGTTTCATAGGATGTTGGGGACATTTCTGAGAGACAGGGTGGAGTATATAATACTAATTACCACAGGCTTTTCCAAGTGCATAGATCACCATCTTGAACTGAGCTGAACTGAAATGACATTCACTGCACTTTTACAGTGAAACTCCTAAAACTGACAGAAGACCCCTTAACGGCTTAAGCCTAACCCCCACTATCAAGACCACATCTGCATGATCTTGTTCATGTTGATTTCAGGGTGGCCTGTGCCAATGTATGACTCAAAACAATACTGAGTGAAATTGCAGTGTAGTTAGCAGAACAGATCATGATGATGCCCACCTGGCTTTTAAAAATGTAAATTTCAAAAACTCGTGTATTTAAAAAGAAGCTATTCACCTATTACTCATGAACATGTGATGTAATATATATTGTATACATTTCTTGACTAGTGCTGAGTAGAGATCAGCCAGCCACAAGGCTGCTTGACTGAGCTTTGGAAGTTTAATGAAAGATAATATATATATAGCATGTGACGATGCCCATTATCATTAATGACATCTTAAAGCCCCTTAACTAGTTTGGTCACTGACTTATGTTTGGTGTGCTGCCATAAGTTTGTTCCATGTCACTTACTGTTGTTGTTTTTCTCTGTTGGCAGTCATAATGAGCTGGCACATAATATATCATATGCTGGACAACAGACATTACACACACACACACACACATGCACGTGCATGTGCACACACACACACACACACACACACACACACACACACACACACACACACACACACACACATAACCAAATTCACACACAACTTTATCAGAAGGCCTGTTTGCATCACTTTTTACTG
>JABMCL010002408.1:320000-335000 GCA_018857735.1 Alviniconcha marisindica
GTAACTTTTATGAGGTAGACTACTCGTAAATAGTTAATTTTGATGTGGTATGTGCAGCTGGATGTCGGCCGGATTTCTCATATATTTATTTACCAATGACTTTTTACCCCGATGTCCCAGAGTCAACTTTCAGTGCGGACTCTTCCTGTGTCCGTACACCCCCTTTTGGAAATGAAAACCATCCTTTGCCACTTAAAAACCCAAAAACACGGCCCCAAAACTTTTTTACCCCAAAAATACACCCACTGATGGGAAAGGGGTAGCCTGCTCTTGCGGCCCTGCTGTGCCTTCCTCCCCCCCCCCCCCCCCCCCAAAAAAAAAAAAAAAAAAAAAGAAGAAAAAAGGTTGCGTTGTATTGTAAATGATGCTCCTCGGGAGGAACACGGCCAAGGTTCTTCCTGATTTCGCTCCACCAGAGTTGCACTTTTTGGACCTTGTCGTTGACCTTGTCTTCAGTATTAAGACTCTGCACGAATTTTCGTGAAGTGCGGCAATGTGCAGGCCAGTTTGATTTCTTTGAAACCTCCCTGGGCAAGCTGTGTGCAACGGCGGGAAGATTGCGGGTCCCATTTTTCAAGGAGGAGCGAAGACAATTTGCCTTCACAAAACCCATCCGGCTAGAATCCAGTAAACGTTTCAGTGTTTCCTTTCTGGTAGTTTTCAGCAGAACACCGGATTGTGGTTGCTGTAGATATTAGTCTCGGTCACAGTATTATCCAGCATTTCAGTTCTTTGAAGAAATGGTATGGTGTCTCCAGTCGGCCATCGTCTGGGACTCTTCCAGTTCACCTTTGAATGCAGTTTTTGGTGGCATGTCAGTCCAGCTTGGCCGATTTCTGAATGCGGCCAGCTGTTCGGTTGAGTGAACCAGATGGGCCGGATGGATGTCGTCCTCATCTTCGAGATCTGCCAACGCCTTGTCATCATCTGCCAATATTGCTCCACAGATTGTTGCCAGAGGTCTAGTCACCAAAGGTCTATTCAGTACAGACAATAAATTATTGTATCTTTGTTTTGAGAGTGCAAACGAGTGAATATTCAGATGTGTGATTACAGATTATTATTGATGAGGAAGTTCTTAAAGTTTGTTGTTGTTTTAATGTAATTTACTGACACACATTGTTACCTTGATTAATCTTAAGACCAGTCTAATATCAATCTATGTGAAAAGACTTTACTGTAATGGAAGAAGAAAGGACGAAGGTCTGCCGTCGTCGCTGCCAGGGCCAGTTTGTGCTGGTCTTGGTCCTCAGTCGTTTCTCTCTTAGTCTCACTGCTTGCTCTCCTCCCGCGTCCCACCACTCGCTGCTTCATTGTCATCCTCATCGTCTGCCTCATCAACAGGAGGCTTTGCATAAAGCAGATAAAAGCGGTAGGTTACTCTGATCTTTTTCTGAGCAGTGTGACACTTTCCACTCGCACCCCCCATTACCAGCTCCTGACGCCAAACCTCCGAAACAGCCTGGCCTACAGTTCTTGTTTTCTACACATTTTGGCCCTGGGTACAAAGAATAATTGAAGTAAAAGGAATGGCAACTAGATGATTGATTTTAATTTTTATGTGTAATCGGCATGTGGCGGAGCCTAGTTTACAGGCAAGTCACCATTCAAAAAAAGGACACTGATTCTCACCAAATCTGTACAAGAAGTAAGCTAAACTATTTTGTATGTAGAACGGTAGGTAACTTTGATCAGCTAGTAGTTCCAATTTTCTACTTTTTTTTCTTTCTTTTTTTTTCTTTTTTTTTTTGGACCTGAACAGTTTCCTTGGATACAAGGAACAATCCAAATGAAAGAAATAACAAATAGATCATTGATGTTAAGTTCCAAACCTAGCTGTGTTTTCACAATTCAAGTCCACATTAAAACAAACAAATGAGACATAGATTCTCCTCAAAGTCTTAGACAGGTAAGCTGTTAATATATGTTTTGCAAAAAGCCGAGGTCCCCGTGCTCGTTTCAGTTTGACTCGTGCAACTCTTTTCAAGCCCACCCTCTATTCATTACTATAACGCCAAACGCCTGTAACATTTCCTGTTTTCCACTCCATTGTGGCCCTGAACAGTTTCCTTGGATACAGTGAACAATCAAAGCGAAGCAACGAAAAGATCATTGATTTTAAGATTACAATTATACCGTAACGTTTTGAAGCATTGTTATTTACAGGATCCCCCCCCCCCAACCCCCCCCCCCCTCCCCCCCCCCCCCCCCCCCCCCCCACCCCCCCACCACCCGGCCCTTCTGTTCTTTCTTTCTTCTTCTTCTTCTTCTTCTTCTTCTTCTTCTTCTTCTTTCTTTCTTTCTTTCTTTCTTTCTTTCTTTCTACTTTTTCTTCAAAGCCGGACTAATGATATAATCCGCCCAAAGCATTGCATGATTCAATCCAATTATACATAGAAAAACTACTTTACGGCTACACTTTCTATTGCTAGATTATCTGGCGCTACAAACTCACTGGGAATTCCTGTTTTCCACACATCCATCCACATATTTTCACATACGTGTCAGCCTACTGCTTGCATTCTTCCCGAAAACATCGTCGCCACCATTTCCAAGCTAAATAGAGCAAATGCCATCATTCCTAAGATCGTTTGTGTGTCTTACCCATGGACCTATATATATACAGATTTAAGGTCCATAGTAATAGCTGTCTGTTCATTGCTTAAAAATGTTTCACTAACAATTTGCCCATGTTCTGCATTGTGTAATTAAACTGAGCGTTTTTTGTTTGTTTTTGTTTTTAAATAACTTTTTGTGTGCTTTTCATTCACACATTTTCACATACAAGCTGATAACATTTACTGTAAACAAGTCGCTGTCAGGTTAAGCTATTATTACCAATCTCATGTTTTAGACTTATCAAGCACATTGCTTTGTCCTGTGTAGGCCTACTTGGACACGTTCCGGTGTACCGGGACACCCTACTAATTTATTCTGTGTGGATGTGCCTATCTCTTTTCACTGATTCTGGTTATTGAACCTGACAAGCACGAATCAGTGTACCGTAACGAACAACAGCCAAAAATGTTAACGATAACACATAATGAAACGAGTAAAAACAACAACAAAACTCATTGTATTCATGAAGAAATCTAAAACTGTGTTCGTGTTTTGATTTCAGTTTGTTACAGTAATTAAATCATTATGTTTTTGATTGATTGATTGATTGATGATCGCTTATATAGCGCTATTCTCCGCTTTCTTGAGCAGACTCACTGCGCTCACATGTAATTCTACATGAGTGACTAGCTTTTTTTAGCGTTTTTTTTTTTTTTAAATATCCACCGAAGTGGTGTACTTACAGCGCTGGCATGGCTGTGCCACATGAAACTGCTGCCGTCTCGGCGCAAGGTCTGTGTACACCATACAACATGCCCATGTCACTTCATGAAAGCCACATACGTAAGGTGTATGCGTGTTTAGCTGTAACCCTGCCCCTGCACTTTTGGCAGAATGACCGGGATCTTTTACGTGCTACTGCGGTAACACGGGGGTGGAACGGATACCGAAATAAGAGTCAGCACAGAAAGTCGACCATGGAGAAGAAAATTCTCCCGCCGCTCCTGCATGTTGCGTGTGATTAGTGACCATTTTACTGTCACACACACACACACATACACTACACACACACACTGACACACACACACACACACACACACACACACACACACACACACACACACACGCACGCACGCACGCACGCACGCACGCACGCACGCACGCACGCACGCACGACACACACGCACGCACACGCACGCTTTTTTCCACGAATTCTGGCACTACATTTTGTGTGCCTGAAATTTTACGTGAATTCTTTGTATCTAACTCAGTTTCGCTGGTTATTAAAGAGGACTCGTGAGCACGCAGGCCAAGGGAGAGAAGCAAATTGTTCTGCTGCACAACAAATTCTCAGTTCTCTCCCTTCCATTGACAGACCGTTTGCATCACGGTCGACAAGATTAATAATTATTCAATTTATTGTACGTGCTCTTTCACAAAATAATGCAGAAAGCGAGCTGTCACTGTTGACAATTTTTCCACTTGCTGTGTTCGCATCGCTGCAAGCGAGAGAGATAACTCGAACTCGAAAACTTTAACATGATATTTGAGGATGAGTAGCCATTGCCGAGTCAGTCAGTTGGACCGCCCTAACACTGAGTCAGTCCTTGCGGCTATACTTCTCATGAATAAGCAATTCAGATTAATGCAGAGAGAGAGAGAGAGAGAGAGAGAGAGAGAGAGAGAGAGAGCAAACTATTACTGATCTAGCTTTCGGTCAGTTGCCGCGGCTCCGGCCGACTAGCGCGGGACGGGCTGGCCAGTCCGCCTACAGTGAGTCATTACAGCCACTAACAGCAGTCCCCGAAGTCACAGCTCCTGCCGTCATCCGCCCTGCCAAGTTAACAGTTTCACCCTAAAAAGAGAACTGAACTCGCCATCAGTGAAAGACAGTTGATGCCAAGGCGGTAGCTACACTGACTCACTGCGGCTTCTGCCGAGATGCAACTCAGTCACGGCTCAGCCGGTAGTCTGCCGAGTTCCGTAGTTCCAGCTAGACTGACAGTAAACTGTTTGCCCCGGGGAAACAATAAATAAAACAATAAATAAAACATTATGGTTATTTTTCTGTTGCTACTTGTGCCAGTGACACTCAGTGAAATACTTGTAAGACACCTCAGTGTCGAGTCGACAGGGTCAACCTGCACTGGATGTGACGGAATTGTACTTAAGATTTGTCTCATTTTCCAGTTTCCCATGTGGTCTAGTGGTTAGGATTCCTGGCTTTCACCCAGGCGGCCCGGGTTCGATTCCCGGCATGGGAATGTTTTTTTGTTGTTGTTTTTTTTGTGGGGGGTGGGAGGGGGGTGTTGCTGGTTATAATTATAATTGTTTACTTTCTTATTTACATATATTTAGATATAAAAATTTAACATTATTAGTTGATAATAGGCCCAATCTGTTAACAAAAGAGGGTGGGTTCAGTTGCAACTTTCGGCTTCAGTTTCGCATCTTTTTTCCAACTCCTTTCTAAATGCGTCCAATCGTTGTTTAATATATTCAAATCTGCAATGTAAATTACTGAAAACAAAAATTACAAATAGTATATATAATAAGATCAAGAACATTGTCACTTTTAAAATCAATCTTAACAACAAAAACAAAACTAATTTTTCATATTTTGACTTGTGGAAGTTATCACAGTGGTCACATAAAAAAAATAAAAAAAATTTTTTTTATTCCCGAACGATTTTACATGTTGACATCTCCACATACAGTGTTGTATAGACCTACTGTCTGTTTCTAGGTCACAATAACTGACGGGGGGAGGAGGGGGGCTTCAAAAGCGAGCATTAAGCGGAAGGTCAGATGAAAAAGATGGATGGGAGAGGCGCTGAACACAGCCATCTTCCCCAAATCGACAGCAGTGTCGGCGTGAGCACTGACTTGGGCTGTGATGGCGGATCAGCAGTCCCCGGAGACCTGTCTGCACGCGGCTCTGGCACATTATCTGGAGACCCTGTGGCAGACCACAGCGATGTATCTGTCTGTCTGTTGTCCTCTGGATCCATGTCTGGGGACATGCGGTAGACCACAGTGATGTATCTGTCTATCTGTTGTCCTCTGGCTCCATGTCTGGGGGACCCTGCGGTAGACCACAGTGATGTATCTGTCTATTGTCCTCTGGCTCCATGTCTGGGGACATGCGGTAGACCACAGCGATGTATCTGTCTGTCTATTGTCCTCTGGCTCCGTGTCTGGGGGACCTTGCGGTAGACCACAGTGATGTATCTGTCTGTTGTCCTCTGGATCCATGTCTGGGGACCTTGCGGTAGACCACAGCGATGTATCTGTCTATTGTCCTCTGGCTCCGTGTCTGGGGGACCTTGCGGTAGACCACAGTGATGTATCTGTTGTCCTCTGGATCCATGTCTGGGGACCTTGCGGTAGACCACAGTGATGTATCTGTCTATTGTCCTCTGGCTCCGTGTCTGGGGGACCTTGCGGTAGACCACAGTGATGTATCTGTCTATTGTCCTCTGGCTCCGTGTCTGGGGGACCTTGCGGTAGACCACAGTGATGTATCTGTCTATTGTCCTCTGGCTCCGTGTCTGGGGGACCCTGCGGTAGACCACAGTGATGTATCTGTCTGTTGTCCTCTGGCACCGTGTCTGGGGGACCCTGCGGTAGACCACAGTGATGTATGTGTCTGTTGTCCTCTGGATCCATGTCTGGGGGACCCTGCGGTAGACCACAGCGATGTATCTGTCTATTGTCCTCTTGCTCCATGTCTGGGGACATGCGGTAGACCACAGTGATGTATCTGTCTGTTGTCCTCTGGGGACATGCGGTAGACCACAGCGATGTATCTGTCTATTGTCCTCTGGGGACATGCGGTAGACCACAGTGATGTATCTGTCTGTTGTCCTCTGGGGACATGCGGTAGACCACAGCGATGTATCTGTCTATTGTCCTCTGGCTCCATGTCTGGGGACCCTGCGGTAGACCACAGTGATGTATCTGTCTATTGTCCTCTGGCTCCATGTCTGGGGACATGCGGTAGACCACAGCGATGTATCTGTCTATTGTCCGCTGGCTCCGTGTCTGGGGGACCTTGCGGTAGACCACAGCGATGTATCTGTCTATTGTCCTCTGGATCCGTGTCTGGGGACATGCGGTCGACCACAGCGATGTATCTGTCTATTGTCCTCTGGCTCCGTGTCTGGGGGACCTTGCGGTAGACCACAGCGATGTATCTGTCTATTGTCCTCTGGCTCCGTGTCTGGGGGACCTTGCGGTCGACCACAGCGATGTATCTGTCTATCTGTTGTCCTCTGGCTCCATGTCTGGGGACCCTGCGGTAGACCACAGTGCTGTATTTGTCTGACTGTTGTTCTGTGGCACCATGTCTGGAGGACAAAATAGCAGACACTGCTGTATTTGTCTCTCTGTTGTCCTTCTGTCCATCGCCCTGATATAACCGCACTGGTTGACTGGGCGTAAAGCACCAATTTACTTACTTACTTACTTACTTACTTACTTACTTACTTCTGCCCAGAAGGGCTGCAGCAGCCGAGTCGTTTGATTTTGCCCAAGAAAGGCGCGTAGCGGTACGCTTCTAGCACACCTGTCTTATTCCCATAATTATCTGCTACCGACTGCCAGCCTATTGACATAATAACGTTGATGGGCCTTTTCTTTGCATCTTTCTTAGATTTTTTTGTTTGGTTATTTGGTTTCTTTCTTTTTCCTGTTTGTTTGTTTGTTTATTTGTTCACTTGTTGTTGTTTTTTGTTGTTTTTTTAAATTATTATTAAATTAAATTAAATTATTTGGTTGATTTATAATAGTAAACCTTTGCCTTGCACGGAATACCCGTTCTTTTACGTTGCAGATCCATTTTTGTCACCGGGATGAGGTTCCATTCCAGGCTGTCGTCTGCTGCATGCTTGTGCAATCAGTGTGATCATAAACACTAACTCTGTGTGTGTGTGTGTGTGTGTGTGTGTGTGTGTGTGTGTGTGTGTGTGTGTGTGTGTGTGTGTGTGTGTGTGTGTGTGTGTGTGTGTGTGTGTGTGTGTGTGGTGCGTGTGTGTGCGTGTGGTGCGTGTGTGTGTGGTGTGTGTGTGTGTGTGTGTGTGTGTGTGTGTGTGTGTGTGTGTGTGTGTGTGTGTGTGTGTGTGTGTGTGTGTGACAGAGTTGGGGTGGAGGGAGGGGCGGAAGTATTGTGGAAGTGTGTGTGGGGGGGGGGGGGGGGGGAGTGGTGGTGGACGGAGTGGGAAGAGCCTTAACTAGGGCTACAGAAGTGGCTCAGAAAAATGTTCGATTCTTATGTAACTATTGTTTCTACTGTCCTGTCTAACGACGTATATGTTTCACGACACAATAACATTTTCTGTATTCTGTTTTTGTTGTCAATGGTTTGTGATGTGAGTGCTGCTACACCGTAATATTGTGTCGTGGTTTTTGTTGCTTTGCAAATTTCTTGTGCACTTTTGTGCGACTACTTGCGGTGGTATTGTTCGTGCTTAAGGTTTTATATTTAGGATTATATTTCTCATACCCCCCCCCCTCCCCTGTCACTCGACCCCAACCCCCACCACCACCCCCTGCTTTTGCTTTGTTGTTGCCTCACCTAACCCCCCCCCCCCCCCCACCCTCCCCCCCCCCCCCCCCCCCCCCCCCCCCCCGTCAATATGCGATGGCTCTTCTGCTTGGTCACTACGAGGTGTTCACATTACTGAGTGCAAGGTCTGCCCTTTGTGTTGTATGACCTCCCTCTCAGCCAATATGCCGGATGGCCTTCCACTCAGGCAATATGCCGGAAGGCATCCTTTGTGCTTAGTCACTACGAGGTGCTCACATACTGAGTGCATAGGTTTGCCCTTTGTGTTGTATGACCTCCCTCTCAGGCAATATGCCGGATGGCATCCTTCGTGCTTAGTCACTACGAGGTGTTCACATTACTGAGTGCAAGGTCTGTCCTTTGTGTTGTATGACCTCCCTCTCAGCCAATATGCCGGATGGCATCCTTCGTGCTTAGTCACTACGAGGTGTTCACATTACTGAGTGCAAGGTCTGTCCTTTGTGTTGTATGACCTCCCTCTCAACCAATATGCCGGATGGCATCCTTCGTGCTTAGCCACTACGAGGTGTTCACATTACTGAGTGCAAGGTCTGCCCTTTGTGTTGTATGACCTCCCTCTCAGCCAATATGCCGGATGGCATCCTTCGTGCTCTAGCTCACTACGAGGTGTTCACATTACTGAGTGCAAGGTCTGCCCTTTGTGTTGTATGACCTCCCTCTCAGCCAATATGCCGGCTGGCCTACCACTCAGGCAATATGCCGGAAGGCCTCCTTGCTTGGTCACTACGAGGGGCTCACATTACTGAGTGCAAAGTCTGCCCTTTGTGTTGTATGACCTCCCTCTCAGCCAATATGCCGGCTGGCCTACCACTCAGGCAATATGCCGAAGGCCTCCTTGCTTGGTCACTACGAGGGGCTCACATTACTGAGTGCAAGGTCTGCCCTTTGTGTTGTATGACCTCCCTCTCAGCCAATATGCCGGCTGGCCTACCACTCAGGCAATATGCCGGAAGGCCTCCTTGCTTGGTCACTACGAGGGGCTCACATTACTGAGTGCAAGGTCTGCCCTTTGCGTTGAACCCTGATATGACATGCTCGGCTGACAGGACGTTAAAAACCAATAATCAATATTTGATGGACTAGACAGTCTCAGGACACGAAGGGGGCAAAGCGGAAGAAGCCGTAGAGAGATATCACAGCCTTCGTTACTTTCACTCCTACCACGGCTTCGTCCTCGTCTCCCCCCTGTGTGCCGTTTGCGTGCGTGCGTGCGTGTGTGTGTGTGTGTGTCGTGCGTTAGCTGTGGTGCGTGCTGTGTCTGCCGTCTGTGGTGCGTGCGTGGTGGTGTGTGTGTGTGTGTGTGTGTGTGTGTGTGTGTGTGTGTGTGTGTGTGTTGTGCGTGCGTGCGTGTGCGTGTGTGTGTGTGTGTGTGTGTGTGTGTGTGTGTGTGTGTGTGTTGTGTGTGTTTGTGTGTGTGTGTTGTGTTGTGTCGTGCGTGTGCGTGGTGTGTGTGTTGTGTGTGGTGTGTGTGTGTGTGTGTGGTGTGTGTGTGGTGGGTGCGTGCGTGCTGGTGGTGGTGGTGTGTGGTGGTGGTGTGTGTGTGTGTGTGTGTGTGGTGTGTGTGTGTGTGTGGTGGTCCGTGTGTGTGTGTGTGTGTGTGTGTGTGTGTGTGTGTGTGTGTGGTGTGTTTTGTGGGGTGTCACGTGTGTGTGTGTGTGTGTGTGTGTGTGTGTGTGTGTGTGTGTCGTGTGTGTGTGTGTGGTGTGTGTGTGTGGTCTGTGGGTGTGTGGGGTGTGTGTGTGTGTGTGTGTGTGTGTGTGTGTGTGTGTGTGTGTGTGTGTGTGTGTGTGTGTGTGGTGTGTGTGGGTGGTGGTGGTGGGGGTGGGGGTGGGTGGGTGTGTGTGTGTGTGTGTGTGTGTGTGTGTGTGTGTGTGTGTGTGTGTGTGTGTTCAGCCCCCCAGCCTGACAAAGGAGTATTCCATTCCACTGTACCAGAAAACGGGATCAGCATCAGCAGACAAAGGCACAGCAGCTACACGTCTTCGCGCTGCAAACCGTTACAAACAAAAGCAAGATGGCTTCCGCAGTTTTGGTCATGGAACACACTCCCGTCTGGAATATCTTGTCACGTGATCAGTGTCAGCCACTGTGACACCTTATTTGTTTTGAAAGCAGATTGAAAGCTGAAAGCTTTTCTCACTGCTACAGTTGAATTCAGATTGTAATTTTCTGTTCGTCTGTCTCTGTCTGTCTGTCTCTGTCTGTTTGTCTGCTCTGTCTCTGTCTGTCTGTCTGTCTGTCTGTCTGTCTGTCTGTCTGTCTGTCTGTCTGTCTGTCTGTCTGTCTCTCTCTCTCTCTCTCTCTCTCTCTCTCTCTCTCTCTCTCTCACTCACACACACACACACACACACACACATGACAAAAGATATACGCTGACAAATCACTGGTGTACAGCCACATCTTACAAATATATAGAAATGAAACGGACACTCAATATTGTTTTACACTACACATAATTATGTAGAAAGAAAAAGAACAGCAATCAAATATATATGATATTAAAAACTAAACAAAAATGCAGATAGCAAGAGAGAGAGAGGGGGGGTGGGGGGTGGGGGGGATGAAAAAGACACCCAAAAGGGTGAGGGATATAGAGGGGGGAGGGGTGGGGGGAGATGGATACTAAAACTTATTCTTATTAATTTGTTTAACAGATCGTCATTTAATTTCCCCCACTACGATTATGTTAATCAAATTAGTGCAGCCGAGCTGATGTTAATGAGAATGTTCATGACAACGGTTAACGGACAATAGGACTCGGGAACACAAACAGGAGCTGGGAAAAAAAATCATCACAGTTAAAAGAGAATAGAGAGAAGGAAAACATCAAACAAAAACAAACAAAAACAAAAAATAGTTAAAAGAGAATCGAGAGACTGAAAACATCAAACAAAAACAAGCAAAAACAAAAAATCTTCAAAATTAAAAGAGAATCGAGAGAAGGAAAACATCAAACAAAAATCATCGAAATTAAAGGAGAACAGAGAGAAGGACAACATCTAATAAAAATAATCGAAATTAAAGGAGAATAGAATGAAAACAGGTCAGGTCTGCAGGCCGACATTTCTTTCGACAACGCAAGAGCTGCCAAATGAGAGACAAAAGCACGGAAATGACATGCCAACACAGTTTTACTCTTTGTCAATAATGCGACCCAGGAATGTACGAAATAGTTGAGCTGGTCCCGCCGGCGGTAATCAACGGCTGGGGCCAGTTCAACAGGTTATATTTGCGTCGAACATGTGTCACTTCGATTTTCTCTGCGATTATATTGTACTAGTTACATGAAGACAAAGTAAATGATCCAGGTTCAGGCATCAGGTATAATGATCTGCAGCAGAGGCCGGTGTGTTTTGTATAGAGGTACTAAGCAGACATCCTTTTGTCTCAGAGCACTGTACAATTCGCTTCTGGACAGTTCAGGCTGTACTGCTGTGGCTGGACAATTCAGGTAGCATTGCTGTGATTGGACAATTCAGGTTATACTGATGTGGCTGGACAATTCAGGTAGCATTGCTGTGATTGGACAATTCAGGTTGTACTGATGTGGCTGGACAATTCAGGTAGCATTGCTGTGATTGGACAATTCAGGTTGTACTGATGTGGCTGGACAATTCAGGTAGCATTGCTGTGATTGGACAATTCAGGTTGTACTGATGTGGCTAGACAATTCAGGTAGCATTGCTGTGATTGGACAATTCAGGTTGTACTGATGTGGCTGGACAATTCAGGTAGCATAGCTGTGATTGGACAATTCAGGTTGTACTGATGCGGCTATACAGTTTGGTTTGCACTGATGTGGCTATACAGTTCAGGTTGTACTGATGTGGTTATACAGTTCAGGTTGTACTGATGTGGCTATACAGTTTGGTTTGCACTGATGTGGCTATACAGTTCAGGTTGTATTGATGTGGTTATACAGTTCAGGTTGTACTGATGTGGCTATACAGTTTGGTTTGCACTGATGTGGCTGTACAGTTCAGGTTGTACTGATGTGGCTGTACAATTTGGTTTGTACTGATGTGGCTATACAGTTCAGGTTGTACTGATGTGGCTATACAGTTCAGGCTGTACTGATGTGGCTATACAGTTCCGTTTGTACTGATGTGGCTGTACAGTTCAGGCTGTACTGATGTGGCTGTACATTTCAGGCTTGTACTGATGAGGCTGTACGGTACAGGTTGTTACTGCTGTGGCTGGACAGTTCAGGTTGTAGTCGTATAGTGCTATTAGAGTCATGATATTCCATGGCTACTTTATGAAAGGCTTACGCCAAAGGAAATCCTTTGAGTACTTGAAGCAAGCTTTTGACAAGAATGCCCCGTTTTCTGGTTTGGTGACTCCAGACGAGGCAGGCGGAGTTTGGATAATGAGTTCCGGTGAGGCACACTAGCAACTGCTGTAACGGTTATCAACATCAAAGCAGCAGAAAATTAATCAGGGCCAAACCAAGGGACACCAACTGTGACACTGAGGAATGTCTTGGCATTTGAACGGCAGCGACTATGAACATCGTTTTCTGACACCAAGATGATCGTGACTGATGGATCCCCGTTCGCTTACAGCCGAACATCTCGCTCTACCTCTGTGATCCGGAAACCAAGGTGCATGAAGTGACATGGTGCATGGTTGTATGAATAATGGTGTACACAGGACTTGCGCCGAGACGGCTGCAGTTTCATGTGGCACCAGCCATGCCAGCGTTGTAAGTACACCACTTCGGTGGATATTCAAAACAACAACAACAAAAAACCGCGCTATAAAGCTAGTCACTCATGTACAACCACATGCGAGCGCAGTGAGTCTGCTCAAGAGAGCGGAGAATAGCGCTGTACAAGCGATCATCAATCAATCAGTCAGTGGCCTAGTTGGCTGTTTCGGGACAAGTCCCCACCCCAAAATCCAAGAGGTTACGCAGCGCATAAAACAGAAAATGGTTGCGTATTTCTTCCAGAAGCCGGGCCATATGGTGACCGTTACTCTTAGAGCAGACGGACAGTTACTGCGTGCTGACACGTACACCGCTGTCCCCCAAAGGTCTGGAAAGTTTGATGCCAGCGCCGCACAAAGGCGCGACCCCGTGGCCTTTTTCATCGTCAGTGTCTCGACAATGCCAGTGCGCGCGCAGCGGCAACGACGGTGGGCTTTCTGAGAGCGAGGCGCCAGTACCGTATTCAGACCTCTCTCCCTCAGACTAATTCTTCCTATTCCCAGAAGTGAAGAAAGAAGTGAAGGGTACCCTGCTTGAGAGTGCCGAAGATAGGCGTCGAGCGCTCACGAGGGCTGTCGAAGATAACATCCCAAATCGGTCTGGGCCGAGGAGTGCAACATGTGGGTTTAGCGCGTGGCATTGGGCACAGCTGCTAAAGGAAGGGTCTTTAGAGGGAACTGATCAAATGGAGTGATTTTTGTCTGTTGAGTCCAGTCCGAAAACGCTTTGAGCATAGTGCCGGGTACAAACATCCGAAGGATCAGAAGAGGTCTGAATGTGAGCCGGTTTGGCCCAGCGGTAAGGCGTTAGGCTGGTAAGCGGAAGGACCTCGGTTCGATACCGCTTCGGCTCTCCTTTCCCTTCAAAAAGGTTGTGGTTTGTGGACACTGTCCTGTGACTTTGTCCATCACTTCCTACTGAAACATTAAAATGGCTCTCATCGCTGCCCATCTTAATGCAGAAGTCATTCTGGTGGTGACAGTGTAGTGATAGGTATATACTCTCCCTCTCCCCCCACCTCCATACTCCCTTCCCCCCTTCTCCCCGTCCCTAATAAGCCGTACGGTTTCTGCGGACGTAAAGCACCATGGAAGAAGAAGAAAGAGGTCTGAGTGAAATAGCTTGTGTTCGCATTATTATCTATTCAGCGGATTATTAGTTGTATTATTATTATTATGTATGTATTATTATTATTATTATTATTATTATTATTATTATTATTATTATTATTATTATTATCACCATTCAAGGGTTCTCTCCTCCACCGCAGCCCCAATCCTTTGATTTAACGGGGTTGGTTATCTCAAAACGTGTGTCTGTAGTCCCTTTCCTGTCCAGGTTTTTGCTGCTGCGTCTCTTGCAAGTGTGACGTTAATCGAGCACGATTAGCTCCCTTTGTCTATTGGTTTTGTTGTTGTTGGTAGTGGTGGTGGTGGTGGTGGCGGTGGTGGGTTTTTTCCACATGTGTTCTAGGCCTCATTCTGTCTGAGGCTGCAATCTTTCACTTTGAGGCTAATCCATAAACTGTGTGAGTGAGTGGGTGTTTATTTGGTGAACCCGTTTCATGATGAAAGTGACTGCCTGATCGTCAGTAAAAAGTAGTTTTTCGTATGCTGACACGCACACATGCCTTGCTGAGTGTGCATATGCTGACACACCCGTCTTGCTGAGTGTGCATATGCTGACACACCCGTCTTGCTGAGTGTGCATATGCTGACACACCCGTCTTGCCGAGTGTGCATATGCTGACACACCCGTCTTGCCGAGTGTGCATATGCTGACACACCCGTCTTGCTGAGTGTGCATATGCTGACACACCCGTCTTGCTGAGTGTGCATATGCTGACACACCGTCTTGCTGAGTGTGCATATGCTGACCACCCGTCTTGCTGAGTGTGCATATGCTGACACACCCGTCTTGCTGAGTGTGCATATGCTGACACACCCGTCTTGCTGAGTGTGCATATGCTGACACACCCGTCTTGCTGAGTGTGCATATGCTGACACACCCGTCTTGCTGAGTGTGCATATGCTGACACACCCGTCTTGCTGAGTGTGCATATGCTGACACACCCGTCTTGCGAGTGTGCATATGCTGACACACCCGTCTTGCTGAGTGTGCATATGCTGACACACCCGTCTTG
>JABMCL010002408.1:340000-347500 GCA_018857735.1 Alviniconcha marisindica
ACCCCTATTCCTCCCAGACCTCCAGTCCGCCCTGGCCCTCATGAGTCTCTCCCAGGCCCTCACTAGTCTCTTCCTGACCCTCACTAGTCTCTCCCTGGCCCTCACTAATCTTTCCCTGGCCCTCATTAGTCTCTCCCTGGCCCTCACTGGTCTCTCCCCGGCCCTCATCATTTTCCCTGGCCCTTACTATATGTCTCTCCCTGGCCCTCGTCATTCTCTCCCTGGCTCTGGCCCTCATCAGTGTCTTCATCATTCCGCCATGGCCTTCATCAGTCACTCCCTGGCCTTCATCACTCTCCAGCTGGCCCTCATCAGTCTCCTCCTGGTCCTCATCAGTCTCTCCCTGGTCTTCATCAGTCTCCCTGGCCCTCATCAGTCTCCCTGGCTTTCATCAGTCTCCTTGGCCTTCATCAGTCTCCCACGGCCTTCATCAGTCTCTCTCTGGCCTTTATCAGTCTCTCCCTAGCCTTCATCAGTCTCTCCCTAGCCTTCATCAGTCTCTCCCTAACCTTCATCAGTCTCCCCGGCCCTGGCCCTCATCAGTCTCCCCCTGGTCCTCATCAGTCTCCCTGGCTTTCATCAGTCACATCAGTCTCCCTGGCCTTTATCAGTCTCTCCCTGGCCTTCATCAGTTTCCCTGGCCCTCATCAATCTCTCCCTGGCCTTCATCAGTTTCCCTGGCCCTCATCAGTCTCCTTGGCCTTCATCAGTCTCCCTGGCCCTCATCAGTCTCCTTGGCCTTCATCAGTCTCCCTGGCCCTCATCAGTCTCCTTGGCCTTCATCAGTCTCCCTGGCCCTGGTCCCCATCAGTCTCTCCCTGGCCTTTATGAGTCTCTCGCTGGCCCTCATCAGTCTTTCCTGGGCCCCCATCAATCTCTCCCTGGCCTTCATATCTCCCTGGCCCTCATCAGTCTCCTTGGCCTTCATCAGTCTCCCTGGCCCTGGTCCCCATCAGTCTCTCCTGGCCTTCATCAGTCTCTCCCTGGCCTTTATGAGTCTCTCGCTGGCCCTCATCAGTCTTTCCTAGGCCCCCATCAGTCTCTCCCTGGCCTTCATATCTCTCTGGCCTTCATCAGTCTCATCAGTCTCCTTGGCCTTCATCAGTCTCTCCCTGACCTTCATCAGTCTCTCCCTGGCACTGATTAGTCTTCCACTGGCCCCCAATAGTCCCTCCCTGGTCTCATTAGTGAATGGCCACGGACACCACGTCCACCCACTCTCTCTTTCGTCCTCATTAGTGAGAGAACAGCATCATTATGCCGAGCCGGTCAATAGCAACAACAGCAACCTAAAGGTTTCTCGTTAAATGCTTCCTTTTCCATTTAATTTATGTACAGACATTTTAGGCGAGCTAGCCTTCTCAAACATTTAATGTAATTTGTCCAATGAGATATAAAAAAAAAAAAAAAAACAGAAGTACAAAATTAGCTATTTTGCTTTCATATTAAATCGAATTTAAGAGACGAACTGTTCTTTCGGCGAACCCAATGCTTGCACGTGTGCGACGCGTGATCTCAAAGTTCGTGGACAAACGACAAAAGAGGCCGCGGTATGTGCCGGCGAGCTATGACACCGAATGTTTTTGTACATGTGATACCACTAACCGTTACTTACACTATTCGTTTCGTTTCTAAATCAACGGGGCAGTTTTTATTTCGATTATTCTACCTGATGAACGAAAACTGATTTAGGAATGGTGGTTCTTTAAACTAAAATTGAGCAGCGTCGCTGTTGCAAGTCTGTGGCCTATGTCTAGGTCGGAACATGTCCTCTCCGCTTCTTTGTAACTGTCACGTCATTTCCGCCCCTTTGTAAATCGTACGTCATCTCCGCTTCTTTGTAACTGTCACGTCATTTCCGCCCCTTTGTAAATCGTACGTCATCTCCGCTTCTTTGTAACTGTCACGTCATTTCCGCCCCTTTGTAAATCGTACGTCATCTCCGCTTCTTTGTAACTGGCACGTCATCCCTATCTCTTTGGCACGTAATGTGAACCTGTCTGTAACTGGCACGTCATATCAACCTGTCTATAACTGGCGTCATATCAACCTGTCAGTGACTGGCACGTCAACCCTACCTCTTTGGTACGTCATATCAACTTGTCTGTAACTGACACGTCATCCATGCCGTTTTGTTTTCTTTCTTCTTTTTCTCTCTTTTTTGTTTTTGTTTTGTTTTGTTTTGTTTGTTTGTTTTGTTTTTAAATTTACATATCATCTCTGCTTCTTAATCGGCCTGCCATGTCTGCCTCTTTCTAACTGACGCGTCATCTCCGCCTTATTTTCATTGGTACGTTATCTCCAGCTATTTGTCACTGGCAAATCTGCTCCGCCTCACTTCAGTAGGCACGTTATCTCCAGCTAATTGTCATTGGCACGTCATCTCCGCCTCATTTCAATTGGCACGTTATCTCCAGCTATTTGTTATTGGCACGTAATCTCCGCCTCATTTTACTTGGTACGTTATCTCCAGCTATTTGTTATTGGCACGTTATCTCCAGCTATTTGTTATTGGCACGTTATCTCCAGCTGTTTGTTATTGGCAAGTTATCTCCAGCTATTTGTTATTGGCACGTTATCTCCAGCTATTTGTTGTTGGTTCGACATATCCGCCTGATTTCATTTGATACGTTATTTCCAGCTATTTGTTGTTGGCACGTTATCTCTAGCTATTTGTTATTGGTACGTTATCTCCAGCTATTTGTTATTGGAACGTCATCTCCGCCTCACTTCATTTGGTACGTTATCTCCAGCTAGTTGTTATTGGCACGTTATCTCCAGCTAGTTGTTATTGGCACGTGATCTCCGCCTCTTTGTAACTGGCACATCGTCTCCGCCTAACTTTAATTGGCACATCATCCCCACTTCTTTCTTATTGGCCGGCATCCCCGCCTAATTTGAACTGGAACGTCATTTCCGGCTCTGTGTAACTGGCACGCCTGTCAGCGGGTTGTGTGTTTTCAGATCGTCCGTTGCTGCCCTTTGAAGCATTGAACACAAACTGACAAAAGTAACCATCGCAACGCCGGAGACAGAGAAAAACAGGGAGGGGGGAGAGAGAAGAAGAAGGGGGAAAAAACACGAAAAAACAAACAGACAACGGAGACAGACAATCAAAGAGAGACACACGGAAACAGGCAGGCCGACGGACAACGGAACCATAGACAAAGATACGGAGAAGAGAGAGAGAGAGAGGGTGGGGTGGGAGTGGGGGGGGGGCAGAGACAGAAAGTCACAGAGAGATTTTATGATCAATAGTGAAGAAATAAATTTGGCATGCTCTGCCCGGAGCGCACGGCTTAATTACCTTTTATGTAGTAACCCAAGAGCGAGACTCATTCCGTGGCCCCGATAAAGTTGATGAAGGTTTCTCAGCAAGTCCACTGTGTACAAAGCAAAGGGCATGTTTATGTGTGACGTTGTCCGAGCTAAGACCCTTACTCTCCAATGCAAATAGGACGCTACAGCTAAGCATGATTGCAGGTGTATTGATTTTCGCTCTCCGGATGTTTTTAAATCAAAATGTGGACTTATTATTCGTGGTCTTCGATTTTTTTTCTCCTGCAAAAGAGTAAACGTTAGTGTAGCTAAAGCAAGCACTACCGCTTTGTGTGACTGCCTTTGAAGAGCTGACGTGGCCATCAACAGAGAAAAGAGGGAGAAAAATAAAAGCAAACTGAAACGTGCAGATGCGTCCTTTATGGACTGGTCTTTGTGTTTTCTTCTTTCTTGTTGCTGTTGATGCTCTCTCTCTCTCTCTCTCTCTCCCTCTCTCTCTCTCTCTCTCTCTCTCTCTCTCTCTCTCTGCATTAATCCATTCTCTTCCCCCCCCCCCCAACACCACTGATGCATTGCTATGTAGGCATCTTATTTGTTCGCTGTCATTTTCAAAGTAATTCCATGATTTTGTTGTTCTTGTTGCCTGTTTATTTAAAAATATTTCCTTGTTCGTTTTGGTCTTTACCCTGTTCAGATATAAATCGATTTTGATAAAAGTCTCTCTCTCTCTTTCTCTCTCTCTCTCTCTCTCTCTCTCTCTCTCTCTCTCTCTCTCTCTCTCTCTCTCTCTCTCTCTCTCTCTCTCTCTCTCTCTCTCTCTCTCTCTCTCTCTCTCTCTCCATTTTTCGCTTAATCAGTAGTTTAGCAATGACTAGTTGTTAGACAGGTCTAAACAAACCTAAATTACAATCTTTCGAAAATAAGGTTTTCGAGCTCTCTCTCTCTCTCTCTCTCTCTCTCTCTCTCTCTCTCTCTCTCTCTCTCTCTCTCTCTCTCTCTCTCTCTCTCTCTCTCTCTCTCTGTGTGTGTGTGTGTGTGTGTGTGTGTGTGTGTGTGTGTGTGTGTGTGTGTGTGTGTGTGTGTGTGTGTGTGTGTGTGTGTGTGTGTGTGTGTGTGTGTGTGAGCAATGAAACTATTCGCATGGACAGCAATATTAACAAGAACGGTACACTAAGAACCAAATATAGTCTAGATAAACTACACGACATGGAACAACAAGTTAAATCAAAATAATGTCTCTATTACGGATTTATTTTATGATGTCGCCGAAGTCATCTACCCGCGGTTTTTTGTTTCATCATATGATGTCAATGACATCGTCAAAGATGAACCAACGTCATGAGCACGATCAATCTGAAGTGCTCTCTGACTCACCTCGAAAAGCCGACGACATGATCAGTGATGACGAGGCAGACATCTTGCTGACAATCTCCATAAGGTAGAGTGGCAGTGACAATTAGTCCTAAGGCTGTCACGGGGCACTTGTTGATTCGGTGACCCAGTAACTGCAAAATTTCGGTGAATGTCTTTGCTTTCGCTACAGAGGCAATTTGACTTTAGTAGCACTATAGTTAGGGATGAGAATGTCTTTACTTTCACTACAGAGGCATTTGACTTTAGTAGCACTATAGTTAGGGATGAAAATGTCTTTACTTTCGCTGCAGAGGTATTTGATTTTTCCGGGGGTTTTTTTTCCCCCAGAGGTTTATTTAAAAAACTTTAGTAGCATTTGACCTATAGTTAGGGATGAAGTTAAAACTGATATTCCCAACCTTTACGGTGAGTTCCTTATGAGTCGAAGTGAGGTTTGCGGGAAAGGCAACGAACATCAACCTCAAGGCCACAGCTGATTTTGCACTGAGTTATAGCATAGGGGGTGGACCCTGTATGATGAATCCCAGAGTACGACCCAGCGGTCTTCGAGACCAGGTGCTTGTGGAAACTAATGGGCGACCTAGCTGCGGATCGCCCCGCTAGGTTTACGCTGGGCATATTTGGGGCTTTGACAAAGCTCAGGTCAGCTGCAAATGATCTCCCCTACACTAGCCAGGTGGCGCTGGGCCTATTTGGGCAGTGCAATGCTCAAGCCAGCAAAGTCGCTCATTCTCCACAAGGGTCTGGAGCACAAGACCAAGGGTGCGTTGCCCCGCAGGAGGCTTCCCTGGCAACCACCAAGAGACACGGCGGAACTCTCCTGGTGTGGGCATGTCACGAACCGGGGCAGCCTTCAGAAACCATCCTTCGGGGAAACCTCGGACAATACGCTACGCCATGGTCGGCGAAGAAGGTGATGGACAGACAACATTACAGGGTGGACGGACAACATCAAGCAGTGGACGGTCGACGTCATTGACCTTGACCATGTTGCTTACGTCCACAGAAGCGAGGTTGCTTATTAGGGACGGGGGGGGGAGGGGACGAAAGAGTGAAGGCTCGACCGCGGATACCGCCCGAAAAAGACCGGAGAGACCGTGGACCGCCGCCAGAACAATGGAAGTGTTAGGCGGTGTCTCTTCGCCATTGCGCAGCGAATAATACACTGCGCAATTGCTGTTTCGACCGTCGTGCTGGGCAGAGACACAAGGACAATGTCCAAATTGCACTGCTGTTGAGGAACAACCCGAAGCGAAAGAAGTCCAACTTTCGCAGCCCAGCTCCACCTCCCTGCTCATGATCTCTTCTGGGCTAACTTGAGGGCCCAGCTCCACCTCCCTCCTCTTGATCTCGCTTGGAACGAGACTCATAGAGTGGGAAGAACAACGTCAAAGAGTGGAGGGACAACGTCACAGTGTGGAAAAAACCAGCTTCAAGGAGTAGAGGGACAACGTCATCAAGTGGATGGATAACATCAAAGAGTGGAGGGACAACGTCATATAGCAGAGGGACAACATCATATAGTGGAGGGACAGCATCAAAAAGGTGACAGGACAACGTCATAGAGTGGATGAACAAGGTCAAAGCGTGGACGGACAATGTCTTAGAGTGGAAGGACAAAGTCATATAGTGGACGTACAGCGTCATAGAGTGAATGGAAAACGTTATAGAGTACAGGTACAGTGCCATAGAGTAAGTAGATGGACGTCAAAGAGTGGAAGAAGAAAGCCAGACTGAAGGGTTAGCGTCACAGAGTGTACGAACAACGTCACAGAGTGGACAGACAACGTCACAGAGTGGAGGGATAACTTCAAAGAGTGGACTGACAACGTCACAGAGCAGAAAAATAACGTCACAGAGTGGAGGGATAACGTCAAAGAGTGGGCTGACAACGTCACAAAGTGGAACGTCCCTGACCATGACGGAATCGCTCACCATGACGTCCAGTGAAAAGGTTTGAGGAGGATTTTCGCTGAATCGTCACTACTGTCCTCACGGAGACCTAATCAGTAAAGGGCGTGAAGCAAAGTGAGGAGCCGTGTGTAGATGGACTCGTAGCTTGCTGCAGTCGGAATCAAAAGTCCTGACTTTAATGTTTAACCATGTCAGCTTCTTCTTGTGTGGCGCAAATTAAAAGAAAATTAATATGAAGCGAAGGTAGGGACTGTGTCAATGCTGGAGGCCCAGGTCAAATGTTTGAAGCTATGGACATATTTTAACTCCCACTAGCGAAAGTTTAGGCCAATGTTAAAGTCAGCTTCCATCGAACTTTGTCTTCTCGCCTTCCCCGCCCTCTTCAGTCTGTACCTGTGGGTGTCTTCGTTACAGCCTCAAGACAGTGACCGCCAGACTTTCTGACAGCACCAATTACTCCGCCGTCCGCTCGTGCCGACAGCGGCCTTGTCACGTGCGTTCTTTGACCTTCTGACGCTAATGGCCAGATATAATAGGCTGAAGTCTTTGTAGATAGCATTTTGTGGATGGTCTGCAGATTTGCCTGGAAATATCAATTTATCACTGTGGGTGATCTCTTCGGAAATCCGGCTTTTCAGATTTTATCACTTTTATAAAAGCGTACGTCAAACGTGGGAGAGGGGGAGGGAAAAGAGACTGGGATGGAGGGAAGGTGGAGGGGAGAGAGGGAGAAGGGGAGAGGGGAGAAAAGGGGAAATAGAGGGAAACATCTGCGAAGGGAGAGGTGGGACGGAAGAAAAAAAATAGGAGGGGAGAGAAGAGGGAAGTGGAGGGAGAGGGGAAGAGAGAAGAAGGAGAAGGGAATTGAGATGGGGTGGGAGAAAGAGGGAAGTGGAGGGGGGGGGAGAGAGAGAAGGAAGAAGGGTGTGGAGA
>JABMCL010002408.1:352500-360000 GCA_018857735.1 Alviniconcha marisindica
AAAGACGTACAGGTTGATGTATTCAGGGACACAGCCTGAAGTGAAAGACGTACAGGTTGATGTATTCGGAGACGCAGCCAGGCGGTGTGTGTGTGTGTGTGTGTGTGTGTGTATGTGTTGAGTTCATTCCATCCGCTCTGTTGTTACTGAATTTGCAGTTGATTGTGCTCTACATCGTCTATGGCGAATTTGTCACAGTAGTAGTAATTAATACTGCAGCAACGCCATAAGCCTTCGTGCTACTATCAACACCGTTGAGAATTTATGATCTCTCTCTCTCTCTCTCTCTCTCTCTCTCTCTCTCTCTCTCTCTCTCTCTCTCTCTCTCTCTCTCTCTCTCTCTCTCTCTCTCATACTGTCCCTTTCCTTCTCTCTTTCACTCCATGAGAGTCTGTCTCTCTCTCCTATTTCCGTCCTTCTGTCCTTGATTATTTCGCAGTATTGACCCAACCTGCAAGCCATACAGCGGTCTAATCCCTCTTCCTATCGATTTCCTAGCAGGAAAAGGGCAGATTATGCCTCCCGCAAAATGACATATTTTAATAATACGCTCCAGATAACGTCCGCGCAACCTTTTAGTCCACAAAAGCGACAGCATGTGTTTGTCACTGCAACTGTGTCTCGCGGTATTGCAGCGGTCTGTTGTTGTTGTTGTTGTTGTTGTTGTTGTTGTTGTTGTTGTTGTTGTTGCTTTTGTCGCGGTGAATGAAGAAATAAATGATTCGATTTCTCCCCACTCGTAATAATAACTCCTGCATAGTGCCGTTCTTCCTGAGCAAAACACGACGAGCTGACGGCGCCGCCTTTTGCCCAAACCCGTTCCCCTAATGGGCAACAACAAAATCCTTTGAAAAAAATTGGAAAAAAAACAACGAACAAGTACATAAGGACAACAACAAAATCTGAATCACAACAACAAACATGAAAAAACTGAATTAAACACAACAAACAGGTACATAAGGGAAAAAAACAACAAAATCCCATGAATTAAACACAACAAACAAGTACATAAGGACAACAACAAAATCATGAATTAAACACAACGAACAAGTACATAAGGACAACAACAAAATCCTGAATTGAACACAACGAACAAGTACATAAGGACAACAACAAAATCATGAATTAAACACAACAAACAGGTACATAAGGACAACAACAAAATCATGAATTGAACACAACAACAAGTACGAACAAGTACATAAGGACAACAATAAAATTATGAATTAAACACACCGAACTACATAAGGACAACAATAAAATCATGAATTAAACACAACGAACAAGTACATAAGAACAACAACAAAATCATGAATTAAACACAACAAACAAGTACATAAGGACAACAACAAAATCATGAATTAAACACAACAAACAGGTACATAAGGACAACAACAAAATCATGAATTAAACACAACGAGCAAGTACATAAGGACAACAACAAAATCTTGAATTAAACACACCGAACAAGTACATATGGACAACAACAAAATCATGAATTAAACACAACGAACAAGTACTATACAACAACATTTAAACATTCCTAAACACCCGTCCATCAACCTCTACTTTTCAGAAATGATTATACCTCTTACTAAACATATCAATGTGGGCAAATTACAATTTCTCATATCACAATAATGATGATCAGTTAGGAGGGGGGCCAGACATACAGACAAACAGGTAGGCAGGCAGACATATAGACAAGCAGGTAGGCAGGCAGACATAAAGACAAACAGGTAGGCAGGCAGACATATAGACAAACAGGCAGACATAAAGACAGACAGGCAGACAGACAGACAAGCAGACAGGCAGGAAAGCAAGCAGGCAGGCTGTAGATAGAGAGATGGACAAGCAGACAGACAGACGGACAGGCAGGAAAGCTGCAGACAAACAGACGGACAAACAGGAAGGCTGCAGACAGACAGACAGACAGACAGGCAGGAAGGCTGCAGACAAACAGACGGACAAACAGGAAGGCTGCCGACAGACAGACAGGCAAGAAGGCTGCTGACAAACAACCGGACAAACAGGAAGGCTGCAGACAGACAGACAGACGGACAGACAGGAAGGCTGCAGACAAACAGACGGACAAACAGGAAGGCTGCAGACAGACGGACAGGCAGGAAGGCTGCAGACAAACAGACGGACAGGCAGAAAGGCTGCAAACAGACAGACAAGCAGGCAATGGGGAGATGGCTGTCCCACAGAGGCAGCCACTGCTCGCCAGCACCGAGAAAAAATGTGACAGACCGAAGCGACAGGGGTCTGAGTTATGGTGTGAAAATCGTCGTGCAGTTCCGTAACCCTCAGTGTTAAGTACAAATGCAACTGATCCAAACAAAAACACAAGATCTCGCCAGCGGATCGGGGATCGTGTACCAGACTCAGACGTCAGCTGAGCTCAAGCAACCAAGGACTGGGACAGGTACCCACACTGTTTCCGGCGGCTCTATGAGAAGAAGAAGGAGGGGGTAGAGGAGAGGGAGAAGAAGAGTGTGAATAAAAGGTATGTATTGTTAAGGATGGACGCACGTTCTTTCGAACAGAAGCCCCACATTGATGTCCATGGCCAAAAACAAAACAAGACAAAACGAATACAAAAACTGGCTTAGACCTGGCGGAGCACATCAACACCAGGAACAACAACAAGGCACGGAGTGATAAACATTCCACCTATACTAATATTCATATTGATATAAATGTTGTGATATGATGCTATTGAGGCAATGAAGGTTACGATACGAACAGGAGCTGGGGGTCAACATTTCTGAATGAATTAAAGGAGCACTCAGCGGCGGTGACTTCATTTTGCACACCCTGCTATTACGGAGTTTCCAGTCCACGAAACGTGCCCTCTAGCTTACACGCGTACCTCCACCACCGTCACAAGCATTGTCTGCACCGAACCGATCTCTTTTCAACCGTGAATACATTATTCTGCCGTGAATAGATCAGAATTATCTCCTCGAAAATGCAATAGCACGTCCAATCCCAAACTCCTAAGCCCAACTAACGACAGCGGCTAAGACTGCGCGCCAATAGTTATTGGCCATTAAAGCCGCTACCCTCCTCACAGTGGCTTTCTTCCCCAGCGGCAGAAGAGACCAAAATATTTTTTAAGCAAACGAAGAGTTTTTGTATCGAATACCTCACTGCGATTATTTGAAATCGAATTTACTAAGGCATAAGACGTAAGAAGTTTATTCGTCTTTGACAAAAACAGAAAACTTCTCTCAGCTGCACGGTGTAGAACAGTTTCAAGGAATACATACAGGTGAACAAGTCCAACAAACAAAGAGCCACACACAAACTAAATCACTAGATACTTCCACTACCGCCCAACTACACACACACACACACACACACACACACACACACACACACACACACACACACACACACACACACACACACACATACACACACGCACGCACAACACACCACACACACACACACACACGCACGATGCACGCACGACACCACACACACACACACACACACACACACACACACACACACACACACACACACACACACACACACATACACCTCGCTTCAATACCTACCTCTCACCATTGATTTGTACATTTTAAAATAAGCAGAATGTATACATGCAGGTTGTATGTGTGTGTGGGTGTGTTGTGTGGGTGTGTATGAGAGAAAGAGAGGCAGACAGATAGACAGACAGACAGAGACATACAAAAAAATCCAAAGTGAATACTCAAATCATTCGGACAACGTTCTTTCAGATTCATGGCACCATCTCTCTGGAACTCACTGCCGGCCACTCTAAGAAATGTACCAACATTATCCCAGTTCAAAGCTCACATAAAAAACTTCTTGTTTGCCCAGGCTTTCCAGTAGAATCTAGTACTTTGTCTGAAAAAAGGTGTGTCTGTGTGTGTCTGTTGAATGTAGACGGATGCACATGAATGGGGGGGGGGGGTAAAGAGAGACAGTGAGAGATTTAGGAAAGAGTATTGATGATTTATTAATTCTTATATCTGAGTGGACGAGCGGAGACTGGTTTGCGCCTGTCACTGTGTGTGTGTGTGTGTGTGTGTGTGTGTGTGTGTGTGTGTGTGTGTGTGTGTGTGTGTGTGTGTGTGTGTGTGTGTGTGTGTGTGTGTGTGTGTGTGTGTCTGTAACATGGTTATTGTTTGATAGGCAATATTAAAGGTTCTGTTTGTTTGAAATGTATGTTAACATGGTTTTTGTTATAAGATGTTTGTACAGCGCAATGAGTTTAACTCTGGTTAGAGAACTGTGCTTTATAAGAAAATTATTATTATTATTATTATTATTACATGGGTGTGCGTCTCTAAATAGTTGTATTTTTAACCCTTTCACTGCCTTAGCAAGTAAAATTTCCGGGCTGAAAGATGCACGGACGGTCCTATAACACGTCTACTTTCAGTGCTATGCGATTTGATGAAAGTCCTTTCACATGCCGGTGCGAAAGAGAAGACACAAAGGCTGAAGGATTTTAATTTTGTACTTTTATTGGTCGTTCTCAAGTGACATCAAGGCAGTGAAGGGGTTAATCCGTGTCTAAATTTTCTTGCACATTAATGTTTAGCATAGGAGACGTGTACGTGTGTGTGTGGGGGGGGGGGGGTGCCTTCCCAATGTGTTACTTGGAGAACAGCTTGTCACTTCAGATACGTTCTTATCCATAGCCTGTGCCTTGGAAGGGACAGGTTCTATTTGTTTATCTCAGTTATTTTTAGCTTCTAACACAGATTCACCGCATGCTACTCTGTGTCATCAGTTAAGGTGTTTGTTTGTTTACTTGTTTGTTTTTATGAAATCATTGTGGGAAAACGAGTTATGGCAACACTGGCTAATTAGATAAAGCTATAACAGCATGCATAATTTCATCTACAGACACTGTACAGAGATGCGTATTTGTGGGTTGTATATGGGAGGGGGTGGCTGTATCCTTAACCCCTTAACTGCCCCAGCACGTACATTTTCCGGGCTGAAAAGTGCACAGAAACACGCCTGCAAAAGCATATTCGATGGTCCCGAAACAACTCTACTTTCGATGCTGTGCATTTTCGGTAGACGTTCTTTCACGTGCTCACGCGAAGAGGGGAAAAATGCTTAATGATTTAAACTCTGGCACTTCCATTGGTCGTTTTTCGAGTGACGGTACGGCAAGCACGGCAGTGAAAGGGTTAACGTCCAAGCATGCTGTGCTGTGATCTATTGTTAAGTCGCTAAGGGAGGCGGGGGGTGGGGGTATGATAACCGTCCAAGCGTGTTGTGCTGTAATGTGATCTATTGTAAGTCGCTAAGGAGGCGGGGGGTGGGGGTATGATAAACGTCCAAGCGTGTTGTGCTGTAATGTGATCTATTGTAAGTCGCTAAGGGGGTGGGGTTGGGGGGTATCCTAAACCTCCAAGCGTGTGATCTATTGTAAGTCGCTGGGGGGTGGAGGTGGTGGTGGTAGTGACGGGGGGGGAGGGGGGGGGGATCCTAAATGCCCAAGCGTGCTGTGCTGTGATCTATTGTAAGTTGCTGTGGAGTGGAGGGGGGCGGGGGGGTTATCCTAAACGTCCAAGCGTGCTGTGCTGTGATCCATTGTAAGTGGCTGGGCCAACACGCGTCTTCGCTTGGTGTCTCCTTTAATGCAATAGGTCCCTCGCGCATCTGTCTAATTGGCTGGCTGTGCGCTACGTGTTGTTCCAGCGCTCAGCATAGCGGATATTAGCCACTGTCGTCAGTGTTCAGGCATGCCGACAGTCGCAATCTGTGGCTTGTCAGTTGGCCGCCTTATCTGTGACTGTCAGTACAGCGCACGAGTGAGGCCTTTTATCAAAAAGCTAACGTACTATACGGGGTGATATTAACGCTCATTCAAGGTATGTCTGGCAGCTGCTTATTTAGAACACGCCATTTGCACCGAACCAGACAGACATTGATAAGCTGTTAGCGTCCTTATAGTAAGTTTATTTTTGATATAGCAATAATACTGATAATACTAACAACCTCCATTTGATTTATTTTTTATTTTTTTTTGCTTTATTTTTTTTATATATCTCGAATAAAGTTTTGTTTAAACCAACAACAACCATAATCATCGCTTCATCATCTGCGTTGTCTTCATCACGGCGCTGATATAACCGTCATAGCTGACCGGTCGCTAAAACCAATTATCTCTCCATCATTATTGTCACAATCCGAAACAGAAGGAAGCCCAGAGCACCTGTGCAGAATCAACAAACAAGGGAGGTAATTAGCGCTCGAATGACGTCACACAAAGACAACAGCCAAACCTGAGAGGCCTACGGTAACTGTCACCTGGTATTTGAGTAAAATACAGGGTACATAAGTTCAACAAGCGGTACATCCTGGAAAAGGATGCCCCACAGAGTATGTGTATATATATATATATACCTCTATTTCAGACACACGAACGCTAATTAACTCCTATGTCTCTTGATTCTGCACAGGCGCTCTGGATCTGGTTCTGTCTGAGATTTTGACAACTCACTCTCAGGCTAACATGTAACTGTATATTTGTGCGTTTGTATGTTGAGCCAGTTTGGTATGTTGAGCCAGTTTCAAGATGAAAGGCCAAATATTCCAGTCTAGAGTAAAATTTGGTTCTCTCCTATGAGAGTTCACACCTGTGTCGCCGAGTGTGTCTGAAATGCAGGATATATACAGTCTACCTGTGAATGTGAGCCGGTTTGGCCTAGCGGTAAGACGTTAGGCTGGTAAGAAGAAGGACATCGGTTCGAATCCGCTTCGGCTCTCCTCTTCCATTTTGTGGTCTGTGGACACTGTCTTGTGATTTTGTCCCTCGCAATTAATGAAGCATTAACACTGCTCTCATCGCTGCCCATATTCATGCAGGAATCATTCCGGTGGTGACAGTTTTTGATTGATGATCGCTTATATAGCGCTATTCTCCGCTCTCTTGAGCAGACTCACTGCGCTCGCATGTGGTTCTACGTGAATGACTAGCTTTTCATAGCGCGTTTTTTGATATCCACCGAAGTGGTGTACTTACAGCGCTGACATGGCTGGTGCCACATGAAACTGCAGCCGTCTCGGCGCAAGTTCTGTGTACACCATACAACCATGCACCATGTCACTTGATGCAAAGCCACATACGTAAGGTGTATGCGTGTTTAGCTGTAACCTGTCACCTGCACTTTTGTCAGAATGACCGGGGTCTTTACGTGCTACTGCGGTAACACGGGGGTGGAACGGATACCGAAATAAGAGTCAGCACAGAAAGTCGACCCGGGAGAAGAAAATTCTCCCGCCGCTCCTGCAGGGATTCGAACCCGCGACCTTTCAATCACGAGTCCGGCGCTCTAGCCACTGAGCTATCCCCACCCCCACAGTGTAATGTTAGGTATCGTCTCCCTCTTCCCCCACCTCCTGGGATCTCGGTCCCCACCAGTACCTCTTCGGAGACAGCTCGGCGTTAAACATGTTTAACCAAATCACTTGAGTTTATGAGCCGGTTTGGTGTAGACC
>JABMCL010002408.1:370000-377500 GCA_018857735.1 Alviniconcha marisindica
TTTATTGGAATGTGTTTTGCAATCCACCGAAGGAACTCGGGTGGGATGGGGGAGGGGGGGAGGGAGAGAAGGGGGGACAAGGCAGAGACCACAGGAGAGAAGGGGGGGGCACACCAGGTTTTACAGATTAGATTGTGTTTTTACAGCCATCCTTTGCTCGTGACGGGATCTCGATGTGAATGGGCGATAGACAGGGATATAACGGGTAACAGTGGAATAGACTCGGGTTTCTCTTTACGTCCAGCACTCAGCCATGGCAGAGACAGGCACAGATAAACGGGGTGAGAGAGAGAGAGAGGGAGAGAGAGGGGGAGAGAGACAGAGAGAGACAGAGAGAGACAGAGATATAGAGAGAGACAGAGACAGAGATAAAGAGAGAGAGAGAATGAGTGGAGGTGTGGGGGGGAGAGAGAGAGGGGGGAGGAGAGAGAGGGGGAGAGAGAGAGAGAGAGAGAGAGAGAGAGAGACAGAGATAGATATATATGGAGAGAGACAGAGATAGAGAGAGAGAGACTGAGTGGAGATGGGGGAGGGGGGGAGAGGAAGACAGAGAGAGACAGAGAGAGAGAGACAGAGACAGAGATATATATAGAGAGACACACAGAGAGAGTGAGTGGAGATGGGGGGGGAGAGAGAGAGAGAGAGAGAGAGAGAGAGAGAGAGAGAGAAACAGACAGACCGAGAGGAGAAAGAGGGGGAGAGACAGAGAAAGAGACACACAGATAAAGGAAGAGGGACATGGACAGGGACACAGTGATAAACGAAAAGAGAGAGAGAGAGTGGTTTTCGTTGTTGTTGGCACTTTGAATCTTTATTGCTTCAGAGAATTCCATAATAATGGGGTTAAATCAAAGTCCGAAGTTGCATTTAACAAGATCCCCCCTCCCTCTCTCTCTCTCTCACTCTCACACACACACACACACACACACACACACACACACACACACACACACACACACACACACACACACACACACACACACACACACACACACACACACAGAGGGAAATACAAACACAGAAAGACAGTCAGGCAGACAGGCAGAAAGACAGATAAAGAGAGACTGACGGACAGACAGCTGTCCGCCGTTCACCTTCCGTCGGATATTCGGCTTTGCCAGTTTCCGCTTTCCGGCTTAAGGCAGCTTCCTGCTTAAATCAATTTCACTTTAGGCCAGTCCTGTCCAAGCATCACGAGGCAACGTTCATCATAAACTGTGAATCAGAATCCGATTGTGGTTTGATCAGGTTGGCATTGCTGCAATATGACTCCACTGGACGTTAAACATGAGGCACATTTCTGTCTGTTTTCTAAACAGCACTTACTTGGTTGATTTAATTTATCCCTGTCGGTGTTTCGTGGATCAAATCACCCAAACACGTATACGCTCCAAACTCTTCGACACAGGCAACAATGACTGCTAACAACCGCTCCAAGCACCCACATTGATACTTTGAAACTAGACATCGATTTGCTGTTGGGTGATAATGAAAACTGGAAAGTCTGATTGAACACGCGGATAAAAATATTCGCTTGCGCCGTCTGTCAATGCTTGCGCCGTCTGCGAACGTTGTGAGCCAGACAGAGAGATGATCCGGTTCCAATGCCGCCGCCGTACGATGCCTTTCACTGGAGTGTGCAGGCCGCAACCCGGCCCTGGCAGACTCCTCCATATTCAGTCGATCGCTGTGCACAGGTCTGCAGAGATTAGGGCAGACGAGATTACATCGTTACACGGGATTTACTGTCTGGGAGGAACGACCTGATGTCCAGTCTCCTCGCCACTCCTTCGGCTCTGGGGTAAACCAGCAAGGAGAGAACGCCCAGAGAACGCCCAGTGGCCCCACCACGTCTTCTTCACTTGCTGGGAGGGGAAGGTGGGGGTGGGGGGTGGGGGACGTGTTTTCTTGATCTGCGGTAGTTTGTTGCTTCTTTTTTTCTTTTTTTGAAAAACGGGGCTGGGGTGCCCATATTTTGCTAAGACAAGAGTTTTAAGATCAATCTGAAGTCAAACTGTGAAACTATTTTACATAAAAGAAAGAAGATATGAAGCAGATGCTTCAAGTTCACTCTCTTTACCTTTGCTTCTGTAGTGGTGCTTATATATAGCATTTCTGAACAGATAAATCCGTTCAAATGTCAGAGCAGTGTGTGTGTGTGTGTGTGTGTGTGTGTGTGTGTGTGTGTGTGTGTGTGTGTGTGTGTGTGTGTGTGTGTGTGTGTGTGTGTGTGTGTTTGTCTGTCTGTCTGTCTGTCTGTCTGTGTCTGTCTGTGTGTGTTTTAAAATAAACTATATGTGTTATTGTGTACTGTGATGTGGTTGATGTTTAGCCACGTTTTAATTTCTCTGATGAAATAATAAAGTAATCTTGAATCTTGAATCTTCTCATTTCTTGAAAACCCATGTGCGTGTCTCAATAGCTACAGTTCTCCTGAACACCGCGCCATTGTATCGGAGTCTTCAGTTTCAAGCTCCTCAGTCTTCAGTTTCAAGCTCCTCAGTCTTCAGTTTCAAGCTCCTCAGTCTTCAGTTTCAAGCTTCTCAGTCTTCAGTTTCAAGCTCCTATCAAAAACAGTTTACTTCGGTACCCATTTTACTACTGTACCATAAGAAAGCACGGAAGAATGCAACGAGAAAGATCAAAAGAAAGAAAGAAGGAATAAATGACTCAATGAACCAGTGAACGAATCGATGAATGAAAACAACGACCTCAGTAATGATAACACAAAAGATCATGGTGATATTCTTTTCAGAAGATGACGATTTCAGAATTTGAATTACGGTTGGAGACTACAGCTATAGACTTGACGAGAGTAACAAACTGATGACAGACCTCGAAGTCCGATAAAATGAAAAGAGATGTGCCAAATTAACGACAGAACAGCTAAATACTTCCCTAAAGTATTACAAAATGGAGACGTTAATTGTTTATATTACTGGTAGAATGAACTCAGGCGTGTGCGCCGATTTGGCCAAGCGGTAAAGCGTTGGACTTGTAGGCAGAAGGACCTCGGTTCGATTCCGCTTCGGCTCTGATCTCTCTTAAAAAGCTGTGGTTTATAAACACAGCGTTTGTGACTTTGCTCCTCACAGTTAACGAAATATTAAAACGGCTTTCATTGCTGCCTATCTTAATGCAGGAGTCATTCTAGTGGTGAAAGTGTAGTGTTAGGTATAGTCTCCCTCTTCACCCACCTCCTGTGTTCTCAGTCCTAGTTATCATCAACACCTCTTCAGAGACAGCTAGGCGTTAAATTAAGTTTAACCAGTAACCATTCAGGCGTGACAGGAGACGGGGGACATAAGGATGAACACAAGGACGACTATCCGCATGAAGGGGGACATAAGGACGACTGTCGCCCTGAAGAGGAGATGGTGGACATAAAGACGAGTACCCGTCTGAACGAATGAAGGCAGACAACAGGAGGAGATGCTTAAAGACAACCTACGTCACAGTTCGTGGGCGGCGACAACTGTAGACGTCCAGATGGCACAGGGATACCTCTTACAGTGATACATCTATCACATTGATGCCTCTTACAGTGACTTGAAACTATCATATAGATGTCTCTTACAGTGACTTGAAACTACCATATAGATGCCTCTTACAGTGACTTGAAACAATCACATAGATACCTCTTACAGTGACTTGAAACAATCACATAGATACCTCTTACAGTGACTTGAAACAATCACATAGATACCTCTTACAGTGACTTGAAACAATCACATAGATACCTCTTACAGTGACTTGAAACAATCAACAAGCAAGAGGCTTTCATCTGAAATGCACGTCTGAAGACAATATTTATATACTGTGTGTCAAATAGAAAGCTTTTACTCAAACCGCCAGAAGATTCTCTCGAAAGAAAGTTGAGTACATTGTTTGTCTTAATCGTTTTACAAAGACAGCATTGTTGCAGCACGTTTTGTCATCCTGGCACATTTTGTCACCCCGGCACATTTTGTCACCAAGGTAGCCAAATGGGTCATATAATTATGACGCAATGCAGTGCCTGCACATTTTGTCTCCACGTGGTTACAAAACGTACCGAAAGGTTCACTCGCCGTACGATTTGTTACTCCTTCGTCAGAACTACTATAATGAATGAATGAATGAATGAATGAAAATTTATATATAGCGCATAAAAAACTTCCACACAAAACCTTGCGTGTTCACAGCGCCAGATACACACAGTGCATACATAATCTGTCATTCCGCTTCCTTCGATGTGTGTGTTGTGTGTGTGTGTGTGTGTGTGTGTGTGTGTGTGTGTGTGTATGCGCGCGCGCGCGCGCGTGTGTGTGTGTGGTTTTGTGTTTTATCATCACCGCGCCTGTCAGTGTTAAAGTGAAATTCTGCATTGCTTTAAGGACCACAGGGCTACTGCTGCCTGTATCGCTGTGAGCTGTGTCGAAAATGATAACATAGAGACCGAGTGACCGTTTGGTCTGATCGTGTGTTGTCTATGTCCTATATATATATATATTTGGAGATGGAATGACTGGCATAGTTTGATGACGTGGACTGACATAGTATGTGATGATTGTTTGTGTCAGAATGTTTCATTGTACAGCGCCTAGTGACGTATATAGCATTATATGCGCCGAACATGTTTTCTGTATTATTAATTATCATTTCTCAGCTACTCTCTGGCCAAGTCGACATCGTGGTCGAACTTCTTTTGAAAACCGACGCTACTGACCACGAACAGCTTTGATCCTTCCACCGACGATAAAACCACGCCGAACATTTTGTCTTTGATTGCAGGAGGTTATTCTACTGTGCTGGCCTTGCTGCTGGCACCGCACGCTAGCGTTAGAAGTAAAGCAGACAGTCGGATCCTGTCTCACGTTGGCTAATTCAAAGTGGAAACACACAAAAGGCCTTTTCTCTTCTTCTTCTTTTTCTCCTTCACAATGTTGCCTGTCATCTTTGTTTCAGATGTTTGCTATTTAACTCAAGAGCGGATGCAGCACTTTGATTGTAACACAACATCGCTGACTCAGTCGCGAAGCAAAGAAGATCAAAGCAGCAGCATTTGTTTGTTATTCATTGGATTCATCGAGTTTTCAAAAAACTGTGAGCTGTCTACGGGGGAAAAGTCTGATTACTTCTGAAGTTCAACGACGTGCACACCACGTGCATTATTTTGTTGCTCTTTATTGTTTTTATATAATTCTTCTCTCTCTCTCTCTCTCTCTCTCTCTCTCTCTCTCTCTCTCTCTCTCTCTCTCTCTCTCTCTCTCTCTCTCTCTCTCTCACACACACACACACACACACACACACACACACACACACACACACACACACACACACACACACACACACTCACACACACACATCCAAGTTTAAAAAAAGTAAAATGGTTGCACGATTTGTCACCCTGTTCTTGGTGACAAAACGTGCAGGTATCGCTGTACGTTTTTGTCACCTTGGTTTTACAAAACGTGCCGAGGTGATAAACGTGCTGTGGTGACAAAACATGCCTTAGTGACAAAACGTGCTGTGGTGACAAAACATACCTTAGTGACAAAACGTGCCGTGCCGCAACAAGTGTTTTGCGGGAGGCGCCAGCAATACCAAGTACAACATAGACTCGGTGCATGCTGAGGAGAACAGTCTCAACAAAAAGGCGCAGACCGGACACTGGGATATATATATATAATACATATATATATATACGAAGTCCAGGCTGGTGCAAGCAGTAGTCCACACAGGAAAAACCGTGACACTCTGCCACAACCTGTCCCATCCCCTCCAACTATTCCTTTCTCACTCGCGCAGATGGAAAATGCTTTAGTGGAAGAATTTTGACTCTATAATAATAATGTACATTTATCATGCGCTCATCAACGCCCTGAGCGCTCACATGATACATATTAACCTAAATATGATATTCTATACAAATGTAGAGCATAGTCCTACCAAAACAATTTACATAAAGTATTATACAAAAACAAAACAAAACAAAAAAGCACTACAAATACACACACACATACATACACACACAGTGACTGTAGCAGAAACTGGGTACTGGTATTAGTTAGGATGGAAATACTGGGAGAAGAGGAAGGTTTTCAGTTTGGCTTTAAAAGATGACAGGGTTGAGCAGTGTCTAAGATCTTGTGGAGTGAATTCCAAATGTCGGGTCCAAAGCAAGAGAAGGTGCGAAAGCCACGAGTCTTGCGTTTGTATTGTTGGATTTCCAGCATGCAGGTGTCAGAAGAAGAGCGTAGTGTACGAGACGGAGTGTAGACATGCAGCAGTTCAGAGAGGTAAGCAGGACCAGAACCACTTATAGCACTGAAACACATACAAGCGACTCTACAATAACACTTCTTTCTATAGACTCTACAAAAAATACTTTATCTGCCTAAGTCCTCTGTGTCTTGGATTACTGCAATCTATTCCTTTCTGTCTTAAACACCTTCTTGAGAGACTACAAAACGTTCAACCAAGCTGCAAGACTCGTGCTCAAAGCTCCGAAACAAGATCATGTTTTACCCCTCCTGACAACTCTTCACCGACTGCCTATTCGAGCACCTGTTGAGTATAAACTATCAACTCATTGTTATGCCTTTTCTCTGACACAGCCCCTGTTTATCTGTCTGATCTTATTTCTTGAAAGGGCCCCGTTTGACTGTATTGGACTCTCAAGAATATAACCCATTTGTTCGTTGACTCTATACAAACGACTCGTAGTTTCAGATTCCAAGGACTGACAAAACACAAAACAAAATCGATTGGTCGTCATTAGCCTGCAGCGGCTGTCATGCATAATAATTAAGATCGATTTGCGTATTGTCCGGTTACTTGGCTATGCGATTTGTCACTGACATTTTCTTTCGTCTTCATCTTAAATTTTTTAACGTCTTTTATTATATACTGTATTGACTCATTGTCAGACGCCCCCATGGCCTTTGCTAGCTGTCAAAACAAGATAAAGTACATCAAGAACAGCCTCACCCTATGAACTAGCTTTACTGTGCTATTCACTAGTTCCATTGCCTTATGTAAAAGTTGCACCGCCCTATCATATAATATAATAATGAAAATTTGTAAGCGCCCTACCTATCAAAATATTTTAAAAGCCCAACGCGCGTACTCAAGCAAAAATAGTGACATCATGCTACAACATAAACATTTAACAGAAATACACATTCACTTACTTCATAGCACACACACACACACACACACACACACACACACACACACACCACACACACACACATCACACACGCACGCACGCACGCACGCACACACGCACACGCACGCACGCACCCACACACGCACACGCACGTAAGCACGCACGCACGCACGCACGCGGCACACACACACGCAAACAAGCACGCATGCAGAATGTACGCATCGATACAGGCAAGTCAACAGGAAATGGTGAGGTTGGGTGGTTGTGGTACGACTGGCAGCGGAAACAATAACATTGAGGAGTTTGGTCCATGGGCTGAGAGGGATAGTGTGGTTTGGAGTTGAGTT
>JABMCL010002408.1:400000-402500 GCA_018857735.1 Alviniconcha marisindica
ACTCTTACCTGGCGTGCGTGTAAATACAAGGTACATAAACTCCACCAGAGGTACAGCCTGTGCATATGACCTGAGTCGCTTACGGTAACTCTTACCTGGCGTGCGTGTAAATACAAGGTACATAAACTCCACCACAGGTACATCCTGTGCATATGACCTGAGTCGCTTACGGTAACTCTTACCTGGCGTGCGTGGAAATACAAGGTACATAAACTCCACCACAGGTACATCCTGTGCATATGACCTGAGTCGCTTACGGTAACTCTTACCTGGCGTGCGTGGAAATACAAGGTACATAAACTCCACCAGACTTACATCTTGTGCATATGACCTTTTTCTTTAGTTCCTTGGTTTCTTGTTAAGGGAAAGGAACGGAGGAAGCAAGCTGGCCCACAAACGTGCAAATACAGGCAGGTTTCACTTGGGTGTCCAGTCAATAATAATTACACAATTTATTGTTTGTTTCTCCGTTTTGTTGTTGTTGTTACTGTTGTTGTTGTTTGTTTGTTCGTTCGTTTTTGTTTGGTTGTTGTTTGTTTGTTCGTTTTTTGTTGTTGTTGTTGTTTGTTTGTTTGTTTGTTTGTTTGTTTACGTTTTTGTTTTTTTCTTCGAATTAGAGATCCTCGGGGAGCATCACCAATGACGAACGGAAAGTCTACGTGTCACGTGGACTCTACGTCATACTGTCGCCACACACGCCCACCTCGCTCTCGACGTCACCGACACAGACTACTGACCACACAATGGCAGCACTCACGGTCGCGTTTTCCTGTTTTCCTGATTTCCAAACGTTGATTTTTAACAAACAGGACGAAAACCTATTGTATGTTTTAGTCCCTTCCTGTCGACATGGCCCAAGAAACCCAGTTCCATTCTGTTCTCCTTTAAATCGACCAAGGTGTAGCAAGACTTTAGTAAACATATTAATTATGTTACAAACACCAGTAGTCTGCTCAGGGGCCACAATCTGCAGATGGGCTTCTCTTGTGTGGAATATTAATCATTTTCTTTCCTCTTCCGAGGAAGCGAAATAGCAGCCAACAGGAGTGATGAATGACGCCCCAGGTATGAACCTTTATCTTCCCTTTTCCTGCTGAAGGTTGTTGTTGTTGTTTTTGTTGTTGTTGATGTTTTTGTGTTTTTGTCCTTCGTGCAATTAAACGAAAATCCTTGAAACAGACAGAACTGCAATACGGAGGAATTGAAAATCTGAACCTCAGATGATTTCTTCGTTTGTTTGTTTTTCGTTTAGCATATTAAATTGGTTCTGACAAATTAAACGCGTTTTTCTTGTAAAACAAAAGAAATCAACAAAAGTGCAGAGCATTTGATGCTCGTCTCCGTTTTAATTCAAAAGCAAATGGGAAAAGAAGCTGTTGGAGAGTTGAGCGCATATCGGCATGCGCATGTCTTCGCGTACAGTAACCAGTTTTAATTTTCCAGCTGAAAAGGGGAGAGAAATAGAGGAGAGAGAGAGAAACAGACAGACAGACAGACAGACAGACAGACAGACAGACAGACAGACAGACAGACAGACAGACAGACAGACAGACAGACAGACAGAGCAGAGACAGAGACAGACAGACAGACAGACAGACAGACAGACAGACAGACAGACTGACAGAGACAAAGACAGACAGACAGAGACAGGGTGAAACAGAGTGAAACAGAGTGAAACAGAGTGAAACAGAGACAGACAGACAGACAGCCAGAGACAGAGAGAGACAGAGACTGACAGACACAGAGAGAGAGAGAGACAGAGACAGACAGACAGACAGACAGATGCCAGTAGGAAGAACGAAGCCTCCGGTAAGCCTATTAATGACTAACTTCCCAACTTGCTTGCATTCTTTCTGCACACATCAGCTGGACGGAAAAAGCCTCGCGAATTTGTTTTAGAAATATTAATAACAATACGGCGGGTTACCTAGACCACTGGAATGAGGTTTCGTGACGCAAATATCGGCCGTGAGATTGAATTCTGTGAAATCGTTCTGCTGCGACTGATTTTTGTAACTCGGCTCCAAAACAAAAGAAAATAAATTCCCCTCATCACGAATTTATTTTGCCAGGCGCGTTCATTGTGCATGCAAGTGTAGGCGTATCTGGATAGTTAACGTATCGCCACAGGAGTGTGTGTGTGTGTGTGTGTGTGTGTGTGTGTGTGTGTGTGTGTGTGTGTGTGTGTGTGTGTGTGTGTGTGTGTGTGTGTGTGTGTGTGTGTGTGTGTGTGTGTGTGTGTGTGTGTGTGTGTGTGTGTGTGTGTGTGTGACAGAGAGATACAGAGACAGAGAGACACAGAGAGAGACAGAGACAGAGAGGGACAGAAACAGAGAGAGACACAGAGAGAGAGAAGATAATACTTACAGAAGGAAAAGATTTATGCACAAGCCGGCTTTTTTACAAATCTGTCCCTGATGACAAACGCAACAACACTCAATATGTCAAACAAGAATACAAATAATAGTCAGCAACGAAAGGCTTCTCTTCATCATTAAGG
>JABMCL010002408.1:405000-407500 GCA_018857735.1 Alviniconcha marisindica
AGTGGTTGAAGGAAGGATGTCGTACACCAGTGCTTGGAGTTTGGTCTGCCTCGTGCTACGCTGTCATCACCTGCTATAACTCGGCATTTGAGGGACGACTGTACTATAAATAGCACTCGTGAATTTTGGGGATCGGTTGAAGTCAAACCTTTCACCAGTAAACATTACATTTCTGCTCCGATGCATTTAGAGATGTCTGGCAAACAACAGAGAGTTTGCACCTAATCTTTGCATGGACTGTGACAACACTGGGTCTTCCAATCACAACTAGGCCTAATTGTTTGGCAGTACATGCCATTTCGTTATGATTTTCTGTCAATGAATTGATGAGGTGGAGCTACAGGCTTTGACGTCACGCCGCCAACACGTTAAATTTGTTATGATCAAATTGAGATTGACGCGAGAGCGCCTGGGAGGTTTTTCGGCCCGAAGCTTCACCTCGGGGAAGCGAGGCTAAGAAGGGCAGCGGTGTGAGCGTTTCAATGCTCATTAGTTGTGAGGAACAAAGTCACAAGACAATGTGTCCTTAAACCACAACGCTTGAAGAGAAAGGAGAGTCGAATAAGACTCGAACCTACGTCCACCTGTTTACCTGCCTAGCGCCTAACCTCTAGGCCCGACCGGCGCATTGGGCACTATATCAAAACTTTTGTGTCCTGGATACTATAAAAATCAACTGGAATATAAAGTAAAATATCGGAGAAGATGCCTCGGGGGCTGGAAACCAACCAATGGGAATTGAGAACAATCAAATCGTCAGAGCTGTTTTGGCTATGACGCCAGTGGAGACACCGATCTAATCAGCTTCCGGCGTTTCGCTTGTATCCATCCGTCTGAACGATGCTAGCACGCCATCGCACTGGGATCCTGGTGTGTCTGCATGCATGTAAAACAGTGGGCACATTCAGATAAAAACAGAACAGACCCCGGGTTCATGGGCTCTCAGAGAAGAAGGTAATTATTTATTCATGAGCAGGGGGAATAACTCTTACTACTCCTGGAGATCCACTGTATCTCATAGGCACCAAACATCAGTTCACAATACAACAGATACATTGCCAGCACCAGCGCAATGAAGCACCCTTTCGCTTTCACACGTTTCAATTCATTAGAACTGCATTATCTACGTCCTTGTATATCTGAAGACCAGCTGTCATGCTTTTCCGATCAGTGATGACACGCTTGTTTGCCGTTGCGTGCACACAATGTCCATCCTTATCTCGGTATGATTTAATTTCCTCATATTAACGTACTCTTGTGTGTTAACAGTAGGCGAGTTCCCAACACAAGGACCTGAATCAGTCGCCCGTGACGGCGGGAAGCGTGACCGACTTTATATTCCGCGGGCCTGCAAGGAAGCTGCCCTAGCCATGGACTTACGTATATCTAGGTCCATGGCCCTATGTGTAACTAGGTCCATGGCTCTATGTGTAACTAGGTCCATGGCCCTATGTGTAACTAGGTCCATGGCTCTATGTGTAACTAGGTCCATGGCCCTATGTGTAACTAGGTCCATGGCCCATGTGTAACTAGGTCCATGGCTCTATGTGTAACTAGGTCCATGGCCCTATGTGTAACTAGGTCCATGGCCCTAGCAAACCCCCTAAGGTCCATGGACTTAGAGGTGTGTAACTAGGTCCATGGCCCTATGTGTAACTAGGTCCATGGCCCTATGTGTAACTAGGTCCATGTCCCTATGTGTAACTAGGTCCATGGCCCTAGCCACACCCAGTGCAAGGAAACGCTAGCGAGGGAATTTAGAAGGGAGAACAAATCAAGTCCAATGGCCCGGGAAGGTACAAATTAGAAAGAGTGAAATTCCTGGCAGTAGGCTAAGCATGCGTGGCTATGTGTTCTGACCTGCTCCAGGCAAAGAATCTTTTACAGCTCTGGGGTCTCAACACAGGCTGTCTTAATTTCTGCGTCCGCAGGACCCCACTGCGGAGATGTAGGAAGCGTAAAGGTATCAAATATGTTGGTGTCATATTATGATTGTGGGATACATTAATTCTGGATGACATGAGATAGCACTCATTAAAAATGTGAGACGTGATGGTGTGGGGCTACCAGTGCAAATGGCCTCCACACCAGGCGCTCGCGATCAGCACGTGCGCAAAGCTGATGATTTGGGTTAATGGAGACGAGAGCGGTGTTTTATGTCGTAATTACCGCCAACGTGTTGAAACGGCGTGGTGAGTGGTCGTCAGGCAGGCTTGGCAGGTCTCCAGACCAGCGACAGTGATGATGCATAGCTTCTGCAGCACCCAGCAAGAAATGCACTCGGCATGCACCGCTGTACACGCATTCACACAGCCTCGCCTCTCGGTCCAACCTGGTGGTGTGGGGGGGTCTTCTTCTTCCTTTGTTATCTAAAATCTTTTCACACGAGTGATATTAAGCTACGCTTGCGTGTGTTCTTGCAATATTCCACTGATCTTTTGCATGCAGTGCTCTGGTGTTTGAAACCGACCACACACTCTCGCGCGCACATGCACACACT
>JABMCL010002408.1:412500-415000 GCA_018857735.1 Alviniconcha marisindica
AGCGAACAGGAGAGAGATGGGGAGAGTGGCAGGGGGAGAGCGATGGAGCGAACAGGAGAGAGGGAGAGTGGCAGGGGGAGAGCGATGGAGCGAACAGGAGAGAAGGGAGAGTGCAGGGGAGAGCGATGGAGCGAACAGGAGAGAGGGGAGAGTGGCAGGGGGAGAGCGATGGAGCGAACAGGAGAGAGATGGGGAGAGTGGCAGGGGAGGGAGATGGAGCGAACAGGAGAGAGGGCAGAGTGGCAGGGGGAGAGCGATGGAGCGAACAGGAGAGAAATGGGGAGAGTGCAGGGGAGAGCGATGGAGCGAACAGGAGAGGGGGGGAGGAGAGGGCAGGGAAAAGAGAGTGATGGAGCGAACAGGAGAGGAGGGACAGTGACAGGAGGAGAGTGATGGAGCGAACAGGAGAGGAGGATGGGTGGTATGGGGAGAGTGATAGAGCGAACAGGAGAGGGGGAGAGTGGCAGGGGAGAGCGATGGAGCGAACAGGAGAGGGGAGAGTGGCAGGGGGAGAGCGATGGAGCGACAGGAGAGAATGGGAGAGTGCAGGGGAGAGCGGTTGAGTGAACAGGAGAGAGGGGAGAGTGGCAGAGGGAGAGTGGTGGAGCGAACAGGAGAGGAGGGAGACTGGCAGTGGGAGAGAGATGGCGCGAAAAGGAGAGAGGAGGGGGGAGAGTGGCAGGGGGGACAGCGATGGAGCGAACAGGAGTGGGGGGAGAGTGGCAGAGGGAGAGCGATGGAGCGAACAGGAGAGGAGGGGGAGAGTGGCAGGGGGAGAGCGATGGAGCGAACAGGAGAAAGGGGAGAGTGGCAGGGGAGAGCGATGGAGGAACAGGAGAGGGGGAGAGTGCAGGGGAGAGCGATGGAGCGAACAGGAGAGAGGGAGAGTGGCAGGGGAGAGCGATGGAGGAACAGGAAATGGGGAGAGGTCAGGGGAGAGCGATGGAGCGAACAGGAGAGAGGGCAGAGTGGCAGGGGGAGAGCGATGGAGCGAACAGGATAGAGGGGAGAGTGGCAGGGGGAGAGCGATGGAGCGAACAGGAGAGAAATGGGGAGAGTGTCAGGGGAAAGCGATGGATCGAACAGGAGAGAGATGGGGAGAGTGGCAGGAGGAGAGCTATGGCGGCAGGTAGTAAGACGTGCAGAAAGGTAGGGAGGCAGAGAGAGAGCGCGAGTGAGAGAGGGAGAGAATGGAAAAACTAGTGACAGAAAGAGAGAGGGGAAAGAAAGAGAGGAGAGGGTGGAGAAAGAGAGTAGGAGAGAAAGGTGGAAAGAGAGATAGAAAGAAAGAGAGAGGGGGGAAGAAAGAGAGGAGAGGGTGGAGAAAGAGAGAAGGAGAAAGAGAGAAGGAGAGAAAGGTGGAAAGAGTGACAGAAAGAGAGAGAGGGGAAAAAGAGAGGAGAGGATGGGGAAAGAGAGAGAAAGAGAAGAAGAGAAAGGAGGAAAGAGATAAGAAAGAGAGAGGGGGGAGAAAGAGAGAGAGAGAGAGAGAGAGAGAGAGAGAGAGAGAGAGAGAGAGAGAGAGAGAGAGAGAGAGAGAGAGAGAGAGAGAGAGAAAATCAGTTAGAAATTGTATTTTAGCGTCCTATCAACCGCATAGGGTCACCCCAGGCCGATCAGAGTCTATCGTAAGTAAATACCCATCTCAAAACTCTTCTCACATGTAAACCCTAACTAAGGTCAAATCTAGAAAATCGATCCACACACAGTTGTACAACAAAACAACAAAACATACGTACGCAAACACCAAACAAATTTTCGAAGTTAGTTGCTTCAACTTGTCAACAACAAAATATATATATATATATATATATATATATATATATATATATATATATATATATATATATATATATATATATATATATATATATAAAAGGCTCCGACATACTGGTAACGTCGACCGTTCCATCTGATTCAATAATATAAGATGTTTTGAAAGGAATGGTCAGACACAATAACAAAACATCAAAAATGTTATCTGGATGCTTACCACCACCCACAGCTATCAACTTTTAGCTGCTCAACAAAAGCTATACAAAAAAGTCTGTATCTTCACGAAAAACACTGGAGAATGTTCTGGACAAAAAAAGGTGAGGAAGATGGGCAGTCAACAGAAAAATGACAAGACAGAAAAAGCAACTGGAACACGTAGAACAGTAGAAAAACAGGAGAGGACACTGAAGCGACTAACTCTTCAAAATGTTATCAATGACTCTGGTCACGCTTACCTAGACATCTGAATGCTACATGCCTACATTCCCTCTCGTACACTACGCTCTTCTTCTGACACCCGCATGCTGAAATCCAACAATACAAACGCAAGGCCCATGGCTTTTGCACTTTCTCTTGCTTTGGACCTCACACTTGGAATTCACTCCCACAAGACCTTAGACACTGCTCAACCCTGTCATCTGTTAAAGCCAAACTGAAAACCTTCCTCTTCTCACAGTATGTCTGCCCCAACTAATATCAGTACTCAGTTTCTGCCACAGTCTTT